>CM049375.1:19261181-19591181 GCA_026937815.1 Etheostoma perlongum | reverse complement strand
TTATGCCAAAATAAAGAATGTGGGGAAAAATGCTGCCAGGAAACAATTCATCATGGAAATAGTGAGCATGGGGGAAGTATCCATCTCGCTTCACCGGTATTTCTTAAAGTGCCATGCCAGTGCTGTAGCTAAACCCATGATTGATCTGCTTGGGGCTGCCTGGGCACGCTGCAGCAGGCAGCTCTGGCGCGTCAAGTCATTGCTCTAAAGTCTCAGCTCAGGGTCCTGCACTCTGCTGGCAGGCCTGCCCTCTGTCCAACAACGTGAGTTTGCGGCATTTGAAATATTAAGCAGGAGCAGGGGGGAAAAGAGCAGAGTCAGGCTTTCAACTTTGTAGATGTCAAATACACTGAATGTTGTGGACCTGTGCCATGTATCTGACATCCACTGCCAGGCTGAGTGGTAGAGCCCTCCTGTGGCTTTTAGTCCGTTAGAGCATAATGTTTGGCTAAAGTGCCTACCTGCGACAGCATAGCAGAAGCCTGAAAAATACAGAACTAGGAAGGGGTTAGTTAGTCTACATCCACGGCGTTCCAATTCCGGGATTGCTCCCATGCTGTCAGAAATTCCGCCGGATTTCACTTTTTCCAGCCACATTTTAAACTCCCGTGGATTTCTGAGGACTATGGTTAACTGCTCCTCAGATCTCTGCAGGGTAAATCCAGACAGCTAGCTAGACTATCTGTCCAATCTGAGTTTTCTCTCGCACAACTAAAACAACTTTTGAACATACATGCTCCACAAAAACAATTTCCTTCCAGAGGCAATTTTTCACCGGCACTGTGCTTTTCCCAGTGCTTAGCGCCACGCATGAAGATTGTGATTCGTTTAAAGAAATGTCAGTTAACCACAGCACATTTTTCTTCCATCCCAGAATGCTGTGTGGACTAGCCAGACCCTCCTCCGCAGCACAGCGAAGGTCTGGCTAAGCAAGACTAGGAAGTGGTTACATTCAATATCTGTCTTTTCTGTGTTTTAAACTAAATAAAAGTATACATCAGTTTGTACTTCCATTTATATCTGTGTACACGTGTGTGATCGTGTGTGCATGTACTCTATGTGCATGCTAAACCCGACAGATCTATCTGATGCCTTCTCTCCCCACACACTCCCAGTTGCATTATAATACTGATGCTGCAGGTGCTCCCATCTACTGATAAGGCAAAGCTCATAATCCATAAAGGAGCTCGCAGAACACAGTTCTGTTTAAAATTCAGGGATCAGCCTTTAGCACTTTCTTTTACTTCCATTAAACAAGTCCTGATTTATACTGTATCTACGTATGCCCTTTTGATAGCTGCTTTAAACACACTAGTCATTTAAATGTTTGTATATCACAACACCCATGGTGCATGATATAATGATGATATAGTACTATATATATATATATATATATATATATATATATATATATATATATATATATATATATATACACACATAAACACACACAGTATATGAGCCAATTTAAGGCCGTTTCACACCAAGGACAACATGCAAAAAAAAAAATATATTTGTTAACAATAAATAGCAATTACACCTTTCATACAAAGCAAAGAATATTCACGTTTCGTGCATTCCACCAAAAAGTAAAGTTTTGCACCGTCACACAATCCTTCACTGTTGTGTTTTTCCAAATGTTAAGTTAGCAGCTTTCTCCCCTGTGCCTGACTGTGATGAATTTGGTCTGAAAAGGCCCAAAGATAGACATATTCACATTCTGTGTCAGAATTTAGTGATTTTTTTTGCCACTAGCAAAACTATACTGCAAAGAATACAAAGGGTAAAAATCAGTGTGGTGCAGGTGCATTGGTTGGAGATCCACAATGTTGAATTACAGAAGATCCTCAGGGGATATACAGCTTCAACAATATCTAGAACATGAGGCTTGTTGTTGTGTTCCCAAAACACAGACGAGGAAATGAAACGTCTGCAGCAGAGGTGCAAAGAAACCTCACTTCAGTTTGGAATGAGCAAAATGTTCTGAACCTAATGCACCTTCAAACAGCAGTTAGAGGACATCATTATCATTATCCCTCAAGATTCACTTTGTATCTAAGTCCAGTTTGAAGTTTAAAGGGACTACATGAGTTCTGATGAACCATAGCATTAAAATGACAACAAGATATCAAAATTAGGGCTCTTGATTGATGCCACCTCAGGGCAGAGAATCTTTACTGTCAAAATGTGATCTACTATGTTTTGCAGAACAGTTTACCAGCAAAATCTTATGTGGTCTATCTAAGCAAATTAATTAAAAACAAAACCACATATTTTGATTCATAAAGAATGGGGGGAAAAGACAAGAATTAGGCGCAGTGAACAAAGGATTGTAATGTGAGGAGGACGAATAAAATAGAGTGCTGGCTTTGCATAATTTGTGTGGATTTCTGTGCATGTATCACTTAAAAAAGGAATGTGTTATTTTCCCTCCAGGCTTTAGTTATCAAATTTGTCATTGTTATGATTGTCTTCATAATCGTGTAACTTATTTTTCTCTAAGGTGTTATTATTATTACTGTGGGTGATACTCTGCAGTTGACATTATACAATATGATGTAGGGAATGAAAGGATGTTTTGAAATATTTAAATACTCCGACAGTTTGCCATCCATTGGTGGATTGGTGAAAGTTTTACAATCCATTTACCTACTGTGATGTTTGACAGTAAACCTGCAAATGAGACAAAACAAATCCTTAATGTCCTGCTTCCCTGACATAAGTTTTAAAAATATAATATTATGACAATAACTGGTTTTGCCAGTGGGCAGATTCAGGGAAACCTAAAAAGATGTACGTTTTTTTTTTTTTTTTTTTTTTTACTTACATAATAACTGTATTTAGGAGTAAAAAAAAAAAGTCATTCTGAAGAATTGAAGTCTTTAATCATTAATGTGTGTAAGAAGTATGTCAATCTGTGCCCTGCAGGCATAACATGTACTACAAGTACAACTTCATGTTCCATTTAGTATACATTCAGCGTAATGCATCAGATTTTAAGACCCTATTCTAAGTTTGATTGTAAAATATATATGTGTAAAGCAATAAACAACTAGCCTACATGCATCAGTCAAAAGTAAAATCTGTAATATTTTTTATTTAAAATGTGGTTGAAAATAATGTCTCACTAAATGGAAATATGCCAATATCATGCCAGCGCCCCATAATACCAGGCACAGCACATAAACTATTGTTTTACACCTCTGATCAGCTGTTGGGAGTTGACCCTGGCTCTGAAAAAAAGCATGCAGTACAATACTGTTGGTAAAACGTCAAAACCAAAGAATGACAATATTGATTGTGATGATGGCAAAAAGCATGAAAATAAGAACCATGTGGAAACTTGCTACAACAACAGGACGGTTGTGACCTTTCAATACTGCTCTCTACATACTTGTGCTGTTACCACGAAAGATGCTTCCTATTAAAATACATTAGTTTAAAATTTGTGCTCACCATCACGAAAAAAAACGAGAAAATCATATCCCTGTACACAAATCAATAGATTAAATAACATCACCATTTCACGAAATGCCATGAGAAATATGACAGGAAAAAGGAAATAAATTATCTGGTATTGAACAAATGGTGAAATAAATTTGCTTTAGTGGCTTCTAAGATTCCGACGGGTTAGTCCATGACAACAGAATACAGAATTATTTAGTAAGCTTCCTGAAGATATCAGCTGTGAGCTGCTGTCACAGCTGTTCGTACTCCGAGCCCCATCGGTCTGTTGCTGGAGCTTTGGGTAGAATTTACCGCCCAATTTCTCCAGGCCCAATACCCAGTGTACTGCATGAACAAGCATTTCAGCTCTTGACTGGCCCAATAGCAAATCTCAACATGTGGATATACAGCGTTGCTCGCCTGTCGGGGCAAATTATAGCTGTTGGAGGCTATGACGTGAAAAAATTGCTTGACAAATTGTTCCTGGGTCATCCCAAGGGAGTGAGAGGGATGAGACAGGCTGCGGGGAGATTTCTGGCAATATGGGCCTGCTTGCAGAAGAGACAGATAAATGTTTCTATTTTTGGCCGTGGTTTGTACACTAGAAAATAATTTTCAGTTGCCATGTTGCTTCCAAATGATTTTTTTCAGGTGAAAGAACTGAGTAGGCACAGTAAATCAGCCTTTGAAGGGTTGCTGTTAGGAAAATTTGCCTAAAGGAAAATTCAGTTTGCATAATAAGCCTAAAGATATTCCGTCTATTATGCAATGTCCTTTTGTAAAGAGGTATTATAGATACATCCCTGTCTGATTTATGGATGTAAATAAAGTGACACTGAGGCAAAGAGCTAAAAAATGACTCTGCCAACCACGTTGAGGAACTTTAAATCCAGCATTGTTCTTTTTGCGTCCGTTGAAATTCTGCTCCCCTGCGGCATTCGTGTACAATCTGTTCTGTACAAACATAACCTTTACAAAAAAAACATTTGGCAAAGTTTGTAATTATTCAATCTTATCTTAGAAAAAAGCTGCAGACTAACATGTAAGCCTTTCAATTTGCACTCACTTGTTCAAAAGGTAATATATTATGACAGAAAATATAGTATATGTTCTTCCTTTTTAAAAATTGCTCAAATAAAATGCAAATATAGATATCTTAAATCATATTGCAGGATCATACGTATGATTATTTTTAAATATGCAACATATAAATGGTTAGATACTTGTTGAAACATGTTTTTCCATGTAATGGCATTAAATTGATCCAATGTTAACTATCACCTTGAACAATAAAGAAACAATACTTGAACAATAAAATTAACAAACGTATTAATTTCCCAGCATTAATATTGCCGGACAAATGTTCCTACAGTAGCCTAATAGAGTAATAAAGAGAAATTCTGTGCACAAATACACGAGTACATCCATATATTGTTAGAAAGCTTACAGTTTAAAATCATCTCTTATGTAAATAATATATTTCTATACATACTGGTACTCTTATTCTTCTGTTCTTGTGTTTATCAACTTATTTGTTGTGGCAGTGCAACAATTTGCATCCAAAAGAATAGGCAAAATTAAAGTGGATATTAAAGCAAAGAACCAAGAATGAAACTTCAAAGGGAACTTGAGCTTTTGTAGTTCCACAGCTTCATACCCTGTTAAGTGTTAATATGCTGGTAATGGTAACTGCAAAACTCATATGTTTAAATGAATGAAAAACAAAGATAAAGAAAGTCATAAACACACAGTGGAGTTTTTTGTTTCTGGCGGAACAATAAACACTGGTTCCAACCTCTTTAAAACCATATACTGTTGTTCAGTTTACAACCAGGGCTTAAAACTGTTTCTTTTGTCTCTAACAATTTTTACACCTGTCCTGTTTGGTTAAGACAATTAGCCTGTTTGGGTGGTTTGTCTTGGCTGATGTTAAAGCTGCCAATCAAACTCTGATGTAGAATAGACAACTAGACCAGTCATTTACCAGTTTCCCATGCTGATCATGGGAAACTGGTGATTGACTGGTCAGCAGGCTGGCAGTCCCCAAAACTGTCCAATCAGAAGGTCACAGGTCTGCTCCAATGACTTCAAATACCAAACAAATGCCCTAAACTCACTTTCACACCTGTAGTTCAGTTAATATGAGCTAGACTAAGGGGAAAACAATGATCTATCATTGCCTTTTAGTTACATTACATTACTTTACATGTCATTTAGCTGACGCTTTTATCCAAAGCGACTTCCAATTAAGTGCTTTCAACCCTGAAGGTGCAAACTCCAGACAACAAGCAGTAAGTGCAAGTACATTAGCTTTAAATAAGCAAAACTACAAAAGAGCCATATGAAAGTGCAGCTTCAAGATATATATATGTAAGATCCTGATGTCAGTAGGGAGCTCATTCCACCATTTAGGAGCCAGGACAGCAAACAGTCGGGATTTCATTAAGTGATAAGGTGTCCCTTGCTGTGAGGGGACAGCAAGCAGGTTGGCTGATGCAGAGTGGGTGGGTTGGGGTACAGGGTTTGACCATGTTGTGGATGTACTGTATGCTGGGGCTGATCCGTTCGTGGCAAGTACTGGTCTGGCTTGTGTTCACACTGACTTAACTAACAAACTTAGAGCTGTAGGCTTTCTGAACTAAAACTGTGGTTTCACAACACCACACCAGAGTCTGCTTGGAACCAGACCAATACTCTTCTTTTGAGGCGATGAAGCACCAAACTAAATGGGAAAATGCAACACAGTTTGATTGAACGGAACCAAACAGGTTAGGTGTGTGAGCTCCCTTAGTCACTGCGTATGAAAAATAAAAAATATACAAAAATAATCTGGTTATCATGTTTCCAATATATCCAGTTGGTGCTGAGTTATTGTTTGCTTTGACCTGTGGTTATGACCTGTTTTTCATCTCTGCTTCTTTTTTATCTTCCTTCTCCCATATCATGTCTCTGCAGCTGTATTTTCTCTGGGAATTCCTGTGTGACCCCCCTTTAATAAAAGGCTGTACAAATAAATGCTTTTGAACCTTGAGGAGTCACATGTTTCAAAAGGCTGACATTCCCTGATAAGAATACCACAACTCCTACTAAATTTTATGATACACATCCAAAATTGTGTATATGTAGATCTTGATTCTAAACTACAACTTTATAGACTACGACATCTTGATCCCGAGAGCTTCTCCATTATGCCTGTCATATGGCCTTCACATCATCACAACATTGTTCCTCATCTCTCACCACCCTCCAACGTCTGTCAGTGACTCATGACTCCTCCGTTGGTGGGTTTTACTCAAAGACAACACATCCCTGACATGCCAGCCACTGCCTGGACTCACCCTGCAAGCCCACTTCACCGATCAGCTCACCGGAGATGGCTTGAAAGGGGGCTGCCTTGCTCTGGGGCCCCTCATACCAGCTGGAGTTACATTTAGCCAGCAGGAAGCTTTATCACTCACTCCCTTTGTTTGTGGAGCAGCAGGCTTGCTGTTTCCCTCCTGAGGTGTTTTCGCAACTCAAGCTATAGCTCCTATGGAGAAGACACTGTAAGGTAAATAAACTCTGCCTGAACTGACTGACTACAAGCTTGTCTTTCTCTATTTCTCTCTTTCAGTGGTAGAATACATCTATTTATTTTAAAAGGACTGCTTAAAGCAAACTGGGCTTTCTGTTATTTCTAGGTTATTGAGAGGTTTCAAATTTTAAACACGCACCAGGCAAACTGACCGATGGGACATTTAGCAGTTCTTTTGATTGTTTTATAAAATTTATTTTAGGGTGTCCACTTTCAGGTTGATGGTGCAAAGGTGTCTGTAGGGACGAAATGAAAATCCTAACAACCTTTTTAATTTCACAAATCTCTCTCTTGAAATTGGCAGTGACAGCAGTGAGTGAGAATGAACTCACAGTGAGTAGGAGGCAGGGGTTTAATCCTCGATAAGATATTTATGACATTGATACTTTGTCTCCCATGACCCCAATATACACAAATGTTAATCATCCAACTAATGATCTTTGTTCTGCTGAAATAACAACTCTTGGCTTTTGTTGTTTCTTACACAAAAAAAAGTAAGCATGATGATTAAATTTCAGAGCCACACAGTGCTGTTGTGCTCCTTCTGGGGCATTGTTGTGATGATGAATTCTATCAGAGGGCAATTTACAGTAGACTATGGAATTCCAGGGAGGGCCTATTAGCTAAACCCTCATCCAGGGATTATTTATGGTCTTCCACTGGCACACATCCACCCATGTCTATCCCCTGAATCAAAAGAGCGGATGGTATGCCACACTGGAGAACGTACTCATTCTCTCTCACTTCAGCAAAATAGAAAACTTAAAGCAACACTATGTAACTTTTCCTGCTGGGTCTCCCTACAGGTTGGAATTGTCCCATTATGTCTCATTGGAACTTCAAATCCGCTACCCAATCTGGCAAACTTGCATAGCGCGGTTATAGCCAGTAGAGAGCCGCAAAGCAAATGCAGAAGTGCCGTTCACCCTGTTACGAGTTGATGAACCACTGAAACGATTTTGGAACCATTATTTTAAGTTACAAAAGTTCTCTACTTTTGCTTTAATTTATCTATTTTTTTATCACTCAAATCCCCCATGAAAGTGTCCCTATGAATTTCCTATTAAACCTCTGAAACGAATTAATATATTAAAAGAGCACTGGCACTTGATGCAATCAGCAGGTAATACAGGCTCTTATTCATCATTCAGAGACGTAATCTTTTGCAAATAAGTCATATTTAAGAGTGCTGCCGTTTCTTTTATTATTTATTTTTTCTCTCTTATCAAGCCTCATGAAATAAACCTAATAAAAATGTATCCTTCCAAAACCTTGGACATGTTTTTAACTGTTTAACGTGCAATAGCTGCAGCATCATCAGTATCACTAAAGTGCCTGAATTTGATAGAATCTGCTGGAAATCTATTACAAATGGGTACAAGTCTATGCAGGGGGTGCCGTGTCATTCTGCAATCATACTTGTAATTTTCAAGAACTAATTTTGCCTGATTGCTGTTAAACATACTGAGAGTTATGATGTGAAAGGCTGAGGGTGGCTGATGGAGCAGATCCCTGGGGCAGGTGAAGTAGGAGATTGATTGGTTTCTGAAGGAGAATGTGTGAGCTAAGAAATTAAAATGATCTTTGTGCTTTTCAAAAACAAAGTTTATGTTGTCTTTATTATATTATATTGCAATAATGTGGCTGCACAAAATACATCTAATTGACATTTTGCAAAGCAGAGATAAAATGCTCAAAAACTAAAAAAAAATGTTTTTGCATTTGTTCTTACACCATGGTGTGTAAAAAATAAAAAAATAAATTAGGAATACCTAATTCAACTTTTCCTCTCCCCACTCTCTTTGTGAGTCAAAATAATGATTTATCTGTGCACTGCTTCCCTTTCGCAGGTGTAAATTTGGCTATCTTATGTGTCCATACGCATTTTGAAACTTGTAGGTTGCATATGCATTCAAATAAATCATTTCTTATCAAAGTGGATTACACAATGAGCCCTTTTGATCTTAGTTTGAAGGGTCCTCAGAACAGTTCCAATGCTTAGTGCAAAGCAAAGGGAAGAGATTAGAAACAGACTCAGTCTCCTTGCAAAGTGGACCATATCATACTAGAACCATTACAGAATTGCTGTATCATTTTCATTCTCTACAACAAACGTTTTTTATATATAGCACAAATACACATAAGACAGACTCTTAAATTTTTTTGTCAATGCCCTTAAAAGTTGTCTTTGAATTTGTTTACCACATCCTCATACATAAATACCACATCCTCATACATAAACAACATTATATGTGTGACGGTAATCATGTGATCGATTTCTTTAAATTAACAGGTGCAATGTAAACGTTGTGAAAGGGAACTAAAAATGAGTCACATAAAACTACTAAAATGAGGACGTAACGCGTTGTCACAGACGTCAATTGCGTCACAGACTAAGGTCCGTAAAACGTTGGTTAATTTGTGGCTTTCGCTGTCTTTTAATAAGATTTTAACAAAAGTAATGTACTGTGTGTCAAGGCTGAGCTGGCAATCGTGGCAACTTATTTAATTTGTTGTCCTACAACATCCACTAAGCATAATTGAACATTCATGGTCTCATGGTCCTGCAAAACCACCATCTTTCTCTAACCTCAAAAGGGGTTGTACTCAATATTCAGGAAAAAATGTTCCGCAACACGTCAAATAGCAACACTTTGTTGTGGCCATCAATGTCAGATACCAAAGCACAAGGCCGTCAGATGCATCGTCCGGACCGGCTATCAAAACAAAGAACAGAGAAGCTCAGAATACAATACACACAAAGGGAGTGTGTCTTCATCCTCTGAATGCAGGATTTCATTCCTCCACTATATCTCGATATAGTAAAAACGTGTTTACTGAAACCATGACATAGTTTCAATTTCAATTCAATTCAATTTCAATTTATTTATAGTATAAATTCACAACAAGCGTTATCTCAAGACACTTTACAGATAGAGTAGGTCTAGACCACACTCCAGAATTTACAAGGACCCAACAGTTTCCTCCAGAGCAAGCAACAGTGCGACAGTGGCGAGGAAAAACTTCCTTTTAGGCAGAAACCTCGGTCAGACCCAGGCTCTTGGTAGGCGGTGTCTGACGGTGTCCGGTTGGGGTTAGAATGAAAAGTGGCAATTACAGTCCCAAAAAAATAGTAGTTGTTAGTAGTCCTTTGTAGTAGGCACAGCAGAGCGTAGCAGGAAGAACATGGCCTCACAGAGCGTGTTGCGGGACCATGGCGACAGCTGCAACCTTGATTTTGGGGCCTCCCTGATCCAAGGAAACATGCTGGGGGAAAAAGAACATAAGGACTCCCCAGAGCTAGGTTAGTAACAAGCATTTCTGGGACATGGATGCACATAAATAGTCTTTCCCTATCCTAAGTGTCAGTGTTTTGTGCATGAACTAAACACACTCTGGATATAGGATGCAAACATCTTGAGTTTTGGGCTTGGACCCCTAGACACCCACCTAACTTGTTTGTGGTACAAAAAAAGCTTTTATCAATGGCCCAATATGTTCCCTGGGCACAACTCTGGGAACTGCATGTCTTCACTTAAAAGGTAATACATCTCACTCATTTAGAGGTTTACTGTCAACAAAGTTCAAAGTTGATGCCTTGATGTGTCCGTCTCATTAGGTGACATGTATTTACTTATTGTCTCTTAATTTAAGGCCAAGCTCCTTGTCCTTGAGGGAATGTTGTTGAATTGCCACCTGCATCCATCAACCGGTGTTATGTCCCTCGTTCTCCTGCTCTCTGCACACTCCTTTGCGTTGACCTTTCTCCTGGCATCATGGGTAAAATGCTGCTGGAGCTTAAATCAAGCCCATCCTGAGCAGACTATTTCAGTACCCCCTGAGGTAGAGCCTGTTAGAGATGTAATTAATCAGCTTGCAGATCATCCATGCGGCTCCTTCACATCAGAGTGAAGCAGACTCAAAACAGCTCTGACTAAATAAGGAAGGAATTTAAAAGAAAGGCATAGATGGAAATATATAGTATTTGTTAAAACCCATGCAGCTCGTTTTCCAATCAACGAGAACTTTTAACCAGGGTCCATTCAAAAGGCCGTATTCAGCATTTGCTGACAAGGCAGGTTTGATGTATGTTCAGTGAAAATGGCAAAATCAAGGAACGAACACTATCAAACAAGGAAGCAGCAAGATCACAATCAAAAGCAATTCCGTCACTGTCACAGGATGATTTATGACAGAGTTAACAAGGCAGAGAAAGAGAGACAAAGACAAAAGGACAGAGGGAGTATATTGTGTATTTGAGTGAGACAAAGCTAGGCAGAAAGAGTGTGACGTGGAGACAGAACAAGAGAGGACTTTGCTGTAAAACATCTGATTTAATACTTCTGATGTTGCAGTACTGACATAATCCACGACTGCCTCACCTGCTTCCATTTTGTCATGTCATTGTAATTTCATTTCCCGCAGTCTCAAAAGACCCAGGGACATTTCAACTTTCTATAATATGACAGATGTCCAATAATTTCGCATTTAATCTCTGCCCTGCGGCTGCGAAGTATGTGAGGCAGCAAACTGATGCCTCTGTAATCAGTGAGATGGTGGATTTCTGGTGATTCTGAAATTGGATACTTACTCATCCAAACTCACTGTCCTCATTAGAATATCAGAATGGAGTTCGGCTGGAGCGCCATTTATATTTCCAAGTGATGTCTTTACAGAAAGGTGAATAAGGCATAGGAAACTTTGCACCCAGGACAGCAACATTTGACAGGGAGAGAAATGTTCGTGAAGTGTACTCTTTAATGTAATACTATTATCATGTTATATAAGAAGTGAATGTTGCAATGTTGGCATTGTCTAAAAACATATAGCCTTTGGTTGTTACCATTACATTTATTGTACTTTTTTTTGTTTTGTGCGTGTGTGTGTGTGTGTGTGTGTTGGAGAGCCGTGGGTGGGAAGCTTGGTGGAAAAGTTGATTGAGCAAATCAGAAATGAGATTGGCCTGGTAGAATCCCCCCCACTCTCTTGCTCAATTACATTCACTTTCTGCCTTTCTCCCTCGGCTGTAAATTTGTATTCTCACTGGATTTGGAATGCAGGGGTGGAATTATAATCATGTTACTTCAATTAAAACCATGTTGCTTTGGGAAACACCTTTGAACATTAATATCTCTTTCCAGTAATTTCTGAACCTTAAGACTCCCAGTAAGAGCTTCTGTGTTATACTGTACCTTTTCAAAGACTTGTGAGACAAAACAATGAACAAAAGGTTAACCTAATTATAAAGAAGATGAAGGCCATTACATGTTTAAGCATACCTTTTGTAACCTACTTATCTTTATTAAAATATAGGACATTTTGATAAAATATAAAATCGTAACTCTATTTGTATTACAGTGAAATGTCTAAAATGTGAATCATTTAATTCAAACTATTAGAAAGTTTACATTCCCTGGTTTCCACACAACGTGTCTATAAGTGTACCAAATTTCAAGTTGATTTGGAAAAGTACTAGTGTTATACAGGGCAATTAGAAATTTATCTAGGCATCCTTTTGTGTGCCAAAATGTGCTTTTTGTTTTAAAAAGATAATCTTTCCCGGCTAATGACAAACACGGTCACAAGTACTAGCAATCACAAAACGAGGAATAGAAAATGAATGGGTAGATATGAATGTCCCAAAACAACAATATGAAGCATACTTCACACTTTTAGCATACTAGTTTGTTTAAAATTGTTAATAACTCGACTATCGCTGAGCTTAACCACCATATACCGCTGCAAGGCTTAGCATGGGTCCAACTGGATGGAAGAGGTGGTCAATCACGTCAAGTCAGGTTGCTACAAGTTATCTGTGTGCATGAGCGACCTAAAGGATATAAACAAGTATGTGAAATCCCAGATCTTTACACAACAAAGACTTCAAGTGTCGTAGTGACTGACAATCGTTTTTTTTAGACATCGTTGGCTTAAAGCAACACTAAATAACTTTTCTTGGTTAGAAGCGGAATTGTCCCATTATGTCTCATTGGAACTATAGATCCGCTACCCGATCTGGCAAACTTGCATAGTGCGGTTATAGCCGGAGAGCCACAAAGCAAATGCAGAAGTGCCGTTCACCCTGTTACAAGTTGATGAACCACTGAAACCTGGGTCTGTCCGAGATTTCTCCCTAAAAGGAAGTTTTTCTCATCACAAATGTTTCTTCATAAAAAGGAGTTTTTGCACGCTACTTTCACACTAAATGCTTGCTCTTGGGGGAATTACTGGAATTGTTGGGTCTTTGTATATTATAGAGTGTGGTCTATATCTACTCTATCTGTAAAGTGTCCTGAGATAACTCTTGTTATGATTTGATACTATAAATAAAATTGAAACGATTTTGGAAACATTAAATTCTTACAAAAAGTTCTCTAGCGTTGCTTTAAAAAAAGGGTGTTGACAATAATTTGTATTAATTACAGACAACATTGGCACTTATAAACTTCTAATTGTAACTTATAAAGTGCTTAAAATTTTAAGATCTGCATTAGTATTACATCAACCTTTATTTTGGTTAGTGAGGATCTGGTTTTACATGTAAACAAATTGTAAACGCCGGCGTCCACACACCACGGGGCACTGCAGAAAGATGTTAATGAATTTTTGATGTAAAGGTTAATTTTTTTCTTCTTTGCAAGACTGCCCAATCAAGTCATTACTATTTGTTTTCCAGCTGTTATTTTCAGTTCTTCTTGTAGTGCTTGAAGCCAATTTAATGTTTTTTTTTTTTTTTTTTTTGTATTTGATTGAGGTTTACCATCATCTTGTGCAATATATATGATAACTCTGTACCAGGCACATTGTTGACATGACTCTGTACAAATGGACAGACCTTTGACAGGGGCATGATTTATTGGATACAAGTAGAATGCACTGTAAACCAGGGGAAAGGGAACTTTTTAATGGATTCTCTGTGAAAGACAAACAACTGGAGTTGTGTTCCTTTTCATCTTATTGAATGGATTTGAGGCATCTGGCACCCGCCAGGTGAGCTGTCAGAACTTTATAAAGCTTAGTAGTTTACAATGCTTTACTTGGATCTTCTACTTTCATTTTCTTCCCCTCTTTTTTGGCCAATAAAATGACTAATATCTTAATGTCAGATTTATTCTGTCACCTAGTTGGCTGCCAGGCACATAAAGCCACTGTCAATCTCAATGTGCTGGCACAGACAGAGCTACAGCAGTCAGTATAAAGCTGCCTCAGCACAGCTGAGGAAAATCAATAGCACTTTATTTGTGGTAGATGTGAAGTTTGAGATTAATGAGAAATGTCCTTTATCTGAGAAGGTTACATTTTCTTCTAATGTGTGCTTGACCACTGACTGATTGTATTAGTTCTGGGAGGTATGACTTAAAATTTGTATCCCAGTATTTTTGAAGATTCTGGCGGTTTCACGGTATATCACAGTATTTTCTTTCTTTTGCATGACTGGGTCTTTATATAGGTTCATAATGGGTTATTTTCAGTATTCAGTACTGTCAGCAAATAAAAAAGAAACATTTTAATGTCATCATGTTTCCTAAAAGCTTTAATTACGAAAGGGTTTTCTTGGATCAACAATATTATACAACAACTTTATATGAAGGAGAATGCATGAAACAGTTACAGAATCTAAACTATTTTTTTAACTGGGCAAACTACAAAGTAGTAAAATAAACGTAAATTTAATAAATACACATAACAACTTGCTTACAACATGCTTCCTTTTCAAAACAAAATAGTTGTAAGATTGTTGTTTAAACACTACCGACTAACATTAGCATGACGAGTACAGTTAGCACAATAAAAAAATAAAAAAATAAAAAAATAAAAAAACTCCAAACAGCCACGGATCCTCTTTTTGGCTCTTCTGTGTCATCATGTTCTCCTAATTCTGCAGCTTTGATTTTGGAACTTTCAATGCCTATCCTATCCATCTTCACCAGAGCACTAACTGTTTACCCTGACCACGCCTCCAGTCGCACCATGTGTGTTACATTGAAACGGTGTCACACAGCGTAGCCTTCTGAAAGTTGTGTAATCATATACACCACTGTGGTGGTATATTAAAAATTAATATCATAATGAAAATGTTCAACAGTATTTGGTGTGAACCGGTATATACTGCTCAGCACTAGATTGTATTCAAGTATTTTTTTTTCCAATTTGATTGGGTGAACAGAAAAAACAAGACGTAGTTAGCTTTGCTGACCACTTGTAGTGCACCACTTTTCTTTCTACTTAATGTAGGGGTTGATCAGTTATATATTTTTTTAAAGATTATTCTTTTGGCATTTTAGGCCTTTATTTTTTTAGGACAGCTGAATACATGAAAGGGGAGAGAGGGGGAATAACATGCAGAAAAAGACCGCAGGTCGGAGTCGAACCGCGGCCACTGCATTGAGGAGTGAACCTCTATATTTGGGCACATGTAGCAGCTGAGCTAACCAGGCTCCCATTGATCTGTTATATTAACATGTTCAATAAATCCTGACAGATACATCCACAAAATCTCATTTTGAGGTTTTCACATGCATTCTAAATGCTTACTGGCGAACTCCATGGCACTATGTCACTCAGACAAAAATGTGAGAAAAACACAAACAACTATCACTACAACAATGTTCATCCCCAGGGTAAGAAAAAGATCAACAGCAGAATGAAAAAATAGATTTTCTCTGTTAAAAATGACTTTCTGTAGCACAAACCACACAAGGACTTCTATCACACATTTAAAAAAAAAAAAAGCTTTGCTGCAGCAACCTGGACAAGGACATAAATCATGTGGAAGTCCTGGTGGATGTTTTGAAAGGGGTAAGATAATAAAAAAATGGCAGATTTAGAAGGCAAGGTTGAAACCGCTCCCATAAACAAATAGTGGAATGAAGAGAGAAATAAAAATGCTAACTTTCAGTCTGAGCAGCATGTCCTAAAACAGGAGTTGTTAATGACAAGTGGCATGAAGCCAGTAAACTACTGTTTCTGACCTGCTGAACTGCACTTTTGTGTTTGACACAAAAAGGTCCTGGTCCCAGCATTTATCATCTGACATTTCCTGCTCTTTGTTCAGCTGCTTCTCCCACTTCCTGTCTGTTGCACCTTTTGCATCAATCAGATTGGACAAAACTAAAACATTTTCAATGATCAGTCAATTCAGAGTTGTGTAATGTGAACAAGGCAGCTATTTTGAGTTGCAAAAAGAAAAGCAAAAGGCCAGCAGGTTTCAGTGCCACCTGAAAATAATTAATAAAACATAGCAGTGTATGTTGGTGAAGCTGGTTTATTTTTCAAAGCCCTGACAATTAGAGCAAACACATCGTTGATGCCACTGACAAGCGCTGGCAGTATCGAACATGCATGCTGGAAAAGTGGCAAGCAAGCAAACTCTTATCACGTTCCAGTGATGTGTTGGATATTTTTGCTGAATGGAATACCTTTCCTCTCAGATGTTTTACTGAATCCCACTGTTTACATACAACAAACTAATAAGATCAGATTTCAGTGTTTGTATTTATATTTTAAACCCAGGGCACAAGCTTAAGGGCGTCCCCTCCTCCCAAGACCAAAAAAAAAAAGGATTAGGGAGGATAAAAATTAATTTTGGGACACGTTCAGGATAAAGGCTGAAAGAAAAAAAACCTAAGAGGTTTTTAGCCAACCCCAAAGGAAAATCACAAGTACCAAAATGATAAGAACTGAGAATAAAAATAGCAGTTCAAACCCTCTCCAAATGTGTTTAAGAGCAAATTACTAAATAACCGTACCGTACCGTACAAAGTCATCATTTACCAGACTCTCCCGGTCATTTATTTAAATATTAATATATTTTTTTTTTTTTTTTAACCAGTTTTGTTAATTGGGGTTTCATTTACTCAAGCATAATATACATTTTGTTTATGAAATTATCAGAAATATAAATAAACATGTATTTCGTTATTGAACACCAACTAGGGGTTCACCCAAGTTCTAATGGTACGTGTCCATTGAAACGTGTTTCAAAACATTTTATGCGAGAAATAGGTGTCGAGCTGAGCTGCCCCGCTGCTCATTTGCACAGAGTTGCCTGTATTCAACTTTATGCAAAAGAGGAGTGGGCGACTGGCCACAATTTTAACACTTTTTTACAGAAAAATTCAATGAAGAAACAAGACTGGATAAATGTAAATGTAAATGTGCTGTATTTAAATCTGCTGTATTTATATATTTATATAAATATTCATTTATTCAATCAAGTCACAAAATGAAAACCGAGCACTGAAAGGTTTTGCCATAATAACTAACAGTTACACTGTTGCTTATTCCATATGTATGGTGGAGCGAGAGTCTCTTCACTCAGAGAACCAGACAGAACCAAAGTTACAACATAACTAATTTTCTGGCAGTAGTTGAGACTGTTGAGACCAAATGTTTTGTACTTGAATTTGTCATTGTACAATAGACAGAGAGAAATAAAGCTTATTTTACTATTGTTTCACATCAATAATGTTCTAAAGCACGAATAAATTACCATCAAACACTCAGACGATTTTTATGAAGACAGATGCTATTTTCTCCTCCTTAGCATTTTAGCAATTGCAGCACTAAAAAAGGAAGTAGGCTACTCTAGTATTAATGTATGACTATTATTGGACAAAGGGAGAACATTTCTCTGTATTTAATATGATTAAAAGTAAAGTTAAGTTTTGTTGTCCGTTTCCCGACTCATTTTAAAGGAACATGCTGACTTATTGGGACTTTAACTTATTCACTGTCCAAGTCCATACATATCCCTCTAATCTCCATGCGTGCTGTAACTCTGGCTGATCTGTTATTTGTATAGTCACAGCATATACATGGTCACATGAGACAGAGCCATATTCTAACCACATACTAACTGGGAACTATATTCTCAGAAAGGCAAAGCACTGCTACTTCTGCAGAGTGATTTGCTCGCAGCACCTGAGAAGCCCGGTCACGGAGCAGAGAGTTCACCTGGAGATTGCTCAGAGTTCGAGTAATAGAGTCAACAATTACTAGATACTAAAAGCATAGTTTTCAATTATGGGTGTTTGTGACAATAAATTCCAACCAAAAACGCTGACTGTTCTATGGAATCTATGGCTATACTTGTTCTGAATATGGATCCATATACACCTGTGTCCACCTTCAAGAACCATCATGTTTGCTCAGGACATTTCACTGAGGATTATTATTATGAAAAAAATGGAATGGTTGGTTGACTAGCATGACACCATTGTAATCATATAATACTATCAATCCCGGCTAAACTGTATGACAATGACTGCATGTCGCTTCCTCTAAATTTCAGGTTGTGGTCGACTAGTGGGGCCAGCTTTTTCTTTGATAAATTGATCAGACCTGCATGTCACGTGCATTAGCAACAAACTCTGTGTATCCAAAAACAATTAAGGCTGTAAATTATGTTAGATCAGACATAGACTTCTGTAGTAGATTAGTGTTACGTTTCCAGCATTGTGACTCCAAACTGTAATGCTAGTTGGGACGGACAGACCCCTTGTTTCTTTAGGCTAACTATATTAGCTTTAGCCTGGCTGGTAGCAGCTTTCTGCAGTTGAAAATGGTCGGGAGAAGTTGTGATTATGTTGCATTAATGAAGTAATTTATTTTGTATTTGCAAAACACTGACTACTGTAGCTTCACTGACTACCCATTGAAAACTATGCGCATCATGATGTCAGCGGCAGCTGCTGCCTACGGTACTTTTCTACACACGGAGAGCCTCACTTCCCATAACAAACCCCGTCGGATTAACGTCACATACACAGGCTGCCCACATGGCTACCTGTCTTAGAGGAGAAGGGTCGGCCGGCCATGTAAAAGGAAAACGGTGAAAGTTCACTTTTCTATCAAGCAGCAAAATAGTTTTAGTGTCAACATCACAACGTCCTGCGATGTGACTATTGTGCATGCACACATCGCGATGTCGATGCTAAAACACAACATTGTTCAGCCCATGACCAGATCTAGTCACACCTCTAATTTTGACTGAAAAGCCCAAAACCAGCAGTTCCCGTTACAGTGTTCATCTTATTACAATAGCAGGTGGTTTTAGGGCTGCACGATTATGGCCAAAATGATAATCACGATTATTCTGATCAATATTGAGATCACGATAAATGATCCCGATTTGTTGATTTTAACCAAAACATATTTTATTGTCACATAGGCTATTTATAACTGCTTTCACATCCATATTATGATACATTCTTCTTATTTTAAAGTTGTATGTTACATAGACATACAGCTGCAACACATGTAAATGAAAATTAAATATCTGAAATAAATAATGGGTCCAGGATTTTTCAGTATGCATCTCTGAGAAATGTCTTTCATCACTTTGCTTTTTATGAATCACTGTCCAAATTTGAGGTCCAGCAGGAAGTGAAGTTAGTTGCAAAAACTGTGTTTTTCTTTGCTTGTGATTGGAAGTCAAAATCGTGATTGTGATTAAAATTCTATTAATTGTGCAGCCCTAGGTAGTTTACTTTTTTTGTATTTTAAATTGTTTTTAATAGTATTACAGTTTTTTATATTTATATGTTTCCCTGTGAGCCAAGAAAAGAACAATCCATTGTGAAACTGGGAGGGGAATTTACAAAAAAAAAAAAAAAATAGGAGTCATTATTATCCTCCATCTGTGACTCCATGTGTTTATTGTAACAGGCTAAATCACAAATGCTGCTTGGTTGCTACAAGTCAGTAAGGAAATGGCTCATGCTGTTAAATGCTATCTACATGGACCTCAGACATACCACAACATTCCCTGTAACACAATTACTATGCCTATTGGTTTTCTTTTTCCTTTGTACACTGTCACATGGTTAAATGTCCTACTTAATTCAAAACAGGCATCATATGAAGGTCCACACAGGCATTTACTGTTGGTAGTTTACAACACTATCAGGCTGTTATTCTCTGTCCGCCCATGTGAAAGCAAGCATTGCTCAGGAACCTCATCCCACACACTGACCAGTAACACACATCATGTTGTCCAAAAGCCAAGACTATGAGGGTCCGCAGCGCCCAAGAAATACTGTGTGTCTACTTTTATTTCCTTTGTGTAATATTAATGCCTTTAGATAGACCTATGTCCATCTTGTCTTGCGATTACTGCAATTCCGAGTTGTTGTGAATTTCAGTATGCCTAGATAAGCAGATAACAAAGTGTCTATGAAAATTTCACTTCATGAGGTTTTTTAACATTAATATGTGTTCCCCCATAAGGGGAAAGGTTACCAACACTTTCTCTGCTTTGCCCGCCCAAGGAATTTGGCCTGCCCATGAGAAAGATAGAGATATCATCGCTTTCAAACAAGCAAAGTGGCAGTTGGTTAATGCCCCACCCTCCCCCTCCTTTCTCGTCCTCAATAGCTACAGACTCAGAAATGACACATACTAAGGAAAGCTCATTGTGGGACTGTCTCTAGTGGCTGTAATTCTGCACCAAGGCTGAATTTCTGGAAAGAGACTTCAGATACAGTATTAGGGGACCACTGAGGTCTATATAAAAGAATCCAAAAAGGACCTTGTCATGGGACCTTTAAGATGCTGTTTAGTGAAGTGGCTAACCTTTTGATTACAATTGGATTTAAGACTATACATTTTGTTCTTCTCGTCAGATAAGATAACTAAGAAATACATTTTTCTGAAGATGTAAACATGTAGAAGAAGAATAACGATGTGCCTGATTTCAACGTTGTGCTGGGCGATGGGACTATATGTGTTGTGGAAACAATTTAGAAACATCTATCGTATACCATTTTTAGCGCATTGTCGAGAAAACCAGAGGCCGAACTACGTTAATGCAATATTTACATCAGTTGAACGCTTTACAGTATGTTCATTTTGCACGAGTTGTTGTTAAAAATGAAAAAAATACTTTTCATACTAATTCTTTTCATTTGTCAAGAATTTAATTCACACAGGCGTATACAAAAACAGGCATTACCAAATGGTTATTTCATAAAGACTAGTATAATAATAGTATAATATACTGTAATTGAAAAAGAAAATGCCAGAAGTCATGATATACCGTGATATGTATTATGGAGACATGAAATTACCAATATTGCGATATAAGATTTTGGCCCTACTTCAATGCCATAACTTATGCCTATAACTATATAATGCATTCAAAAATAGAGACTCCTTAACAACCTCAACTGCCAAAGGGAAGGTTGAGAGGCTCATTTTAAGTCTGGTTTAATTCCTATATCTCTGATCAATTTCAATTTGTTAATGTTAATGATAAATCCTCCAAGGCTAAAGTTAGTTAGTTCCACAAGGCTAAGTGCTTGGACCAGTTCTATTCTACTTATATATGATTCCTCTAGGTAATATTATTAGGAAACACTAACTTTTCCTGTTATGTGGATGACACATAACAGTGGCACTGGCGCAACCAGTCAGTTAGCTAAACTTCAAGCATGCATTAAAGATATACAATCCTGGATGACAATTTTCTGATGTTAAACACAAACAAAACTGAAGTTACTGTGGTGGGCTCTAAACACCTCAAACTTCATTATCTAAAGATAAAGCTACCCTGGATGGCATTGCCCTGGCCTCCAGCACTACTGTCAGATATCTAGGAGTTATTTTTGATCGGGATATTTCCATTAACGCCTATCTAAAACAAACCTCAAGAACAGCCTTTTTTCATCTTTGTAACATTGCCAAAATTAGGAACATCCTGTCTCAAAACAATGCTGAAAACTTTTCCATGCATTCATTACTTCTAGGCTGGACTACTGTAATTCCTTACTATCAGTTTGCTCAAATAAGTCTCTCCTGCTGATCCAGAATGCTGCAGCGCGTTTTCTGACAAGAATTAAGTAAATATATCATATTTCTCCTATATTAGCGTTTCTGCATTGGCTTCCTGTAAAATACAGGATTGAATTCAAAATCCTTCTCCTGACCTACAAGGCTCTAAATGGTCTAGCACTAACATATCTAGAAGAGCTCTTAGTGCCTTATTGTCCCACTAGAGCACTACGCTCCCAGAATTCAGAGCTACTTGTGGTTCCTAGAGTCTTTAAAAGTAGGTTGGGAGCCAGAGCCTTCGACTATCAGGCTCCTCTCCTGTGGAACCAGTTCCCAGTCTGGGTTCGGGGGGCAGAAACCGTCACCACATTTAAGAATAACCTGAAAACTCTCCTCTTTGATAAAGCTTATAGTTAGGGAGTGAGGAGTTGCAGTGTCCGCCTATCCAGGCGCACCTGCTTCTCTTCAGTCGTCAGATTCATCTACCATAATCAATAATATCATTAAAGTAGAGGGAGGCAGGCCAGTAAAGCCCAATCTGGGCTGGGGAGAGTTCTAGCCTGACCAGGCACCTCTCCTTAACCGGCCTCTCAGTTATGCTGGTAAAGTTCGAGACTGCTGGAGGACTTTCTTTGACACACTGAGCTGCTCTCTCCTCTCCCTTTCCATTTGTGTGCATCCTGTCCCAGAAATGCTTGGTACTAACCTAGTTCTGAAGAGTTTACTCCCCGGAGTCCTTATATTTTCTTTTCGCCCAGCATATTACTAGCATACTAATCCTTGGATTAGGATGGCAACAAGATCTTGGTTGCAGCTGCCGCCGTGCTGCTGCTGCACTCCCTGCTACACCCTGTTACGCTCTGCGATGCCCTGCAGTGTGCTGCTGCAGCCTGCTGAACCCTGCTGCATCCCGCTATGTCCACCTATGCTCTGCTATGCCACGCTACACCCTGTAACGCCCTGCAGTGCCCTGCTATGATATTAACTACTACCATTTTTTCTTTATTGTGACTATTATTACCACTGTGCAACACACCCCCAACCGTCAGATTTCACCTACCAACAGCCTTGGTCTGTCCAAGGTTTCTTCCTAAAAAGGAGTTTTTCCTCACCACTGTCGCACTAATTGCTTGCTCTTGGGGGAATTACTAGAATTGTTGGGTACTTTGTAAATTATACAGTGTGGTCAATACCTACTCTATCTGTAAAGTGTCTCCAGATAACTTTTATTATGATTTGATACTATAAATAAAATGTAATTGGTATAATTGCCCCGTTCCTATCACCGCTGAATAGTGTTTTTTCTTTGCAAAGGAAAAACTTTTGACTCTTAACTTCTGCAAGGAGACTTGTTTAAGATACAGGCACTTTGTTGCTTAAAGATATTACTAGCACATTAGGTGATGGACAAAGTGTTCTATTAAAATAGCCCCTGGGTAAGCAAGGTAACACAAAATTGCAATAGGGTTCAGCAAATTTACACTCCTTATACTTAGGCTACACTGCTGCATTGTACTTGATTGTGTTAGTGTTCCAGTATTTCAGTATTTGTGTCTGCGGTTGCCTCTGTGCATGTGCTTTATCTACAAACATGGTTATTTCTTTTGTCTGTGTGTTATGTCCTCTGACATCTGAAACATATAGTTAGGATTGTTATCCTGGGGCATATACCATTTTCTAAGTTACTGTTCACTGCAGTTTGCATATTAACACTTGAACAGCCATAGCACAGGCCATTTAACATTGTGGTCAAAATATTTTAATTATTCCGTCATTGTGTGTGCTATGTTTCCCTCCTCCCCTTCTTTTCCTACATACCTATTCTGCAAATTCACAAAACAACTCCCTTTATTTGCCAGGAGTAGGGCCGATAAATGTTGGTCCTCTCCTCTTTAGTCAAATTGACCCATTGTGACAATAAATGGGTATAGAAACTCATTTGCACACCAATATTCACTCACTTGACATCAAAGTATATAGGCCCACAGCATTCATCCTATCATGTGTGTAAAATATCAGAAATTAAAGCAAAACTATTCACACTTTATGCCTGACTAGAAAAGATGTGTGCTGCCATGGGAGTCCCGTCTGTAGCCAAATTTATTATAATTTAAGCATTTGTTTCACGCCTTTTATCTCCATTGTATTCATGCTACTACTGTACAAATTCAGTAAAGCTTAGATTCATTGGAAAAAATGGAATCCTATTTTAATCATCACATCCTTAATCTTTAATTGTGTTGCCAATGTCTTAGAGGGTACAGTACATATGGCTGATGGATGATAGTCTCATGGCTCTCAGAAGTTAAATACTCTATGCAGTCAGGGAAAGAGTATTAAACATAAATAAAGTGATACCACACAAAATGTCAAACTAGATATAGCATATACAGTGTGGGCAAAAGGGTATAACAATACCTGTCTTCTAAGTCAGAACTATTTCCAGAAAGCCATTTCAACAATTCAGAGACACCTTTTCTATGAGCGTTGGTTGTTACTTAAGTCTTAAAAGCGGTTATAAGGCTAAAAGTTTTTAATCTGAAAGGTTTGAGACACAGTGGCTCAGGTTAGTTTAATTGCCACACAGTAGGAAGGTCATAGATTCCAACTGGCTGGCAGCCTGGGGCTTTTCCGTGAGGAGTTTGCATGTTCTCTACGAAAATCACTCCAAACCAAATTGTTGGACCCACAGGCCACCAGATGGAAGAACCAATACTGCCATGTCTGGAGCCACATTGCTAAAAAAGAAAATGATCATTTTTGTTTTTTTAAACCGATAAGCATGTATTCATTGTCTGGTGACAGTTTACAAGATAACCTGGCATTACAATGCTGAGCCATCTGAACACGATTGGTTCCTTGTGTGATTCCAAACGTGAAGCCAATTTGGGATCACATTCGGGGTCACACCATATGAAGGTCTGAGATAAATTTAAATTGGACTAGCTCAGTGAACTGGGACTGGGGTAGCATTGTATGTTAATGACATGGCATCCTCAGTGCCTGCAGTACCTACAGAGAAAGGAGGTTACTTCCAACATATCGAGTAGTTGCCATCTGCCACCTTAGTTTTCATAAATCAGAAGTTATTGGTTTCTTCGATGAAAAATACAAAGCGTTATCTATAATGGAAAATGGAAATTAATGACAGATATGCCCTTTTACTTGTTTTTTTTACTGTATATACACAACATGACTCATTTGAGATAATTTGGGTTGCTTTTGAAATGTGAAAGCTATTTTTCCAATGTGTATCTGATTCTGGCAAATGCAAGAAACAAAAACTGATTACTTTATCACAACACTGGATGCTCAGTAAAGCATAACTGCACTGAAAACAAAAGTATGATGCACTTTAATCACAAACACTGATTGGTTTGGAAATACACTACAAGCTTAAGAAATAAAGCTTTAATTCTAGAAATAGAATTTGCTCCATCTGTTAATGTTTTCCAATGTATCACCTACAAACATAATTGCACACCTTAATTTCAAATAAAAACACAAGTAGAATAACTAAGAAAATAGCTCTTCTGCAATCATTTTTCATTTTTCAAACCATCAATCGTGAGTCTGACAATGTCGTAATATGTAGAAATAGGTGGAGTACTGTTTTACGTGTTTTTAAGTGTGCACTCTCAGTTTATATGCAACTGATATTTTACATAATTTGAGAAAAAGTAGCCTTAAAAAACATACATTTTAAAACTATACACTATAGTATACTATAACTTTCTGACACAGGGATTTGTCATAAGTGGTGTATGCATATTTATTTGGTTAGTTATGTTTATTGAATGACAGAGGATGTGTGCATGTGTGTTTTTGGGCATATACTATATTATTCCAAACAATTTAAAATGAATTTTACTCAACTTGTCAAAGATGAGAAGGCTGTCTATTTGCTGTGTTAAATTCATAATCTTCAGCCTCCTTTCCTTTCATCTTTGTAGTTCAAATACACCCTGGGTATGCGGACAGATTGCACCTTTTCCCACTGTGCATGTTAAAACTCTGGGAGCCAGAGCAGACTTAACCAGGGTTTAACATGCTATTGCTGGAAGTCAGCTGTGTAAAAATTGCATAGGTGCAGTAGCAGAAAGAATTGTGTTTACAAGCATAATTATCAACGCATAACCTCTTAAGGTCTCTGAAGCTTAAACCACTTTTCAGAAGAAAAAAAAAAAACTTAAAAAAATAAAGAAGAAAAAACATTGAAGAACAAAATTTGAATGAGACAGACTTGGTAGACTTTGTATTTTGCCCTAAAATCTTTTCAATCTTTGACAGATTTCATCTTATACATCTGAAAAGTTGTATGAAAACAGTATGTTAAAATACCAACCAACCTACGATAAAGTGTTTTAACTTACTGGCTGATTAGATCTCTTTTTGGGGACAGCGTGGGCATGTGAAGAAGACCATGTTCAGACTTTGTTTTTGTTTTGTTGCAACTGTTGTCTTGACAGCTTACTCAATTATAATTCCTTCCACTACCGACAATAGTGACATCAGCAAAGACCCAGCATAGTAATGCCTAATTTCAAATTTAAGAGGTCTAATCCCCCAAAACAACGGTAAACATGTGTGCGTGAGAGCCTTTCATTTTTCTATTGATGTAAATGTGAGTTTCTCAAGGCTAAGGGGAGACTAATAAATATAATGAACTCAGAAATGTTCTTTGTATTTACTCACATACACAGTGAAAAGATGGTCTTAGTATAGTGTATGTCGCCCACATATGTAATTCTCTGTTACCCCTGCAGCTTATGGAACTAATCATATCTGTGTTCTCCATGCCAGACACATTCAATACCCTTTAACTTTAAAAGCTCATGGACTTAATACCTTTTGATCTCTGCTGAATTGTCCTAGGTGTGTGAACAAACTGTTACTTGTTTCTGTAAATGCACTTACAGTTCCTCTTATATTTGTGCCATCTACATAACCCTGTAACACTAATAAAATAGTGTACATTTTAGTGTCTTATGGTCAGGATACAACCTTGAACGTAATGAGAGCATGGATCTGTTTGAGCTTTTTTTTTTTAACATACAGCAGCAATATAAAAGTTTGCAAATGTGTTTACATGCTTAATAAAACACGTAGGTTGATAGAACGTAAACACAGGACAATATTCATCAATGATCCCTTATGCCAATCTCCTGCCTGTACAAAACCTGTAGCAAGGGACACAAGAGCTATTGTTTTATGTTCACCATCCGGTGATCGGCACCACACTGATTAGATAGCAGCACATTGTGTGTGTCTCCTACGCTGCCGTCGGCGGCTGGCAATAACAAAGATTGATAGCAGAGTTAGGACAGGCATTTGGGGCCTTGATCTACGACATCGGCTCTCAAGAGATGAAGCCATCCAAGCTACACTCAGCTGCCCAGGGCCGGTGGTCACCGTAATCGAGAGGAGATGTATTTATAAAGTGGCCTGCTCAGCAACCCCGCTCATTCCAGTAAATCTGAGGGGAAGCTGAAAGGGAAAATGTCACAACCCAAGGACACTACAAGGAGCTAACCCTGCCGCTGCCAGCAGGTAATTGGGGTGTCAGTGTGTCCCAGAATGCATTTCCTGCCATCACACCTTTTGGCTGTTAGCTAGCATTGCACCTTCCTGCCAGTATAGTGAATAAGAGACTGTGAGAGAAGAATGGAGACAGAAAAGCAAAAAGCAGAGTAATACTTTAATGATGACATGCACAAAGTTTGCTTTGATACGTTGTTAGAAAATAAGATATTTGACATTATAGTCATCTTGTACATTACATACCTTCATTCAGATCAACAACATCAAAAATATGTTATTATTTTTGATGTTCTTCTTTAGGGGTAGCTTTTAGGCCAAATATGAATAAATGGTTCAGCATACTAAATGTTAGTTGTTTGTCAAAGCTGTCCTGCAGCCCTTGCTCTTTTTACTCGCTTAGCCTATTGCTTGGCTTTAGCAGCAAACACAAATCTCAAATGGAGGTATTGATTGGGGCTTATGGCAAAATCTATATGAAATACATTGAGGTATTAAAAGGAGAACAAGGGAAAAAGGAATTCAATGAGCTGCCATAGGATGAGAAAATAAAAATATTTGGGATACAGCTGCTTTACTGGTTGCCTAATTGTGAATATCCCCAGTGCATTTTATAATATAATAAAATAACAACTACATTTTTTAAAAAATATTCATAGACAGAGATGAGCATTGATTGTAAATTGTGAACTTGTTCCATATAATTAAAAGCCAAGATAAAACAGAATTTGTTCAAAGTATGATACAATAAACTGACATGGTAGTTATGCTGGCACTAGTATCAGAGCAAATCCATGGGGAAACACTAATGTGTTGTAGATGTTACACAGATGTCCTTTCAATTAACTAATTAGAAGGAAGGGAAAAGAATAATGATGTATGCCTGGATGTGCTTAAAACATCCATGTCTCTTCATCCCTGGTCCAAGTTCAAGGCTGCCACTGTTAACTTGCGTGGCTGATGGAGATCAAACAGATACTGATGTGCAAATGAGGACAAGAATCTACCATGTAGAAGAAGAGAGAGAAAGTTAACTGTTGATTTTGCACCCTGTGAAGGCTGTGTTGCCATCTTACTAACTGCAGTATAGGGTTGACATTTCAAATACCATCTTTCTTCCTCGTGGAGTGGGACACTTTTAAGTCATGTTCAGAAAAAAAAATCCCTTTTTCTTCCCCCTCATCGAGCATCACTCTGTAGTTCAATTCAGATTTAATTTTTAAAGATCAATTTTAAGCATAGATTTTTGAAACACGTAAACAATGTAACAGCAAAGTTACAGATGATATATCATAAAGAGTATATGATAACCAGTGAAGTTAACATAGAAGAAAACATATCCATAGAAAAACAGGCTACATCAGCAATACACATTAGAAACTAGTGCTGCATAATATGTTGTTTTTTAATTGACATCGCAAAACCAACTGGCGCAATAAACACATCGCAAAGGGCTCCGACGTATCGCGAAAGACAATCAGAGATTTTTTGTGATAGTTGAAAGAAAATATCAGTAGTAAAACTTTAAAATGTAACTCTTCCATTCAATTTTCAATTTATTCAATAAAAGAATGATAGAAGACATTTCCTTTCATTTGTTTTAAATTCAACAAGCATGTTGACATATTTTACCAGAATACTGAAAGCAGCAGAAAGACAGAACGGATTACACTTTTAAATGTGTTTATTTATTGCAAATATTGTTATTATGATATTCAACGTAATTGCATATTACATATTTTCTTCATATCGTGCAGCACTATCAGAAACAACAATAATATTGAAAAAACTAAGCTAAAAAGTAAATATAAGAACATATACAAGTTACGGTGAGCGTGAAGGCAAGGCAGAGTCAAACAAGGATGTATTATTTTATAAGGAAGTAAAAAAAGCTTAATATGATGAGGCTGTGTAAAAGGCTTGTCAGAGGAACATATGGAGAGCGACAAAACACTTGGAATTACATAATTGTAAGCCTTGATTTAAATACTGAGGCTACTTCAACTCATTTATACACATGCTTTAGTCATAGAAACATTCCTGTTCGAAAATAACTGCCTATAAATGCAGCCTATTCAGACAAATGCACACAGAGTGCTTTGGGGTAATTTCGTTGATGAAATCAGCACCTAACAGGAACTGCCTTTAAACCGAGTCTTTTTCTGTAATTGTTCACATTCCCTGGAGACAGACTTAGTAGTGCATTGCAACGCTGAATCCTTAGAGATCAGCAATATGATATACATATACAGAGCAAATGCTCTAAGATATTCCCACCCGATTACTATTATCCTCTATCCACAGGACAGAATACTTTTTTATGATAAAAGTCTAAATAAAACCAATACAAGGATCTAGTTACTCTGGACTGCTCTGAATTGAATTGAACAGGTGGTGTGGTGGGTCAAGAGGCTCTATGTTTGCTATTCAGTAGAATAGCAGACAAGTCCTGTCAGACATATTCAGGTTTGCAAACAAAAGGGACATTTATTTAGTGACAGATGTTCGTCAGGATTTTGTATGTGAACTGGTTATGTCATTATTTTGCATTTCTCTTGCATCCTCTTGAATGAGATTGGGGGAAAAAAACTGAATATGAAAGACAACCTTTTTAATGATTAGAAAACAGAAAGAAGCACCTGAATTACTTCACCACAGCCTGAGACAGCATATCTTCATCTACTACTTCAAAAGCTCTTCTATTCCTTGTGGGAGCCTTATTACAGAATACTGCATTCGGACCATGCCAGCAACATACCACAAAAGAACGCCGCTGAATTCCAATAGCTGTTGATAAGAACCCAGTCAACTAAAAATCACAACAACAACAGCTTGTGCTGCAAAAGCCACAAAATCCTTAAAAAAATGTGTGCATGTTGCGTGTGCTAATTTAACTATTAAATGCATAGTGTGTACTAGGCCTGGGCAACATTGATATGATAATGTGATATGAGACTAGATATCGTCTTAGATTTTTGTTTATGGAAATATGGTAGGTGTAATCTTTTGGTTTTAAAGGCTGCATTACAGTAAAGTTACGTCATTTTCTGAATTTACCAGACTTCTACGTGTTCTATTATTTGCCTTTAACCACTTAGTCATTATATCCACATTATTGATCATTATTTATATGAAATCTTTGTGAAAATATGTTATCATAGCACCAATTGTCAACCCTGCAATATTGTCGCAATATTGACATTGATGTATTTGGTCAATAGTATTGTGATATCGGATTTTCTCTATTTCGCTATTTTTTATAAACAAGTAGAAAATCTAGTTCTCACTAACAAAACATTGAATTTTACTGTCTTTCATGCATGCTAAAAATGTTGCTGCTACATTTCACTTTAATAAATACAGGTGAGAAATGTTGAAATAAGAGTAAAAGTATCACATCCAGCTTGAAGTTATGACTTTTTTGTTTCCAGAGCGACACACCCCTCTGGCTCCAGGCATATTATATCACTCCAGTCAATGCAGCTGCAAGCCAGCTGAAATTGAACTCAGATATATGCCAGTGCACATGTCCCTTGTGTGAACTTGACACAGCAGAGTTATTATTGCTAGTGGGGTTAAAGTCAGGGGCAGTGGGCCAAAGATTATCTATCATGATTCACCTTGCTGACAGAAGTATAGAATAACAGAAAAGGCAGGGATGTGGGTATGTACGTTGGTAAGAGCGGTTGTCAAAGGCTATATTATGATTGTTTCAAGTAGTAGGCAGAATGGCTTGACGGGATGAATCTCATTTGTGGCGCTCTGTCAAGCATACAGAGCAGGAAATACCAAACTTCTCTCTTGAATCATTAAATTCTCTTTTGGTCATGGTAGGAGCGATTTATTGCTCCCCAGGCCCTCACCTTCTTTTTAGTCCTTAGGCTTCCTCAGGTTGGCATAGAGACAAGTCACATCACTGCATGAAATAGCATGCCGTTCTAGATTGAAGATAATTAAGTGCTAAAACATGCCATTTAATAGTCTTTGGAAAAACTTGGATATTGTTCTCTTTGTCAGTAAAAAGATTCATAATTCATGGTCAATCATTTACATAAACTGTATCTTACAATTAGTTTTACTAGACGTAATGAAGTGTAGAGACAACTGCATGTGGAGCCTAGTACACTGTTGCAGCAAATAATAGCTCAAACCCTGATTGATGGCAATGTTAAATGAGACCTTAAAAATGGTTGATGTAAAGGCCATCACTGCATATTCGTTTGTTATGGATATTTTTCTATCTGGAAACACTGGATTCCAGCATTATACATACAGAACAAGGTAAACATTAGAGCCCGACCGGTATATTGGTGGGCCGATATCAGGCACTTCCCGATCTATCGGCGCGCACATGCACAAACACACACACGCATGCACGCGCGCGCGTATGAACACACGCGTGCGCACGAACACACGCGTAAAGTGGTTTGCTCACCACTTGTCCCATACAGGTCATTATTATCTATAGTACACCTTCTAGTTTATATAAGTGTTTTTTTTATTTACCATAGCTTGTATAAAAGTGCACCACATACTATCCTGTGTTGTTTGTGTTTACATTATGTTACAGTCTACAGCAAAGCATCAGATAAGTTAAAGTAAACACAAAGTCATAATTTAGTTTCAGTTCCATTTCATTGGGTTGCAAGTTTAAACATGGTTTAAATGTTTTCTTGTGTTAATACTTAGAATATTTTGTTTCTTAGTTCAGTTCCACCATGCGGGACATTTGTTTGGGGACGGGCCAACCTAAGCATTTCCTGCTTTATAGGAATAGGGTGGTCATGGATGACATCACCGGGCCAAACCAAGTAGAGGGTTTTCTTTCTTTATAGGAATGTTTCTTTTGGTTGTTTTTTGTTATTATAAAAAAAATGTGTGAATAACCTTAAACTGTTTTCTAGTCAGTGGGAATGGAGTGAACTGGTAACTAAGTTCCATATGTGATGATTTCTAGGTATTAATGTTATGGAGTAGATCAACCTGCATCAGAATGGGATGGGCTGAAGCAGTTTGGTGTGAACTGACCACCCTTTATAAAAAGAGTGGGATTGAGCTTCCCAGGGGGAAGGAGGTGAGACTGTGCTGCTATGAACATGTGCCTTTTGCTAGCATTGCTACAAGGATAATGCATTATTTTTGTTTGTTTGATTGTTGAATTATCTGTGTACTGCAGACCACTGTAAATAAAATAATCACCTCTGGGAACATACAATGTTTTAGTCTGCCTACCAACCACCTTCCTAGCCACTCTGGCCAGGCAACACCACACCGATGTATCAAAATATCGGATTATTAAATAACCAAATATTCGTAGAGCAATATTACTGAGGGCAAAATGGAGCTGAAACATCAAGAATTTCTGCCTCTAAAAGCATTCATCCCACAAAACCTTCAGCGGGAAACCCAACACCGACCTGAAATTTCACACAGTAATTTCCTGCAATGACTATATATTATTGGAATCATGTCAAATGGAGCCATAAAAAGGTCCTATTTGAAATGATGTGTTCTGATGGGAGACAAAAGGCCTGAGAACACTAGAGATGGTCAAATTAGCATGTAAGCAGGCAGCATGTACTTTATAAGGCTTGTGGTAGAAATTCTAATATCTAGGTGAGATCTGAAATAAAGCTTTTAAGAGTTTATTTCTTGCTAGAAAGGTTCAATGCATCACAGCACAAGGTCTGGAAGAATGAAGAAAGACAAAAAAGAATCACTGGCTTAAAAACCCTCTCACACGCTGGCAGACAGGGTAGGGGGGTAAAATTAACAGCCCAGCTGACAGGACATGGAAGTGGGTGAATTACTAGCCCTTCTTACTGATCAGTCCATCGGACCTGCAAATCCAGGACAAAAATGGTAGGTAGAGAAAATCCAGTCTCTGCACATAAAAAGAACATAAAGTTTGGCTATCAGGATCCATACATCAATAATGGGGTAAAGAGTTCATGCTGGTAAAAAACAAAAAAACAAGTCAATAGTAAGATATGTTAAAAGACAAATTTTGTTTTCAGGCTGCAGTACTTTTCCCAACTGTCTTGGCTTATACATCAATGGCTGGTTGTGTTAATATATTTTTTGATCATAATATTTAAACTGGAAGTTATACTTACAGTATGATGGAATCTGTATCAATATTGTAGAATTAGTAATAATTATGTAGTAGTATTGTAGAATTGTATTGCAGTACTGTTTGCCATCACAAGGATGCTACACACATAGATAGGTAATGCAATTCTGCACAAGTTGCATTTCTGGCCATCAGTCATTGAGTTGCATCCTAAATTGTATATTAGGCTAAGACTGTGTGTACAGGTAAATTAACATGTATTATGATTTTTAATAACCATTATTTATTTAGCATGTACATTAATGTTTTCCCCATGTTGTTAAAGTGACTATGTTTATTTTTAATATATATATTTTGGGGGGCACATGTTAAGTGATGAGGACAGTATGCCAATCAACATTGTCTGTTATTTCATTGTCATTATTTTTAGATAAGCAGCAGTACCATGCTAACTAACATTTTTGTAAAATAGGTCGCTCCATGTGACATTACAGTGCAGTTAGTTTCTAACTGTAACTTACTAAAATTTGGTTTTCAATAATACATTTTGATTAGCTTCCTTCTAAGGCAAATATTTAAGTCTTTCAATTAACATGATAAAAGTTTTAAACTTCAATACAGTGTAAGCTGAGACCATCTTTATTACTATTACTTTATTTGGTATCACCTCTATGTGCTTGCAATCTGAAGCCATTTTTCAACGTCAAGGAAGGATCCTCCAAAGCCAGAATTTGGAGGATTCTACGACATCGACGTCCGTCGAAGGACGTTTCCAATGTTGAGGATCCTCCGAATTCCTCCAAGGACTGAGTCCTTCGTTCCAAAAATTTCCCACAGACAGAGAAGGATGCATATGTGTTATGGGATGAGGAGGAAGGACCCAAATGCAGAGACGAGATGGCAAACAGAAGAAGGGTTCTTGTGGCTTTATTTTACTCAGTTCAAACCACAGGGTGCACAAAACAAAGTATTCTCAAAAATGTCCAAACCAGGTACTGTGCCGGCAGCGGTCTGGGAACACAAAGATCCAATAATCGGCACAGGGGGAGAAGGCGCACCGCCAAGTAGGTGAACACGGAAAAAGGCTCATAGAGGATCACAAGGAAAATACCAGGCACTGGAAGAGACAAAGCTCAGACAGGATGGTGAGCACATGGAAACGCTCACCGATAATCACAGGGGAATCCAGGCACTGGAAAGGCGAAGCTCCAACAGGACACAGGGAAACAGGCAGTAACACGGAGACAGGAACGCCAAACTGACAAAACAATCTGACACAAGACCAAAGGAACACAAGGGTTAAGTACAAGAGGTGAATCACATTATGGTGGGGCAGGACAATCAGAAAGGCAAAAGTAAAGCTGGGCAAGACGAGACAGAACAGGAAACCAGACTATCAACATAAAACAGGAAGCAGAACAAACACTTACCAGGGAATCACATGACAGAGACAACCACACAAGACCGGGGAGAAGACCAAGAAACAAACACAAGGAGCAAAACAGGAAAAATAACCCGAAAAAACCACAACACATATGTATATCCTTTGCGGTCCCAAATCACCCACAATCCTATGCGCGGGCCTTTGCCGGCTTGTTACAAAAAATTAAACTGCAGAGCTAAGCGGGAGTTTGAGCGCCAGAGGAAAGCTATCTGTTTTAATGTCTTGTTTTACTCATAAAGTATACATGTTTTAAAAAACGACTTTAACGAAACACGTATCTTTACTATAACATTAATTCAAACATTACTATATACTGTACACATAAGTATATTCAACATGAAGGGCAATCAGACACAGCTGCCGATGATGGTGTTGCTTCCAGACTGCAGGCAGAAGGAGAAAGCTTTGGGTTAGTCACCCAACCTGTCCTGGTAAGATTACAACTGTATCACAAATATATTTAAGCATACAGTTAAAGTCCACTGTGTAGTTTCTTCATCATGAACGTAACTGACAACTGTTGACCATTTAACACACTAACACCTACCTTTATTTCGTTAGCGGGTGTTTGTCAATGGTGTTGTTATTATGACTTTCATATATTGATTGATGCTTGTGTGTCTACGGTACAATTTAATCTTTCTCACTTGCAGTTTACTGCATGTCATACTGCCTGTGGTTACTCCTTAGGTGGTAGCGTGTACCTTGTAGTCATATTTTTGTCATATTTTGCATTTGTGTTACATGTATTCAGTAAACTACAAGCTAATTTTAACTGATTTTTATTTAATTTTTAACTGCAATATTAATGTAATTAACATTAAGATGAATTAATACAATTCTCCTTGCCAGTAAGTGACAACTACAAACATGGACTCCCAGTTTTAAATTAATTGACATGAGATAAATAAGAGAAAAAGCCTAGTGCTTAGATATCAGTGTCTGTAACGTTACCTAACTTAGCACGTTGCGGGCAAAGTTGCCGTCAGAACATTCTCCTGACGCTGATTCACCGTTTCCATCTCAACAAAATCATTGAACAGCACAGTTCACAGATCCACAATTATTTTGTCCAGTGTTTTGAAATGCAGCGCACAAGTGAAGGCGGCGAACAAATTCAATGACGCAAGCACGCAATGACGTGCACTCGATAGCCTGTTCCATTGTACATGTTCTCCGAATGCTAAGGAGGACTCTGACCTTCCTCTAAAGGCTGCTTCCTTGGAAGGACTAGTCCTACCAAGGAAGGGTCCTAGACATTGAGATTAAGCAATATTACATGACAGTGATGCTGCAGGACATTAGGCTAGGAGGTTCGTAAGCATCACTGTTGTGAAATGACAATGATGTCAAATAACACCATGCTATTGCGATTATACAACTAATATTGCGATTATGCAATACGGTTAGCAACAACATACAATTTATAATAAAACTGTATTGATATTGTGGGGCAATTTGATCTAAAAATTAAAAAAATAATAATAAGTCTAATCCCTCCCAGTTTGGTCAGCCAGTCAACTTAAGCTAACATTAGCTTTATAGAGATCATAGGATTTCCCAAACTGAATAACTACCGCACATATAAACAAAAAAACTAGCTCAATCTCTTTGTAACCAAAATATCTGCTGGAAAAAAAAATTCCACCAACTGATATATCTCTTGTATGTATGTTTTCTTAGATAGCGCCGCCACTGGCACAGCTAATCCAAACATATCCAATCTTGTGGGAATTACTGGAATTGTTGGGTCTTTGTAAATTATAGAGTGTGGTCTAGACCTACTCTATCTGTATTATACTGTATGCATCTAATATATGTAATCTTGAGATAACTCTTGTTATGATTTGATACAATAAAAATAAAATTGAATTGAAAGTTAACTTCCGAGCGTAACAAATAAGTCGTTTAATCCGATGAATCACTTTATATACACTAGTTGGAGAGCTTTTGTGTGTTCCACTGTGGTTCCAGCATTAATTACATAAATACAAAGGTTTTTAAACAGTTTTTTTTAATTCAACTCCATAATGTTGACAGAGAAATGGTGATACACCAGGTGTGTCTTAAATGGCTCTGAGTGTGCGGTCATGCTAATTTGAGCACTTTCTTAATGTCTAGTTGACCAATCAGATTTGCTGGTTGGATCTACTTGTTGTATAATATAACAATAGAAGCATACTTCCATGGAACATTATTAAGGGCACACTTTAATTCTCCAACATCACAGTTCCATCTTGGAGTGACCTTTCAGAAATGACACAGCGCCTGACTGCTGTAATCATCTGCTGCATCTATACTCTCACCAGACATAGTGGACATGTACAAACACAAGGTACAAACACAAACGTTGGATGTGTTGCAGGAGAGTAAAAAATGTATAAGTTTTAGTGTAGTTTGTCTTCCTTTCCTCTGTGTGATGTGAGTCCAGCATCATTTGCGTTTAACAACCACCAGAGCCTATTTTCAGAGCCCTATGTGGTGTTTAGGCTATGTGTATGTGAAGTACAGGGTGTGTTTGGTGGGTGTTGAGTGATTATGTTATGAGTGTCCCTACATGCGTCTGTGTGTATTAAATTAAAGAATGACAAAGTCAGAGACTAAATTGTGAGTCATGTAAAGAGTTTGGCAGCACAAAAGGCTTTGCTGGATCTTTCACCAGAAGCTTTCTCTTTTCCTAAGTTTGTGGATGGCGCAGGGAGAAGTGAGTCACACCAAACTCTCAACTTAATACATGCATCTCTCAGTGAAAAAAAACACAGCTCTGTGACCCTTAGTTGAAGCAGCAGAGTTGTAAGAATGTGTCAACTGTCCTTAAAGTACAATCAAAGCAAATTTAGACTTTGGTGGCCCTTTTTTAAAACTGCTACGTACCATAAATGTCCATAACAAATTAGCTAGAAGAAGACCCTTGTTGATTTTAAAAGGGATATCAGAGGATACTTGGACAGAGAGAGAGCTAGAGAGAGAAAAAAAAAGAGAGAGAGAGAGCATTGCACAACGTTGGAACTATAGTCTTTTTTTGTATTGTGCTTAAATTCGACAATGTTTTATAACAGGACAAAAGGTCATTTTTACTATGGTTTTATGTGGAAAAAGGTTTATGCTAGAATTACTAAAAGAATATTTACCTAACAAGGATGCAGTTTTACTGCACATTTACAGATACATATCCAGTTCTGACAGTTACTCCTAAACATTGGCTCACCTTTTTATACCACTACTCTCATTCACTTTGATGTCTGATGTTGTCTCACAGGAAAACTCCCAAATAGACAACCACGGTGCTGAAACGCTCAAATACAGGCATGTAAAATCGAACTCCACAGCCTGTTGGAAGCTGTCAAAAAATTCAGCTTCTCCACATGACAAAATCTGCAGTGCCTCATGGGGGCTAAAATAAAACTAGGCTGGTGAGCATTACATCTCCTTCTCTCTCTCTTTCTCTCTCTCGCCTCTTTTCCCCCTTCAGGGTTTTCTGTATGTCAGGGATGAATATGTGAAAAGGGAGTGCTATACTCGGCTGCAGGTGCTAAATTGAGGTATTAGTTTCTTCACCAAGGCTGAGCCAAGTGCAAATGCTTGAAATCCACACAGGTCCTTGTCACTCTCCTCGTATACTCTTACCACTTTTCAGCTCTTCCTTCCCTTTCCTGATCTCTCATCTCCAATCCTTCAACCTATTCATTCCCTCTTAAAGCTCATTTATGCTCAATTATTAGATAGGGATACAGGCAAAACAGCAGGCAGTCCAGCCAGTATTCAAGTGAGACACAACCATTGGACTCAAAGAAAACATTTTTAAATATGGCCATTCGGAATGGCGATGTATTTTCATAGAAACATTAATGACACTTTGATGTAATTATTACAGACCATTGCCGTCTACAACATTGCCTACAGTTTTGCCTCTTTCTTATAGGGGCAATAATTACAACATCCTCCACCATTGCCATGTTTGCTGTTGTCAGAAACCTTTGACTCTGAGCTGCCGTCTAGATGTTGTATTGGTTAACATCAATGCCAATGTTAAAGATGCATACTGTATATAGGCAGTGCCAGTTACATCCTTTGAAATGAATGGATCTATTTTTGTATATAAATGAAGCATAAATGACCATGCATCTCTCTTTCAGACATGCTGAGTCATTTCCTTCCATTGACCTTTTCTTTCTCATTAGCAGTGTACTCAACTTTCCAAAGTACATTTCTATTAGCAAATCACCTATACATCATAAACTGGTATTGAGAACACCCACATTTCTTTGCCACATTTTTAATATGTGCATATTAAAAACAATACAAAGGAATTCCATATAAAGTTAAAACAGACTCAACAAATACTTACTTCAGCTATGTGTTTTACAGCTTTAATAGCTTAACCTTGACAAATCTGATAAATATGTATTTGTTTTCCAGTCATTTCAAAGATTTTTATCTAATTTAATGCATGAGGACACCTAAACGGTAGTGTGGATCTGGCTGCAACACTCTGAAAACCCATTTAGCAATTTAAATAGGATCAAAGACGCTTATAAGGGGCAGTACCAAAACACTTTGTGCAGTCAAACTGATAACTCTAGAGGTTTGAAATCCTCTGTTCACAAGTGGTGTTTAGATACAAGAATTATAAAGCAGAGGTATAAAAAAGATAAAACAGTAATTATCTTAAGATACTTGAAATGAATGCCTTAGACCTTTAAATCTCACAAGCCTGTGACTCACTATTTAATGATAAAACACTAAGTTTAAATTCCAAACACCATGATGAAAAACTGCTGCTGGCTTAACCAGAGTTATCTTTGGAGAGGGAAGAGAAAAAATGTGTTGGCAGTGTCAAAATGAACAGACTTTGTAATAAAGTTACTAGCAAGGCTTTTGTTGGTTTGTTTTGATTTCCCAAACATGAAAAATAGCCTCCTTAACATTTTTACTATTTTTAGCCACATTAGACTAGTGAATGATTCCTAATGGCTTTGGGGATCCTCTGTCTTTACCTCTAGCCCCATCAGCAAGTCAGATTTATCACTTGATCATGTCAATCAATCAAATCAATCAATTTTATTTGTCACATGAAAATATATTTCAGTAAAATGTACTCACATCAGCTCCTTCAACTTGTGCATAGCTCATTATGAAGCAGAGTAAGTGTGTGTGTGTGTGTGTGTGTGTGTGTGTGTGTGTGTGTGTGTGTGTGTGTGTGTGTGTGCAGCCCAGTCTCATGGCAGTTCGTTAAACGGTCACGTTCCAAAATCGTGACCTGTACAAGTAATAAACGAGAAAATCATGACCTGTACACAAATAAATAAATCCAAATAACTTGACCATGCCACGAACTGGCGTGAGACCGTGTGTGTGTGTGTGTGTGTGTGTGTGTGTGTGTGTGTGTATGTGTGTGTATAAAGTATCCTTTAGGTTTGTGGTCCTGTCTGGTAGTGTTTCCATACCAGGCTGTGATGTCCTTGGGGCAATACTAATTTATCATTAATATATCGTCATTGCCGTATATGTCAAACTATAAGTAATATCATACTGAACAGAAATAGGCTACCAAATGTTTTGGGGAGTACCTTGATGGGTATCTTTTTTTAAACTATTGAATAGACCTACAATGGGTTCATGAAAAAATAAAATTTTAAATTCAAGAATTTATTACACTGCTGCAACGTGTCTTCCTGTATGGGATTACCTGCCTGGCTTGACATATACGCTCGCGTCTGGCGCAGGAAATAGAGGAGATGCCGAAACGATCGCTGGAGCGCGCGGGCCGACGCGAACGCTACGCGCCCGGTTTGAATGGACAGATTGAATGACATGGGCGCAGAAATAAAAATAGCTGTGCTACACTGCTATACGCAACGCTTACAGGCCTGGTGTGTTTTCCGCTGTTAGGTGAAGTAATCTGCACTTGAAATGAAATACAACAGCTAATGATGGCTGATAATCATCTGGGATTGTTCACTAATTGCCCCATTATGTTTTGTACTTTATTCTGTACTGTGTATCACCTAGCATTCTCCTTCATAGTCTCCTTTTTTTTCTCCATATTGACAAAAAATAAATCTTATAGAAGCCCTGTTCTTGTGGAAGCAACTTGATCAGGCACATTTTTTTTTATCTTTTTGTTTTAGAAATACAAAATGGTCGACGTTGTCTAACATATTTCAGCTGATTTATTTTCTTAAATCTGTAATTATTATCCCTATTCAGGATATGTGACATTATTCTTAAACTGGGTTTCATTTCTATGTTGTCTGTGCATTTTTCAGTCAATCAACACTTTTTCTGAGCTATCCAATAATTTATTTAAACTTGGCTTACAGCAATGGGTGATGCCACAAAAGGCAATGCCATCTTAAAGGAGAGGAGCTGCTCTAAAATGAGCAAAGAAGAGGAGCCGGATGAAAAGTGTTGTTATTGTATGACTTACAATCAGCTGCCCGTTTGTTTTTTACTCTGCAGCAATATACCAATAGATCCTATTGTTAATATTGACGGTCTCTAAAGGTTAACAAGCAGGCTTTGGGTTGTTTTTCAACCTTTTTCACCTATATGGTGACTGCATTGTTTACTTCTTTTGAGTTCATCTGGAGTTACTTAAAAAAAGGGTTGAAAAAGTATATTAAGACAACTTTTGTAGAACACAGAGCTAGATTTATCAGGGCTCAACACTAACATTTTAAAGTGGTTGTCGGCTTGGCAACCAAGTATCAGCTTTTGGTTGGCAAAATTGACAATAAGGTTGCTATGTTTTAAGTTATGTAACTATACCACACATTTTAATAATGAAATATTGGCTAGCAATATAACTTCCATACCACTCTAATAGGAGTCACGGATCCGATCAATTCGTGTATCAGCAAAAAAAAAGGGGGGGATTTAAGGGATTATTCAAAATGTAATAACAATAATTACTTCTTTCACCAGTAAATTGCTGTTAAAATACAAAAATAGATAATAAAAGGGTGTTTTACAATAATTTTGAATGGCTTTCTTTTTGATGCTGCCTTTATTTAAATGATTGTTAATTTCTTTAATGTTTAATTTCTTATGCTGCACTGTAACTTTTATTCTTGTGTTTTATGTGTTTTAATGTTTTTATTTTTAACTGTCTATTCATGTGTTTTATCGGTTTTTAATGCTTATGACACTTGTGTTTTATGATTTTTTTTAGGACAAGGAATAAGTATTAAAAGGTGTGAATGTGTAGTGTCGTAAATAGACACGAAAGGCAGCACTAGATTGGCTTAATTTGTGTGAAGAAGAGTCCAAGGAGATGAAAAGTAACGTCTCTAAAAATAGAGTCGTGAAGGGTAGTGACACTGAGGGTGATCACGAAAGGTAGCACTAGCATTGACTAATTAGTGTGAATGTAGTCTCAAGTTTACACTTTTGTTTTATCTATTTTATGATTTATTTATTTTTTGAGGATACTTGTGTTTTATCTGTTTAACAGAAAATTGCGTTGCCTGTATCTTTTCACGGCAAATGCTCTTGTGTTGAAAGCTGTCGCACAACAGCTGAAATTCTGAGTTGTGCACGGACGTAGTCTTTAAACTTAAACAGAGACAACCAAATAAAATATTGACTAATAATTTCTTTTGAAATAAGATTTTATAGTTTTGATTTTTTTTTTAATATATATAAAAAAACACAAATATTGAACAGATGGTTGCCAAAGTAGGCAACACAGGCCACAAAATGGTTGCTAAGTATATGCCCCTTGTTTAATCAGCATTCGGCTGAATTTGGATTCAGCAATTCTAATTCAATTCAAAATCATGTTTGTGTAGTTACTACCACAATTAGTCCCAGATAATAAAAAACTCTGAGTACTGACAATCATCTTTCATGAAGTACAAGCAGTGACTGGCCTGGTGAAGATTGCATCGCTGTGTTACACATAGATAAACAAAATAAAGCTATGACATGAATGAACATGGATGAACTGTCAATTTGTCATCATGTGTCGACTATCAGAAAAACCTGTTACAATTTTCTTCAATACCCTTTCTGCTGTCAGAATGCCCCACAGTCTCTACTTTGCAAAATGTAGGCCAATGTGTACAAATATTATAGTAAAATGTGAGTTGTGTTTTAACAAACTGTGCAGAAAATTTGCGTCAGAAGTTACGTACGGATGAAACGGATGTGAGTACGCACAGAAATATTCAGATTTATAAAACTGTGAGCATGCACGTCCTATGCCATATTCCCTTTAAGAATCACAATGGACTCTAAATGTGGCACAGCTTTGGGAAAACAAAGCAAAGGACTTTCACTCAATGTGAAGTTGTAGTTCTTGTTAAAGACGTGGAAAAGTGGAAAATATGTTTGGAGGGAACAGTGTGGGCATTAGTTTTCTTTGCAAATATAGTGGTGCTTATATATTTATGAACCCATGCTAAAGTTGACTACAAAGAGGAATAAAAAAATCATCTTTTGGAAATTGATCTTAATGCCGTAATTTTAATAATTAGGAAAAGTCCAACCTTCCAACACTGTCCTGGTCAGAAATGACTTATTAATGACTTATGATTTACAGATTTCCTGTACCATAAATAAAGCATTTTTCATCAGATTGCCTCAAGAACTTATGATATCCTTCCCAAAAATTCATTGTGACTACTTCCTGCTTTGAATTTTGAGTGATTAATTCAAATCTCTTTCACATTCGCCTACTACTCCTCTTGACAGGTTGTTCCCTCACATGGAACACACCTTTCCCAATGCGGTTTTGTGTAAATCATGGGAACCTAATTCTTTCTCGTGCTATCTGCCCCTCCCTTCACGAGAACAACATCATATCTACTAACAGACACTATATAAGCAGTTTTCATATTGCTTTGCCCTCATTTTACTATGCAAACAACATGAAGAGGCAAATGACAGTGATAGAGGCTCGGGACTAGAGTGAGAGGGATGATGAAAAAATAGAAACAGAGCAAGAGCAAGAGGAGGATGTCTCAGAAGAAGAAGACTTCACTTTCAATCTCCATACTTAGAGATTGGCATGGTTTTACTTCAGTTAGCCTAATAGCCGGTTTGATTTGCATTGAGAGATGATTTTATGGAAAGTACCCCATGCCAATCTCTAGGTATGGTGAAGGTTATGTGATGATGTGCAGCTATTCTAATTCCAAACGCCATGGGCACTTCATCAGGATGCATAGTATCCTAGATGGTTATGTTAGCCTCTCTCTCTCTCTCTCTCTCTCTCTCTCTCTCTCTCTCTCAACTTGGGTGGCAAATGCTCACATTCAATGCCGTCTAGCACTTTGGAGAGGTGTTCTCTTCACTGATGAATCCTAACCCTAATACTGAATACTGAATGGTTTTCCGACCACCCCCAGACCCCCCCCCCAATACAGTAAAACTGCACTATTTAGAGTGGCCTTTTATTGTGGTCAGCATAAGGCACACTTGTGCAATAATCATGCTGTCTAATCAGCATCTTGATATGCCACGCCTGTGAGATAGAGGTATTATCTCAGCAAAGGAGAAGTGCTCACTAACACAGATTTAGACAGATTTGTGAATGTGAGAGAAATAGGCCTTTTGTGTACATAGAAAAAGTCTTGGAACTTTGAGTTCAAAAATGGGGGCAAAAACAAGCAAGAATTATAATTTTGTCCGGTGTAGATCCCAATTCTTCCATATGACTGGGTTAAGTTTTCTATTGTGCGCACACCACGTTTATAAATGAGGCCCCTGGTCCGAGTCCATCTGTGGAGGCGCCAACACTTGACTAGACCCCAAGTGGTTAAGACACGGTGGCAAAACACTCTTATAACTTCCTTTAATAAATTAACTTTTTTATAACACTCATTTAAAAGATGCCCTGCCACACAGATTTCATTACTTTGTGGTTATGTCTGAAGTTCTACCATGGACTCTAACATTTTTGTGTGGAAAAAATTGTGACCTTGGTTACCTTGTTTCAAGCCAATTCTCTAATATTCAATGCGCTAAGCTGCTTGACTCTGATTGGCTAACAGCTAGCCAATGAGAGCCTGGCTAACAGTATCCTTTACCCAGCGCAACTGGGCAAGCTCATGAATAGTAATGAGCTCAGGCAACATGATCAGACTGACCAGCTTTTGTAATTGGAGCTGAGAGAGGAGGTAGCAGTTCATTTTCACATTCACAAAGTAACACAAACACATATGGACCTAACCTATTTTAACATAACATAACCTATTGCCACGATTTTTTGACCATGACAAAGCAAAACAAATTGGCAGTACCAAACCAAAACACTTGGACTTTAATAGCTCAGATGTGTTTCAGCAAGATTTCTGCTCATGTTCAAAACTTTGTGCACGTTGAAAATGTAACTCATCCCATCTTATTTTGAAATAAAAATAACTAATATTACGAGAATACAATTCAATCACAATACGTCATGCCTTATAGTCTACTGTGTATTGCATTATTGCTCTGCTAACATGGCAGTATCTCATCCACACCGTCTGACAGATACAGAGATCCCCGCCAGGGTCTCTGGATGAGACCGAGAATTCTGAATTCTGTCCTATCTGAGGTGCAAAACCAAAACTGCAGAAGCACAGACACACCGCCACATGTCTGCAGCAGACACACACACAGTCCATTATAGTCAACTGGAGCTGCTACACTGACTGCAGAAGCCGTGCTGCTCATCTCTATTTTTACAGAGAGAGTGGACACAAAGCAACTAACAGATCTCCCTCAGAATAATACACTATAATGATAAGAACATGGGGTAGTGGGCGACTTTGGGGGAGGGCTTTAGGCTGCCCATCCAATCAGAAGTTAGAAATGGTACTAGTGTTTTCTGTGCAATTGTTTTTTCATTGGCTGAACACAGTTTCTTAACTTTTGATTGGGTGGGCAAGACGCACGTTGGGGCCTGCCCATTGCTTCTGACAATCAACATTTGAGCCACTTTCCGGCTGCCAGAGCATTATTCTGGAAATGTATTTCTGTTGATCCAGACTACCTTCTCATGATATCTCTTCTACTGACTTTCAATTGTGCACATATAAAAATCCTCTGAGCATTTTTCTCTTAAATTATCATTCCATGGCCTCAACCAAAGATAAATTTGCTTTATTTGCTTGCAAATATGCATCTCTTTATTCAGTATTATTCAAATATGTTAGCACTATTTGTCTGATTTGCACCTTTATCCTATTCTCTGCTAGGATGAAGTCCCAATTCCCCATTGGGTCTCATTAAAGTTTCGGCTTAAACTGTCTGGCCACAGTGGCTCTGACCTATGTCAGTTGTTTGTGCTGTAGTTGTGCTCATGAAATGTGAACTTATTCTACTCTTCACCTTACAGCAAGTGACATCAGGTAGATAAGGTGAAAGAAAAAGCCCAACCTTCACCGTGTACATGGAAAAGGGTATATATATTTGTTTATCAACATTTTTCAACAATTCTTTCCATTCTATCCATCACTGTCCTCCACGATGCCCCTAATCAAAAACAAATGCTATATTCAGGAACAAATGTAGAGCAATGTTACAAAATAATAAAAAATGTAGAAAAAACATGGGTTTGTATGTCATTTTTGCAAAATCATTTTGATTAATGTCTGTATTTCTGTTGTTGGTGTCAAATAGACAGGAGATGAAAAGCCAGCCCTATACACAGGACCTTCTGACAGTTTTTGTGAGTAAAATCTCAAAGTGTTATTTCAAAAGCCACATTATGTGACAGATGGAGGCAGCTCAACTGATAATGCAGAAATATAGTAGGGGTGGCACGATTCATGAAAAAACATCCAAACTGGTTCGACGCATGGGCAATGTAGCCTTGTGCCTGTATGTAACCTCAGATAGTGTGTTTCATGCAAAAGAAGAGGTGTGGACAAATAACCAAAAACACGTACAGCGAAAGACAAAACATTTCAGACCGTCATGCCAGCCTGTAAACCATTTATCTCCAAATCCGCTGTAACGTATTTTCACTCTAAAGCGGTTGCTGTTTCAATCCTGTCGGCTCTCCGCAGCGGGCTGTTCCCACACGGTGGATGCAGGAAAAAACGGAGATGAGACGTACAGGATGACCTAAATTGAGGAGAGCTATGCTCGTTATTGTAAGTGCAATGTTAAGTTAAAGTCCAATAAGTACTTTATCAAACCGTATGAATGTCTGTCCCAGGCCAGGATAGGGAATTAACTAACAATGTAAAGATCAACAAGCCACTGACAGACATGTTCAAATTTAATTCATTCAATACATTTTTATTTTTTTTCTTAAATCCACCAGCCATTTTCATATTATACCAACATTTGCCGCATCCTCAGCCTTTTTGGTAAGGTTACTAGGAAAATTTATCCCAGAGTAATTTTATTCTCCCCAAAACAAGTTTCCTTTTAATTTTTAAAGAACAAATGTTTTTGTTTGTTTAATGTATTCTGACATATTCAACAAATTGAGCTTTAAGAGTTCCTATCTTTTTCTTTTAAAGGATACAATTTTTGTAAGAGCTACACTGAAGTTGACAGTTTAATAAATGCAAGTTATTTCAATTGATATTCTGTAATATTTCAATATTTGTGTGCTAAAAAGTAACATACATCCTTTTTTTGCCAAATAAATAAATAAAACCTTGTTAAAATCATCAATGTCTTACCTCTTGCTGTATCAAAATCTCCCCTAGCTTTCCGTTTTCCTTTTACTTTATCTTTAACATATTCTGATTTATTCAAAAGAGTGTTTTAAGAGTTCCTCTTTTTCTTTTAAAGTATACAATTTCTGTAAGAGCTACACTAAAGTTGGTCCCAATAATGTGCTTAAAGTCAAATCATTGTACATTGTGGATAATTAAGCTATGCTGAAGTATATTTCTGGAGTGTTAAAGATTAAAAAAAAAAAAAAAAAAAAAAAGAACCGTACAGAACCAAAAATGTTGACCCTAAAATTGTGATATGAACTGAACCGTGAGTTTTGTGAACCATGCCACCCCTAATAGTGCCGTGCAGGGAACCTTTTTTGTGTGATAAGAGCAAATTAAATATCTAATCCCTCTTCTTTTTAGTTTAAATGTGATAAGAAATAACCCTTCATAAGACAATTACTAATTAATATAAGGTGTTGTACCCTTAAAGTAAGGTTAAATATTATATAACCAAAGGTTATCTAGACACCTCTCTCTCAACTCTTATGACATTTCTAATCACTGCAGCAATCAGTGATCCTTGTCCTCCACAAGAGGAAATCAAACTTCTGATTCTGATATCTGTCATGCAAAGTACATGCCATCAAATATCTTTTGTTAAATAAAACAGGAGGAATCATTGAACATTTTAATATTTGGTGAAGACACAATTGTTCTTCTTTCAACAGATCAGACCTTTCTTGGATGTTTTGAACCCTAAAATATGTTTGGATTATACATGTGGGGGTATTCTTCAGTGCAGATCATGCATTAACAATTTTGCTGTTCAACAATTATGCTGTGGAAAGCTCCAGAAAGCCCAAACCCAATGCTGTCTTTGACAAAACTGTAGCTGACCTTCAGCAAACAATTTGAAAACTGTCACACGACTGCAAGCTAATTATTGTTTTGCAAAGCAGTGCAGGAGTAACAACTGATTCCTACCAGCAGCAGCCACAGGCACAGCTGGCTATTCTTACTTTTATTTAAACTAGGAGTTTGACTGATAGGATAAATTAAATAAGATATTACGTAATGCTGAAGGGCAGTTTTCTTCAGAAATCTTCAGGGGAAACTAGATTAAACACATCATAATAATCTCAGATCAAACACTTTGAGTATGACTAAATCAACAAGCAACAAGGGATTATTTATAATGCATAGCTGCAATCATTTCTCTATAAGGACTGTGAAATAAAAAAGCAGTTGAGCAAACAAAATAAAAGAATCTTCCAAACACTGCAGGTTGAACCATGTTGCTTAACACCTCGCAGTGATGTTTTGAAGCCTCTCCCCTTTGTACCTCAATGCTGTTTTTGTCAATTGCAAATTTTGCAATTCACAAAAGCTTGCAAAATTGCACCATCCATTCAAGTAATTGGCTTAATTAAAGAAGATTTGATAAAATCCATCCCCCCACTGGTTTGTATTCCATAATACTGAATACTGTTGATTAATTGCCTTTTTGCTTTAGATTGAAGGTTGAGGTGTATGGGTAGCTTAGGTGTGCAGGCATTCCCCTTATTTGGCCAGCAGATAATCTGGTCTCTGTAAAACCCTTTGTCATAGTTGCCCCGACAGTTTGGAGGGTAAATAGGACATACCTAGAACCTCAAAATCCCATTGTCACCTCTGTCCTCTGAAAATCTCACAATTTGAAACTGCCTCTGAAAACGGGCAGATCTCAACAAAGCTCAGTTGTGGTCAACTATGTGGCTTTTTTTTGTCACGCCCCAACATTTGCATAGGTACATTGTTTGTCTGCTATTTCATTACTAAAATCTCTTCTGAGACTTTTTTATGTGTTTTTTGTTTTTATTAAAATTGATGGCTAACTTAAGGTGACCAGATCTCTCAGACAAAATCCGGGGACATTTTCAGCTCAGAAGCGTATATACCTCCAAAACACGTCATGTTTTTAATTTTTGTAAAACTTAAAACGGGGACACTAGACCTAGATCTGAGTATCGGATACAATATAAACTATTGAAGAAATATTTTCCTTTGACATTGATGCAGTATGAAACGAGATTGCTGCAGTCAGCAGCAGAGAAACAAGCTACAATGGAAGTTAATAAGATAATTGTCCAGCTTGTATTTACTGTACGTTCATAAAGTGCTTGTTTTGCCGCTGACAGACTCAGATTAACATTCTAAGTGTATGATAACATTATGGAAAGGATTTCTAAGGAGGCTGATCTTCCTGTTAAAGATTAAGATCATTTTTAAAACATATAGTCCGCGAAATTGTGTTTGCTAAACCCACCAGACTCCATGTAAATAATCAGTAATTTTAGCATCGTAAAATACGGCTTTCTAAAACATCTCTGAGCTCTGAGCAGCGCTGCTCGATCGGCTCCGTTTGATCAGTGTTTTCTTTATTTCATTCCAATTTTGGGTCTGTCAGTCACAGTGAAAACCGGGAACATTTCCGGGGACAGATCCAGTCGGGGACAGGTCACCAAAATCAAGGACTGTCCCCAGAAACCGGGGACGTCTGGTCACCCTAGGCTAACTGCAAATTTTGTCGCACTGTGTGTCCGAGTTCAGGCCCGCTGTGAGCTAGATGGATCTCCATCAAGGCTTCCACTCCATACCCACAAAGTCACCGTTTCTGGGTTACTGGACTACCAAACGCCACTGCCCTGACCAAGCTCCAAGGCCTGCAGCACGCTGTTCTCCCCCCCCCCGCTAAATGGCCGGTGTGTGTGCGTGAGAGTGTGGTCAGCGAGCTTGTTACGCCCACAATCTCTTACCACAGGTTCCAGTGCTGCTGTCTCGTCAGACTGTGTGGACCTCCTGAAGTCTGACACGTCTTACCAAATTTTTAATTAGCCATCAATTTTCATAAAACGTCCCATATTTGAGCTTTATATAGTTGATTTCTTGCATAAAAAATATCAGAAGTGAAATAAATTAGCAAACAAAGAATGTATAATGTTGCAGTGTCTGAAATATGAGACCTGCTGTATTGTCTCCAATGTATATGTGGTTCATTCAACCAATCAGCGCGCAGCTCATCTAAATATTCATGAGCATTCCAGATTTGGAAAAAAAGCTCTTGTATATATAGGGCCAAATTCACAGGGAAGTTTAGAGCCAAGAAAATAGCAACCAGGCCATTTTCAGCCCTACCAATGTTACACACCCTATTAGGAGACCTTAAGGAACAGTGTAAAATACCATATATAATCAATCTATCACCCCTTTAATTGAATGATAGTCCACCAAAGAGGCAGGAAACTGATAAGAAAATGGAAATGACATATGAAATGAGGCATATATGGGCCTGGTTTATTTATTTATCCCTGCCCAGACTGGGTTGTTATGAATGACAGCCTGCTTACTCAGGTGGAAGGATATTCACGCATGAGAGGTAGGGAGAGGGAGAGGGAGGGAGAGAGAGACAGCAAGAGAGAGAGAGAGAGAGATAAATACAGGGACAGTCAGCACAAGAGTGAGAGGAAGATGGAGACAATCAGCAAGAGAGAGACAGAGAGAGAGAGAGAGAGAGAGAGAGAGAAAAGCAAGAGCGAGCGAGAGAGAGAGAGAGAGAGAGAGAATAAGGGGATGAATAATTGATGATACAAACTTCAATCAAAATTCAGCCATTTGGAGTATAGAGCCACAATCTATAGGCTACAGGTGAAAACAACATTTCAGCCACTATAATATGAATTTTGATCAATATTTCAATATGACATCTTTGTTTAAAATAACATGACTAAATTTACAAGACAAATCTTCAAAATATATAATTCAGTAACTCCATAAACAGATACAGAAAAGCAAAAACAAAGGGCATCGTAAGATCAAACTATGGACACCATAGATCATTTGGACATCTTCAAACAAAGTAGTGAGGAAAGATGATGTGAAAGATATGAATTAAAAAATATATGACATGATGTAGTGTAACGCTGAAATTGCTGAACCCAGCTTCATTGATGACCCTGAAACATTCACAAGAATTAAACCCAGAAAAACTGACGTTGCAAAAGGTCACAAGACCATGGCCTGTTCATCAGCAAAGGAAGCTACAGTGCTGATGTCTGCTTCCTTGAGATCAATACGCCCCATGCAGTTCCTGTATGTCACCTCAGCCTTGACGTCCAAGCCATTTCACTGCACATAAACCAGCCTTGAATAGAAAAGCCTGTATATCCTACTGACCAATATTCCCTACGGGGACCTACATCAAAACTTGAATATTTAATTGTTCTTACAGAAAAAAGAGATTTTTCTGGATATAAATGCATTAATGCAGGGATTTTTGTGTAAACCTATACCTTTAACACTTCATAGCCATGGGACTGGATTGCCACCCCAAGGTTACAGAGGACACCGAGAAGTAATTAAGATAAAGTTAATTGAATGCAGTTATAGTTCAATAAGCCTGTTTAATTGAAATGACTAGGCCTGACTTTGACTTCTAAACATTAAAAACAGTAATTGAATTTCACTTTCAGCTCCAGAAATGGATCCAGTGGTCAGTGGGTCAAGCTTGGGGGAAATAGTTACCTGAGCCAACAGAGACTGTCCTTTTAATATATTTATGTACAACTAACACCAACACAGACATAAACACTGGAAAACAATGGCTGTTCTTTATGGTGAATATGTCCATTCTAGGAAACGCTTCACTGATTTGAACTCACAGAATGCATTTAAGGCAGAATCATTCAAATTAGATCCACATTTGTGTGGACACTATATGTGACATGACTCGTTTATTTGCCAGGATAGTGAAAACAATGGTGTAAATATAATGCATGTGAGAGCTATGGGATCTAGTCCAGAATTACGATAAGATCATGCATAAGTGAGGAGCAAAGTTGCCACTGATGGTGACATTGAATTTCATGCCAATGAATCCTAACATTACATGAAAGGAGCCAGTTGAGGTGGTTCGGGCATCTGGTAAGGATGCCTCCTGGGCGCCTCCCTAGGAAGGTGTTCCAGGCATGTCCAGCTGGCAGGAGGCCCCGGTAAAGACCCAGGACTAAGTGGAGATATTATATCTCCAACCTGGCCTGGGAACACCTCGGGATCCCCCAGTCGGAGCTGGTTTATGTGGCTCGGGAAAGGGAAGTTGCTGGAGCCGCTGCACATCACATTGACCATTAAGCAAATAGGCACGGACATTAAACAAGTCCATAAGAGGGGGTTCTGATGGCATCATAGTGAATAGGAGTGATAGAGGACAACATAAATACATTTACCGTTTTGAAAATGTTTATATGATTTTATTGTATGCTACCTTTCAAAAGTCACCCTTTTTACTTACATCTATATGTATTATTAATTATGTCTAAATGCATATATATATATATATATATATATATATATGGGTATGTTGATTGTGTGCTTTCAGTATTCTGGGTGGCACGTTTGTGCGTGCGTGCGTGCGTCCGTGTGTGTGTGTACAGCTCAAACAATATGAAATCATTTGTTTGCAGAGGGATACATGATGTGGTCCAGGTTGACAGGTTTAACACCTCAATGTAAACATATTATCATAACGGCCTAACACAAGTAGTAGACACAAGTAATGGCATTCATTCATTTCATTTCTTCTTTTTCTACTTTATTGCAATGTTCTTTCACCCCCTTCCAAACAATCGTTAGCACACCACAGTCCATTGCACATTTCCTTTTTATACATTTCTTCAAACGTACTTTTTGTCCGTGTGAAAAAAGACAGATTTGTAAAATTTTAGATTTGGGACCAAGGTTGATTAAGTTGCCCTTTTAAAAAAAAATAAAAAAAAAACTCTATTAGATGTCAACAGCACAAAGGCAAGAAATGAAGACAATGATTTTTGTCCCTTGAGCTTTTTTATGTTTGGAAGCAAACTTGCTCACTGGGATGTCTGCTCACAGACACTGAGCCAATTAAGATTAGCGTCTGTTTCCAAATACTTCAGTATGTTCACTCATACTTCACTCCTCACTCAGGGGGAGGAGGAAATAGGGCAGAGAGGACAGTACATACCCACACACACACACACTTGGACGCACATAAATACCTGGATACTTTAACACTTGACTTGACACTGACACTTTATGGTAAATGTCTTTTTATGTCTTTTTTCTAGCCAAAGGCTTTTATTGTTCTTATTATAACTATTATTACTGTTATCTTTATACTGTCTTCCTCTTTTTCTCTCTATACTGTGTTCTTCCTGCTAAAAAAAAGGATGCTGGAAATTTCAATTTCCTTGCGGGAGTCATCCCAAAAGGATCAATAAAGAGAAGTCTACGTCTAAATCATATTCATACTGTATCGTATATTCACCAAAAGAATGTTTGAGGTGTGAATTGACCCATCACTATTACAGAAACACTATATACCTCCATGACAAAATTGAGCTGTGCTGACAGACAGTATATTAGTGTGAATGTGCCCTCCATAAAATGTGTTTGGCCAGTGAGCAATGTTGCACACAGAACTCAGGAAGTATTTTGGCAGGGCTTGAAAAGAATGGTGGAGAAAGGCGGAGAGCACTAAGCTGCCTCCCAGTGCTCCTGCCCTTGATGCTGCATGCAGTGAAGAGCACAGAAGAGCAGCACATGTCACCCAGGGCAGAAAGTGGAGGCAGGAGAAATGCACGTTACATGCTTCATTAGCCAATATACAACTTAGGGCCCCTAACACTTGGCTGCCAGGTGAATTAGCTGTGGATGACAAGTAAGAGAGGAAGGAAGTGGGTGAAGAATACATGGAGGGTTTGTTGAGAGGATGTGCCTCTTTAATTAATTTTTGTTGGCAACAAAGTTATTCTGGTACTGGTTCTGGATGTGATGTAAAACAACAGAAATGTTATGTTCATTAAATAGCTAGGCAAGTAAATGAGTCCTGCTGATGGGTCTGTTAATTTTAATCTTCAGCAGGAGAAAAAGACCGAGGGAGAGTAGGATGTGAGGGAAATGAGAAAGGATTTTGCATTCCTTTTTGGCTCTTTATGTTAAATTCATTACATCCAATACAGTTTGCCTTAGTTTATCAGTTGATTAGTTTATTAACCGAATGACTGTATTTTATTAATGTATGAAGCAAAAACAACATTCAGTTGTTACAGCAATGTTGTTCTTTGTTCTGTTTTATATTATTTATATTATTTTATAAGTGATTTGTCGATTCATCCAATAGAAATAATTGATAGAGTTGAAAATTCTCTTTAGTTACAGCCCTACTATAGACTGATATGGCCAGTATTCTGAATGAAACTCCTGTGTTCTTACTTCCCTAACATATTCATTTATTTGCATTGACTGGTGTCTTTATGTGGGCATGGTGGAGCAATTTTGAGCACTGCACTGTGATTAAGAGCTAAAAAAAACAACAAGTGTTGAATGCTTCTGAGAATTTGATTACATTTGTTAAATTGTGTATACCCCTCACTGACAGGTCCACCCTGTTCAGTGCCATCCTTAAATCCAGTCTTAAGACCAATGTCTTGACCACTGTTTTTGACCTCATTTACACAGTGTCTTGGCAGATATAATGGCTGTCCAATGTCAAAAAAGAAGAAGCATTCGAGACCGACTGAAATCCAATTGTTCAAACTACCTCGTGAGATGGTTTGCGATGCAGTCTAGCCAGATGTTTAAAAGCTGTAAATACATACACTGTAACTACTTCAGTGGGCAGTAGAAAAAGCCTCTTTCCTCTTTTCCTAATTATGGCAGCTAAAGGGACAACTAAATGGGGTCTTTGAGTATACACAAGTATTATATTGCTAAATGGTAGCTTTTATTCTTATTCATGTGTTTTGTTGCTTTTCTTAAATCAACTTAACTTCTCTAGATGTGGTGCTGCTGGAATGTATTTAGGAGCTTCATTTTTGTAACTTTGTGTTACATTTATTAACCAATCCATTCAAAGGTTCTCCTACAGTATGCATAGTTCTTTGAATTCAGCAGTAAATTTCACACTCTAAAGCTAATTTCTGAACAACGGAAATAATCCGTGAAGCAGTGGGATTTAAAGTGGCTCGAGGTCTCTCTATTTTCTCACTGAGGATTTTTGTGCTGTGGACGTTTTCTCTGTGCTGAAGTTGACTTGACTCTGTACAGCTAGCCTAAAATACACCCATGAGCTGACAAATGTTAGCAGATAGCAGTGGGGGATATCTATAATTCCCTGTCTGTCACTAAGTGTGATTGAAGACCGTGCCATGGTATAGTTCACGGAGGCCTTCTTTAAAAATATATTTTGGAAACCACTGTGAGAAGAACTTTTTTTATTTCTTATTCCACAATACTTCACAATTTTTAAATGGAACTTTGAGTTCCTCAACACTGTACGCTGCAGAAACACAAGAGTGCCCTTCTTTAAAGACCGTACTGATTATGATTGTGGCATTGTAGCAAATAAGAAAGCCCTAAGCTATTGGTCAAATGAATGTTTTATTTATATGTGTACTTCTACCTGGACTCTTTCCTACTATTTGGGTAAAAAGACGTTGAATTGGTAGGCTTAGCGCATAAATCAGGTGTTGACATTCCATATTTTGTAGTCAACGGCATGTCTGCACACACACAAAAACAGAAGTATGCACAGTGAGAAATGGGTGTCCTGGGGCTGGGTAAGGCCAGAAAACCTCTTGGCATGGAGAGTGCTGGCCAGGTCTGAATGCAAAGGTTTTGCAAGAGAAATCCATCTTTATAAAATATAGACTTATTTTGACCTTGGTGCAGATACATAGATAAGTCCGAGAGGGGCTACTGAGAAGTTAGGGAGAAAAATACAACCATCCTTTTTCACCTTCGATTCATAAATTTATCACAATGCGAGAAGAGGGGCATCAATTATTTACCCCTCGAGACAAGGCCAGTGATAGAGGCAGACTGGAGGATGGAACAAAAGGAAGGAGAGAGAAATGTTTATAGTATAGTATATAGAGCTGAGCAATATATTGATATTATATCAATATCGTGATATGAGACTAGACATTGTCTTAGATTTTGATATCATAATATTGTAATATGGCACAAGTGTTGTCTTTTCCTGGTTTTAAAGGTTGCATTACAGTAAAGTGATGTCATTTCTGAACCTACCAGTCTGTTGTAACTGTTCTATTATTTACCTTTACCCACTTGGTCCTTATATCCACAAAAATTTATCAAAAATGTCATTGTGTAAATATTGTGTGAAAGCACAAATAGTAAACATTACAATGTCGTTACGGCATTGATATCTAGGTATGTGGTAAAACATATTGTGATATTTGATTTTCTCCATATCGATCCGCCCTAGTAGTATTACGAGGGGTCAATTAGTATCACTGAGTGGGGACATTTAGTGAAGGAGCAATTACTGAACTAAGATTTAATGAAAGAGGCCTTATGAAAGAGGCATGATGTTACAACAGTAAGACTAGACTGATATTTCCTGTGTCAATCAGTGTCCATCCTTACAAATCCCTGTATTTAAAATCAGTACATCAACTTCTACAAAATGTGTTTTAGAGTAGCAAATAACTAACCATCTCTCTGCAGGGGTTGTTGATTTCTCCCTGTCTGCTTTTAGTCACTGCAGTTTTTTTGTTTTCTAGAATCATGTTATTCCTCCCCTGCTGTATAAAAACCTTGAGGAGGTTAATTGGATTGTAATTGGAGTATTCAAGAGCATCAAATTAGTTTTTTTATATTTCACTTCACCCAACTTATCGTATTTCACACAACTGTTTATCAAGTGTGAAAGTCATTAAAGCACAGGCATAATATTGGCAATTATGTGTTTACAATTGTTAATTAAGCACATGATTAAATTTCAAGTGACTTGTTGGGTTGTAAGGGCAATATAAACTGTTCCACCCACACTCTTAAGTCAACGCCAGTCGTGTTTTTGAATGAGACTATTATACTTTTCTGATGTATTATTAAATAAATGTTTACATTTTTCTACAAAGTATTAAAAATGTCTGCAGCACAATACATACAAGCATATGACTGTGATTCTGAATGTACTGGCATTTTCTTGACAATGTTAAAGCCTTAACTTTGGTTGTTTGCCAGAGGACACAAATGGTAAATCATGAACAGTTCAAACTCACTCTAATCCTATTCTAGCAGCCAATCCTGCTGACTTTCTAAATTGGTGTCAGCCTGCACCTGCTGGCACTGCTTAAACACACTTTGTAGGTGTGCTCCACCTCGTTGCTTTTGATTAAGGTCCTTAGGTTAAGAAAATGTCATTTGCACCCCACAAGGTGGCTTGTGGGGCACCATTTCTACAATCAATTCGCACTGTGCTTATGACAGTGACAAAATACCCAGCAACCAGACTAATAACTCCAAGCCCATTTGGAATGGAAATATTCTCCCTCCTGTTCCGTTAAAAAGAAAAATGACTCCTCGTTGGCGGCATGGGGTAGCGTTTTTTTTTTCTCCCCTTTTCTTCCTTCCCCATGGAGCAGGGTCTTTGAAAAATTGGGTTATGTGACAGCATCAATAATTCTCTGGAAAATCTTGGTTTCTCGGATGGCTCGTGAGACCAGACCTGGCTTGGAGGTGCCTCTAAAAAGGAGGTTCAACAAAGATGTTGTGGTAATATGACATTACCTACAGTAAGTGTGGGTAATTCACCTACATGCTTGCCTGTCACCTCAACTGTTGATTTATGTATCTTATCTTCCCCTTGGACATCATTAATTTCATCTATGAAAGTGAAATTGCTACAGTTTCTGGAAACAGTGACATGAAAGGCAGCACAAAGCAGCGCAGTATCTGACTGTATATCAAACAGTGTGAAAATACGCAGCAGTAATGGGCCGATTTTGAATGGTTATGAGAGATGTTATCCTGCTTCTTTTTACTCCTGGCTATTTCTCCAATTTCCCCTCTCTGTCTATTAAATATCAGCACATTACCAACCCAGTGTTCTTCTTGCTATTTTCCCAGCACCATATATGATGACAAGGCTGTGACATTTTTATTGGCCAGTTTAGATGTGTCAAGTGCAAATAAACCTGGCTGAGACTTCAGTATTCATCCTGCATTTGTCATCTACTGATTCTTCTTACTCCTCCTCTAGTGGCGTTCTGTACTCACTTAATCAGTCTTATACAGTCCCCTCCAGGATTTCACAGCCTTTTTTTGAGATTGTTGCGGCCCAAAATGCATTGTGGGAGCTTTTGTAAAAAATTGCGATAAAAGTTGAAATGTCTTTTGTATGTTTGTTGTAATGAAGTTGCAGGAGACAGAGAAAGTTGCAAATAGGGCTGCACGATTATGGCCAAAATGATAACCACGATTATTTTTATTAATATTGAGATCACGATTAATTATCACGATTATTTGTTGATTTTAACCAAAACATATTTTATTGTCACGTAGGCTATTTATAACTGCTTTCACATCCATATTATACTACATTCTTCTTATATTGAAGTTGTATGTTGTACAGTATATACGTACAGCTGCACATACATGTAATGAAAATTAGCTATATCAAATAAAAAGCGTAGGATATACTTTTTTTATGTATCTCTGAGAAAGCTCCTTTACTTGTTTTCAACAATAACTGATTAAAAGAGCTAGGGAGAGAGAGGGAGTGCGATGGAAGTATTTGACTCATGTCAAGTAGAAGCCTTCAGATGATCAAAATCACACCTAAGTTAAAGTACATCAACTGCAGTGCATATAGAATAATGAAAAATATTTCTTCAGTTCTGAGGCCCTTGTCAGACTGAACTGCTTTTAAATGCCTTGGATGCGAAACAATGAAAAAGAGAGAATGTTTGAAAAGAAAGTATTTCAAGTATTTTTATTAACCCTACATAGTGTGGTGTAGAGTAAATGTACTCATACATGCCCGACACTGTGAGCCATCAGCAACTGTATGTAACACACTGTAAAAATGTGACCTATTTAGTTTTTCTCTCTAAGAGGGTACTTTACTTTTCACTGGACACACAATCACACGTTTTGATTCCATTCCATTTTCCCTTCCATTCTAATGCATCTCTTTTTATTTCATCTTCATACTCTGTGCCCACAATCCCTTTCCAGACACGCAATCTTCTCTCTCACTTCTCTCGTATTGCACTAAATTCAAATGCTAATCCTAGTGTTGGGACATTCTCTACTGGCCTCCACAGTGAGAAAACTGCCACAATATATTCTGCCCTACTTTCACCTCTCCTGTCCTCCTCTGATCCTGTCGACTGTTGACCCCGTCACCACCACCCACTCCACATATCTTTCTCTAATTTCCAGGAATCCTGAGGAGAGTAGATTTTTCTTTTCTCGCCAGCACTCTTCTGTCCATGGGCGTGTTATTCCCCCTCCTGCTAGAGGCATTGCTAACAGATTGCCAATAAGCTCGGTGGCAGGCCACGCCAAAGTGTCCCCCCTTCACCCACCCTGTAATGGCCCCTCTCTGGGGAGGAAGCTTCGGCCTGTCAATGATCCCACTACCCTTAACCCTTTCCCATCTTCCTTACCTCCGCCTCTTTTCCCTTTCCTGTCACACCACCATCCTTCTCCTGCCTTCAAGCTATTCCATCACAGGTTGCAGGTGTGCCACTCGCAAACACATGGCCACGCATGCTTGACTGCAAACATGGACGGACACACAAACATTAAAAAAAGGTAACACAGAAGTTGTGCACGACATGCACTCACACATACTAAAGTATTTAGGTATTCTTCTTTGTCTCTCTTCAACACACATCCTCCCTTTCCCCTTTTTTGTTCTTTCTGGCCCTGCAGTATATAGACTATCATATATTTATGACTGATAATCCACCAGCAGCCATGCAGGATGAAATGTCAGGACTGACAGTGAAAAACAAAACCATGTTGGAAATAGAGCTGGGCAATATATTGATATTATATCGATATCGTGATATGAGACTAGATATCATCTTAGATTTTCCATATATTAATATCGTAATATGACATAAGTTTTGTCTTTTCCTGGTTTTAAAGGCTAAATTACAGAAAAGTGATGTCATTTCCTGAACCTACCAAACTGCTTGACCCACTTAATCCTTATATCCACATTACTGATGATTATTTATCAAAAATCTCATTGTGTAAATATTTTGTGAAAGCACCAATAGTCAACACTACAATATCGTTATTGTATCGATATAAAGGTATTTTGTCAAAAATATTGTGATATGTGATTTTTTTCCAATCAAATCCAGCCGTAGTTGGAAAGTTCATTCACTTGGCTAGACTCAAATTGCAGCCCAAACAGTGTGAGGGACTGCAGTTATCTAATAATGACACAAATGCAAATGGTAAGGAATGGATTAAACTATGTGTTATTTCCTCTGTTATGCAAACATCAGTATGCCAAGCTATAGTAGTAAAGGCAAGAGGCATGTAATTAAATGACTGCATTATTTTCTAGTTGTTTCATTCAAGCATCAATCTAACCACTGTGCTGATTGTCCAAGTATGTTTTCCTATGATACACATCGAAACAATCCAAGGGTTATCTTAGAACAAATAATATTTCAATTATATGTCTTATAATTAGGGCTGACTAGCTATCCTGCCAAACAAGAGTAATGCTGTTCCTGGGTGCTAACTACTGCTAACTACCAGCAGTGGTATCAAACTACTGCAATGGATTGCTAATGGTGCTCAGGACCCAAATCAGACCCAGGAGCAGAAGGAATAAAATATCTTAAAGCAACCAGAGATGGCAAAAGTACTCACTTCCCGTACTCAAGCAGAAGTACATATACTTGTGTTAAAAAATACTCTGGTAAAAGTAGAAATACTGATTTAACTTCTTTACTCAAGTAAAAGTAACAAAGTACGGGCTTGGAAATTTACTTAAAGTATAAAAGTAAAAGTAGCCTTGCGAATGACAAAGCTACCTGGACCAGACACGTTACCAGAGAGCAAGCTGAGGAACTTCAGTGGACATGGAAAAAAGGCTCTTTATTCTTTACTCTTTATATGCCATTGCCTACATTTTAAATAGATGTCTGCCAATAGGCCTAAAACATATAGCCTGTTTATTGTGACAGAGACTCCGGGTTAATAAGATGCTGACTGAGTAGCAAGATATGAATTAATTTGTGCTTCTGTGAAAAGTCTGTATATTACCATCCAATTAGATTAAATGTAGTATTGATGATGCAAAAAATAATGGGAACTGCATTGAAATTATTTGAAACTTGTTAGTGAGGACTAGATTAGGACTGGAGTTAAAACTGATTCTAGTTTCCAACTTTGCCCCAGTTGTGTCTGTTAAAACACAGACGGAGACAACTTCTCTCTTTTGATATTACAATCAAGCACCAGTACAAACACGGGCGTGGATAACTCAACAATTGCCATTATGAATCAACAGCCAGGTGTAACCTAGCTAACAGGTGAAGAACACAAACAACAACATCACTAGCTAACTTTAACTTTGCCAGAACTGTAGACCCATAAAATGAACTGACAACATATTGTAAGTTATACGACTTACAGTTCTCAAAGAGGCACACACACAATCTCAACTGATTATCCTCCGGACAGCTGGTCTCTTTTTCTTTTCTCTCACTTTTTTCTCCGTGTGCCGTGCGCGCCCGCTCGCGGTGTGAGGCGCGTGTCCGCGCTATTCTCCGACATGCACTCACGGTCACACCTGATAGACGTCCTTTTGTACAAAACTAAAGTAACGAGCCAGTTTTGTAAAATGTAAGGAGTAGAAAGTACCGATATTTGTGTTAAAATGTAAGGAGTAAAAGTAAGTTGCCAAAAAAATAAATAGTAAAGTAAAAATATCTGAAAATTCTACTTGAGTACAGTAAAAAAGTATTTGTACTTCGTTACTTCCCATCTCTGAAAGCACACATAGGCTACACCCGTTTTCCTCAGGACTGTCTCACTTTTTTACAAACAACCATAAAGTATGCCATCAGAACAATTTGAAAGATATTGCAAACACATAAAAATTGGCACTTCAATAATGCCAATTTTGGTGAAAACAAGACCTTTCGTTATAAATCCAACCATAAATTGCTCACAACTGTCAAAATAACAAAGGTCTAAGTTTCTAAACCAGGTATGTGTAAATTTACGAACACAGTCCATATGAAACTCAGAATATCTGTTTATTAACTACTTTATTTTAATATGATTTTACTACTGCCTGTAGTTATGAGACTTTTGTACTACACTGTGTGATGAGAAATATAGTATTGCTATAAATACTTTTGTTATAAAAAGCGGTTCATCGAGCCGTTATTGCAAACAAAAAGCATCAACCCCCCATGGTTTCAAATCCAGTTATTGATTGTACAAATGGCCTTCACTAAAATGTGCCGTCAGTGTCCTCTTACTTTCTGGGTGTATCTGCCTCCCTCTCTCTCCCTTCAATGAGGATTTAATCGTTTAGATTAGCCATTTTTTCCAGAACGCCCCGCAGTCTCTGGCACAAATCTGGCTTGGGAGCAAGTGGGCTACCTTTTTGTGTGGAAATGTGTGATGGGTGTATGTGTGTGCTGGTGTAACACAGAGAGTGTTCAAAGCAATTTTCTTTGCTTGACAAACTCATAGTACTGGACTTCAGGGTTTGGATTGACATTTAGGAGGAGAGTTCTTCTATTTTCTTTACTGTTCCGTTTACAAGTGTTTCAATTAAGTGAGTTGTGTTCCTTGAAGTGATGTCCTGTTCACAGGGGCATGATGAAAAACATTAACTGGTGGCGGCTGTGCACTGGGTTAGACCCGTTCTCTGATTAAATAAATTAATTTCTCGGTCTTGTGCTGTCACCAACTCCACAGCAAATAAACATCAAACTGCTGGGATTTCTCTCCATTGCATCACGTGTGTGTGTGTGTGTGTGTGTGTGTGTGTGTGTGTGTGTGTGTGTGTGTGTGTGTGTGTGTGCGTGTGTGCGGCACATTTATTCATGGATCAATGTACATTTCTAAGTCAATCAAAAGGACAGGTGCGATGCAGCTCTTGGCCTACTTCTGAGGCATATGACTATTCAATGTTCATGCTGCCATATAACAAGCCAAGGAAAAGCAATGAAACGTTTTCAGGGAATCACATGTCACTGAAGAAATAAAATGTGAAAAAGAAAAATCACACCTAGTTATTATTTTATCCTCCCAGGTGTTTTTCGCTCAGTTTCTCAGTCAACCATGATTTGGTTAAATATATCTCTTGTTTCTTTTCTGCCAGTCTCAAACTCCCACCCTATTTTTTTTATATATATTTTGTTTAGCTTTCCATTATCCTTTTGTTCTTCCCCATGGTCTATCTTATACTTGGTGCAATTAACCAAAAGTACCCCTGTGATGGCTGTCGTTACCTGCATGTATGAGAAACAGATCCACTCCATAGGCCTGACAAACAAAATGAAATACTTGCAATGGAAAGGTCACATTTCCTCATATTCCTACTGTATACTAGCCTGAAAATGTATGCAGAGAGAAATTCATAAGGAAAAGACAACTCCAGGTATAAACGTTGCTGCAGTATGCATGATCAAAGATAACCTTCTTAGATCAAAAATGCAAGACTTAGCTGCAGTTCAGAGCTTTCTGGGGTTTAAAGTAGAATTCAGCTTTAAAAAATGTGTGACAAATATTCCAGAAATTTTCCGAAATATGTAAAGACCCTCCTTTCCAATGTCAACCCCCTCGATCGGCAAATGCTGATGTTGTACAAAGAAATGCATACAGAAATATGTATCTATTATTCTGCTACTTTACATGATTTTGGTTCAGGAGTATAGCTGCCATAATTGTGAAAATCAAGATTTTGTATTTGAAGATCTAAAGTTCAAATTAAAAATGAGGAGCAAACTAAAGACAGGAGAGGTGAAGACTCACCTCAGTACACTGTTGAATAGGGCTGGTATCGTTTAAAAAATAACAATACCAGTACCAAAACCGTTGTAGTGATGCAGATACCAATAGTACTATATTTGATACCCTTTTTCTACGTCATTCAATAGCCATCATGTGAACGGAAGGATTCAGTTGCTTAAAATAATGCTAGGCATAGACACGTATAAGATTCTGACGGTATGACAACCTTTAAGCAAAAATATCAAGATTTCACGGTATTGCAATGACAGCTATAAATGTATTATTTTTGAAATGTCTGGGTAAAAAACGTTTTCTCCATTGAACACAATGTATTTTATTTTTAAACACACTGGCAGGGGGATGGATTACTAAATTGCACTTTCTATCCTTAAAAAAACGCATATACCTGGGCTGTAGGGGTTTTACCTGCTGTGGTAATGGGCCAATCATACAAAAAAAATCATATATCAAATATTGCCTGCCGTGATTGGCTGTGAGCAAAACCGTACAAGTAGGTTTATTTTCTAGATCTGGGTACAAAAAGCATCAAATGGAGGTATCATTTAACTGAAAAAGTTTGGGTCAATATCTTAAAAGGTATACACAACCCCAGTGTTTAATGTTATCACCACATGAATATGCCTAGCAGTAAGTATATTCCTTATACTCTGAGCATTAACTGATGGTTTTATATGTAATTTATTAATCTAGTCTTCCTATAGGCCCTAAATCAATAATATGCTTACTCTTCCTTTTTCTATTCTGAACTCATCAAGTAAATTTCAATGATATTAATAGAAAAATAATTAATAGCATGATGCCCAAGGTTGCAGAGGATGGAAATGGTTTTTTTTGTGTTGTTTTTTTAAATTTTTCGCTGCCATTTACCTCAGAGATGACAGGGAGGAAAAACACTATTGCGTCTTATCATCTGAATAATAGAAAACCAACAGGAAGCTCGATGTCATAATTGAGCCATTACTGAGAGCAGATCCTTTTTGGAGCTAAACTGATTCAGATTTTAGAGTTTGACTTCTCCCTTGATGAAGTACAAGAAATTGCCTCCGTTATTACTCTACACTCTGTCTTTGAAAAAGACTTCATCAGAACATGTACTACAACACTGAATACACACACTTCACATATGATTTTTTACTTAAGGAACCAAACACATTGAGTGAAATTGGAGTTTGCTTTTTTCTTTGAGACCTCATAAGAAGATCATTACAGGATATAAAAAATTAAGAAAAAACTGCTTCAGTGACATTGACATTGCATGAGGGTGGCCATTGTAACACCTAATTCTATGGTGGATTAACAAAGTAGTCCTCTTTTATCAAGATATTTTCTTCCCACACCGCCCGCCCGGAGTCCCGCCCAATCTTCTTTTATCCAAGATTACGACCTTAGGAGAGCTGGCAGGATCAGACGGCTCCTGCTTTGCTTGCATTTTAGCCGCAATAGCTCGGGTGTTTTCATGGTTTCATTTTTATTGAATGGCTTCATGTTTCTTCATCCCCTCGGGCTCCTAGGGGGCCCACCCACTTGCTGGTGTTAGTAAGGTTTTTATGCTGACTGAATGAACATGTAAGATCCCTTACAGCGCCAGGGATGACATGTAGACCCCTCTTCACACTCACTGCTGTGCATTTAAAACACACGCACTGTAAGATGCACACAGACACAATTTGCCAAAGGCCCCTTGGTACTCTGACTGACAGCAGAGGGCGATGAGAAGGGACAGTGGGCCGATAAAGAATTGCTGCAGGCAAGAGTTTAAATCATAACATTACTGCAACTTCACAGATCCCAGGGCAGACTCCCTCAGGTCCTATACAATCTCCCTGGTGCAATTTCCCTCCATTTGCAGGATAGCACATGCAAATACTTTCAGAACCTCAGTGTTAGTGCTGTGTGTGTGTTAGGAACACAAACGTGATTTCCAAGTGGCATTTCACCAAGAACTGTGCATAAAAAATAACTGACATTAATTGTTAAATGTGCAGGTTAAGTGTTGTATACAAGCCTGCAACCGCAACATCTGGTGAACTTACAAATGAGCCTCCTAACTGACTTGCATGATTGGATTCTTTGAATGTTTCATTGGACCTGAAACACTTCCTCCTCTCCTTGCTCTTGCCAGCTTCTTGACTAAATCATTACATTACGAGTCGGCATACGATCCAGTGCACAAGGTGAGGTACTTTGCTCTCGAGCCATTTCTTCCTGGCAGATATTGATGCAGACACTTTGCTTCACATTAACCTCAGCCTTTATCCTCGCATTACAATGTTAATGGTGGGAAAAAGTAAAGACATAAATGAGTTATATTATCCCATAAGCAGGGAACTTATGTTGCATACACCATACTGTAGAAATTATGTTTAAAGTTATGTTGTGTATAGTGTCCTAGCAGTAGGCCCGTACAATTAATCGTTATAAAATCACGATCTCGATTCACGATTTCATTTTTGAATAACTTTTTTTTTTTTTTTATGACTTTGGACTCCTATTTCATTTCAGGAGCCGACTGCATCACAAGCGCTACTACTTTCTTCAGTGAGTTTTAAACAAGACTGTATAAAATAGGTTTTAAAGCGCTGCAATGCTCTCCCTTCTCTCCTTTGAAGCCTCTATGTTTACAGGCTTGTGGTGATGCGCAATGTGCTATAGGTGTCAAAATAAATTTATGTTTGATACTGCCAATTTGTTTTGTTTTGTCATGGTCAAAAAAATCGTGGCAGAGAATTGTGACATCAATTCCAAGCAAAATTAAAGCTGCAAGCAGCGTTGAACGGGTCCTCGCTAATGTCCGCGCGTCGGGGTTACTGGCGGACGCCACTACTTGCAACCATACATTTGTGAGGCTCTCAGACACTTGCAAATCGTCACCATTGCCACAGGGTTTCTCCCCCTGCCACTGTACCCTCCCGATTTAACCCATGTGGTTGTGGGGTTGCCTTCTTCCTCCGTCCCAGACGTTGTGGTGGTTCTCACACCAACATCTTCCACCTTCACCGCTGTTGGGGTCTTCACTATTTACCCATAGCTGGGGCTATTTACCCATAACTGGGACAGTAGTTGACGGGCATCAGGGCGTTTCCACTCACCGATGGGCCTGCATGCCGCGTCTCTGGGGCCCACTGCTGCTCCGAGATCCTGTACAACTTAGCCTGGAACCACAAGGGACCAGTTCCCATGTGTGCCACGGGGAGGCGTATACGAGGTCTTGGCAGTGGAGAGGCTATGTACCGGTGGAGGAGGTGACACACACTCGGCTCCTCTATCAGCCCCTGAAAAAAAGGGCAGTCCGGTGGCAGTAGCTGAAAGCAGAGAGTGGGGAGCAGAAGCAACATGTAGCATGTAGCACGCACTGACTACAAGCTCTACTACTCCAACACTACTGCACTGATGCATCACATGCCCTGCGAGCAAACACATACACACGCACACAAACCCAAACACACACAAATACGCACACACAGACCCGCACACACACACACACACACACACACACACACACACACACACACACACAGACAGACAGACAGACAGACCCACACACACAGACAGACAGACACACGCACACACAGACAGACAGACACATGACACATGCACTCACTCACACACACACACACACACACACACACACACACACAGATAGAGCCAGACAGACCCACACAGACAGACAGACAGACAGACAGACAGACCCGTACAAATGCATGTTCTCTTCCTCAGCCAGGCAGAAGCTTTTTGTACCACTTCTTCTTCTTTGGCTTTTGCATTATCTGGGTCTAAAGATCTACCAGCTGGGACCTCAAGGTGCTCTCAGTCCTCTCCCACTCCTGCTCTTTTTCCTGCTGAGTTAGCTTCAGGCTTTCTGTGGCCTGAAGGAGAGATGATTTTTCCTCCTTCCACTGGTTGAGATGACTCTCCAGCTGATGTTCATACTTTTTCTCAAGAGCATGAGGTTCTTGTTGTTTTGGTCCTGCATCTCTAGCTTTTGGGATCTTTCCAGAATCTCCTTTTCCTCCTCATCCTGTTTTAGGAGAGCTTCCTCCACTTTGCTCAATTTATCCTTTAGCTCCTGAGCTTGAGCCCTCTCAATCTCCAGATGGCTCTCCAACATCACGTTGGTGGTCTTACCTACTGTGAACATCTGTCTCTCTTCTCAACGCTTCAACTTCTGAGTCGCCACAATATTTTTAAGGGCTTGCATCTCTCCCTTCATCTGCTTTAAATTGACTTTTAGGGATTCAGTAATGAAGGTCTGCAGGTCCAGATCTTTTTGGGCTTTTTCCAGCTGGGATTTCAGATGTTCTGTTTCCCCTGGTGGGGAGGGGACACGTTCAGCCAGAGCCTCATCCAGCTGGGCTCTATGGGAAGCCTGGGATCTTTCCAGAATCTCCTTTGCCTCCTCATCCTGTTCTAGGAGAGCTTCCCCCATCTTGCTCAATTTATCCTTCAGCTCCTGAGCTTGAGCCCTTTCCATCTCCAGAAAGCTCTCCAACTCCACGCTGGTCTTACTTACCTTGAGCTTCTGTCTCTCTTTACAAAGCTCCATCTTCTGAGTCTCCACTTCCTTTTTCAGGGCCTCCTTCTCTCCCTTCATCTGCTCCAATTCGACCTTCAGGTCTTCAGTAATGAAGTACTGAAGGTCCAGATCTTTTTGGGCTTTTTGCAGCCTGTTGCTGATTTTTCGCAGCTGGGATTTCAGATGCTCTGTTTCCCTGGGTGGGGAGGGGACACGTTCAGCAAGCTGAACTTTCAAGTCACAGATCTCCCTCTGCATCAGCTCTTTCTCATGGCCCCCACTGCTGCCCTCTCTCTGTTGTTGGAGCTGATCGAGGAGATCGGCCAGCAAGTCCTCTCGGATGATCAGGTGAACTCTCCCCTCAGATTCACATTGGGTGAGCATCGCCTCGCTGTCCTTCAGCTCACACCATACCTGTTCTTCAAGGTAATTGAGATAGAAATTGATTGGTTGAAGCTCTCTGGAGTTGAAGTCCATGTTTTCCAGTGTTTTTTCTCCTGTTGCAATGTGCACCTGTGGATGTAGATTGTCACAGTCAAATGACTCTGATACAAACTGCTGTTTGAGTGAATGTGTGTCAGAACTAAAGTTGGGTCCCAGTATTCAGTGTGTTGTTATGACAACAACATGTATTCTTATGTTTTCAATCCAAATGGTTATTGATTCTATTCCATTCTATCTTGATTCTATTGTTGCTATGAGACACCAGTTTGTTTATGTTTGAATGTACAGTATGAATGTAATGATTTCTGATGATTCCTAAAATATGGCAGAAAGAACACTTTACTAAATATGGAAAGGAAAAGGATGAGCAGTACACACAAGTATGCACAAGTTGGGACGTCATTTTCTCTAACTCCATTCACAATGTGCGCTCAGCAACAACCTATTTTTTAAGATGTGCATTTACCACAATAAAAATAAAATGATAATAATAATATATAGTAGGTCATCAACATAAAATGTTGATATAGTTGATTGTAAAACAATAAACATGATCTTGACTTTGAACTACATGCAACAGTGTAGCCAATGGTTTCCTTTTACTCCATACTCACCAATTGCCTTCTTTATGGCTGGTCATAATTTCACATTTTGCATATTAGAAATAATCTCTGGTTTTAAGTTAAGGCTTCCCTAGCTGTCTGCTTTATGCCACTGTTGCAGTCAAAAGGTATTAGATTGGCTACATATTGAAACATTTACTAATTACTCTGTAGCCACCAGTGTTGGGCAAGTTACTTTTAAAAAGTAATTAGTTACAGTTACTAGTTACTTCTTCCAAAAAGTAACTAAATTAGATACTCAGTTACAAATTATAAAAGTAATTAAAGCTGCAAGCAGCGTTGGACAGGCCCTCGCTAACCTGCGCGCTCAGGGGTTACTGGCAGACGCCGCTCCTTGCGACCGTGCATTTGCGCGTCACTCAGACACCGAAAATCGTCGCCAATGAAAAGGGAACTCCCTGCCGAGTTCAATGATATGTCACACAAGACTCATCATACAGTTCATTATCTGTGAAAGTGGGCGTGGCCTATTATAGGGGGTGGGTGAAACCATCATTAATGAAAAAGGAAGTCTCTGCTGAGTTCAATGACATCTTACACAAGACTGTACCTTAAATGAGTCACCAGTTATGAAAGGGGCGTGGCTTAAACATAGGGGGTGGGCCAAACCACCACCAACGAAGAAGGAACTCTCTGCTGAGTTCAATGACACCTCACACACGACTGTACCTGAAACGGTTCAAATTTTATGGAAGGGGGGCGTGGCCTAAGTGGGCAGGCGTGGCAAAGTAATTCAATTCAATTTCAATTCAATTGTATTTATAGTATCAATTCATAACAAGTGTTATCTCGAGACACTTTACAGATAGAGTAGGTCTAGACCACATTCCATAATTTACAAGGACCCAACAGTTCTAGTAGTTTCCTCCAGAACAAGCAACAGTGCGACAGTGGCGAGGAAAAACTTCCTTTTAGGCAAAACCTCGGACAGACCCAGGCTCTTGGTAGGCGGTGTCTGACGGGCCAGTTGGGGTTAGAATGAAGAGTGGCAATAACAGTCACAAACAATAGTAGTTTGTAGTAGTTCTTTGTAGTAGTTCATGGCATAGAAGGGCACTGTGCAGCATTACAAGGCACAGCAGGACTTGGCAGGGCACAGCAGAGCGTAGCAGGATGAACATGGTATTGCACAATGTGTAGCGGGACCATGGCGACAGCTGCAACCATGATTTTGGAGCCTCCCTGATCCAAGGAAACATATTCAGTTATCAGTAAATCACAGATGCACAACCAATAATAAAGTACTCTTGGTGATTGTGGGAAATTTCAACAACGTACACTGTAGTTACAGCCACTTTCTCCTTCATCGCTAAACACTCAAAATGGCCACAATGCCACGCCCAGACCGTTTGACAAAAAGTTTTCTTTTAATAACTTTTCATTGTTAAGGTCTTTAGATGACACAGACTGAATTTGAAGTCAATCTGATGAAATCTCTAGAAGGAGTTTGCATTGTAAGTATTGTACGCCACTAGGGGGCGTTATGACTTTGAGCCAATATCAGCGTGTATATGTTGTCAGGGGCCAACTTTGATATCTCCTGAAAAGTTTCGAGCCAACCGGACAATGTACACTCAAGTTACACCCACTTCCTGTTTTGATGGCGAAACGCAAAAAATAGCCTCTCTGCCACGGCCATGCCCTATGACAAAAAGTTTTTCTTTTAATAACTTTTCATCTTTAACATCATAAGATGACACAGACTAAGTTTGAAGTTGATCGGGTGAAATCTCCAGGAGGAGCTCGTTAAAGTTTGACATGTGGAAATGGCCAAAATCGCACTAAATCAATTCAAAATGGCGGAGTTTTATGTAAGATTCGTGAGTCTACGTTAAATGTGATACAGGGGCTAAATTTTCTTAATTTTGGAGGGGGCACTAGTGAGCCATTTTTGTGCGCCTATTCCCTAAACCATTAAATACATACATTTTTACCAGACTTGATGCGACCGCCAAATTTGGTGAGTTTTTGAATATGATAAGTCCCTCAAAAAGGAAATTCATTTGCTGGGACAAAAAGAAAATAATTCCTTCAGTTTCAATAGGGCCTTCGCAGCTTTCGGTGCTCGGGCCCTAAATATAGTGATTCATATTTTTCCCTGAATTGTGCAGGCCTACCAAGCAGCAGGTGCTAACATGCTGTGTTTTAACTTGTGTCCCATAATTACTCATTTGATATGGATTGTGCTTGTGGTAGGTCTAGAAAGGAGTGGAAACACTTCTTAATGTTCGGGGCGGTAACTAGTGCCGTCAATTGAGACCTTTCTTAAAGTACAATAAAGGGTGCAGGCAGCAACAGATCCAGTACCACCTCTAATGATATAACTACCACACTATAACACACTATAAAACTAAAACACTATAAAATATCTTGCTCACAATTAAGTGCTGCAGGAGCAGGTTTGCTGACACTTGGAGCACTGCACTTAAATTAATCAACACAGACATGACTAATTGGACCATGATACTGTTTCCCAGATAGGGGTACAAACAAATCTACAGTACAAACAGCCCTTCCAGCTGCTAACCTAATCTGATCTGGCAGATCAGAGAGAAGAAAATGGGAAGCAAAGTGAATAATCACATTACAATGCATGATACCCAGTAAGAAGACACACATGGAAATATGATAATATAATTCGGGAGTCCATGACAGCACTGTGTACTGAACCCCAGGATGTACTGCAGATGTTAACTATCTTTGATCTCTAAGATCAATTTGATTGTATTGATTATTTGCTGCCATTTACCTCAGAGATGACAGGGAGGAAAACCACTATTGCTTCTTATCAACTGGATAATGGAAAACCAACAGGAAGCTCAATGTCAAAATTGAGCCATTACTGAGAGCAGATCCTTTTTGGAGCTAAACTGATTCAGATTTGACAGAGTCTGACTTCTTCCTTGATGAAGTACAAGAAATTGCCTCTGTTATTACTCTACACTTTGTCTTTGAAAAAGCCTTCATCAGGACATGTACTACAACACTGAATACACACACTTCACATATGATTTTATACTTAAGGAACCAAACACATTAAGTTTGAGTGCTTTTTTTCTCTGTTCTGAAACCTCATAAGAGGATCATAAAAGGATATAAAAAAAGAAGAAAAAAATGCTTCAGTGACACTGACATTGCATAAGGGTGGCTATTTTAACACCTAATTATATAGTGGAGAAACAAAGTAGTCCTCTTTCTTCAAGACATTTCTTTCCACACCGCCCGTCCGGAGGTAACTGCATTTCTTCCCATCTTCCTTTATTCAAGATTATGACCTCACGAGAGCTGGCAGGATCAAACAGCTCCTGCTTCGCTTGCATTTTATGTCGTCTTGGTTTAAATTTTATTGTGTTGTGAACCCCAAGATGTACTGCAGATGTCAACTATCTTTGATCTATAAGATCAACTTGATTGTACTGATAACATTATGAAAAATCAATGTTAAGTTGTACAGTAATATGCTACCTCCATTTACACTTTCAAATACTGACATTGACCCACACACATTGTCACACACTATCACGTACACCTTCACATTCTCTAATGACTATGGAGTTGGTCTTAACTGTGGTTGAGATCTGTCAGTATCTACAGTTGTTTTTACAAATTTTAAAATTGTGTATTGCAAAGTATAGTTTACAAAGGGAACCATAAAAGTATTGACAGCAGCACTGTTCTAGTCTGGGTATCCCCAGACCAAGCCAAGCTCAATCCATTAGTGATTGAACGTTGGTCTGGGGAGTCTGCTCTGTATTTTCTCTGCAAAAGAGGCGTGAACAGCGGGCATATTATAGTTCAAATGACTCTGCACGCAATTGGATAGTCCTTCAACCAATCAGACCAATGATACGGGTGACGTAGAAACGACAGCGGCATCAACGGGTTGCTGCGCTTCAGTGGCATCCGGTGGCCGCTATGTTAAATGTAAACAAGAAGCTGCTTGGTCACTTCTCTATTGTCATCGTGTTAAACCCGCCAATAGCGCGCCAGCCAGATAAGCCAGTTTGTGATTGGTTCCCGCAAAAATGTGAACTGAAGCTGGAGAATTAAACGTGCACGTTTCCAGAGCGAGCTGCAGGGCAAAATCAAAATGCCGGCAGAGTGGGCGGGGTTTACCCAGTCTAGAACTGTTCAGTACTTTGCCTTGGATCTGATGGTTCTCTTCAAGGAGCTCTAGTTTAAACACCACTCTGTTGGCCTCTCGGCTAATGATGCACCACTTAATGTTTGGACGTCTGGTACAGTGCATCATGACGATGCATAAATGCCCATTTTACTCTCTCTTAATGATTACTAATTATCCCAAAGGAAGCAATTAAATTGGAGGAAAAAATAGGTGCAAGTGCCTATCTCTACTAGAGTGGGTAATTACCATACTTAATATTTTCCCCAAAATCAGACACAGTTGGCAGCACAAGGCAGAATGGAGCTTTACTCTCACAATAAAACACCACAATGCCGAGACTATCTATTATGTGCTGAGCTATCATTTTTCTGGAACAATCTTGGCCAGACACATTGAAGGCTCTCTATTACTTTCATTTAGAACCTGTACATTGTGCCTCATTTCAGTTATCTATCTCAGCGTTGCCCAATTACAATGCAGGCAACTATGGAATGAGCTTTGATGAGCTCTTTCCATAGTTATTCCTCTTGGGATAACTCACATCTCTGAATCGCAGGCAATTGTACGTTTGCCTCCTCTCCTTTCCTGAATTAAACTAACTTTCTTATTCATTTATTCTATTGAAGGATTTTACGAGATTCCAGCCTGCTTATGGACATTAAAAGAGCAGGATGCTTTTCATTTAAACAGCTGCCCTTTTTGATGTTCAAAGCAAGCATTAACAACAGTGATGCCCAATCACGCAGAAATCTAACTGAAGTCAGGCTGAGTGCAGTATGATACTGTATGTGAAAAGCTGTGTTTATGTTGTGTGAAGCTACCGTGTGTTGTTAATGAAACCTACACACGACTCCCCCGGCCAGGTACACAGACATAATGAAACCATGTTTCTGTACTTGACAAATCAGTCAAGCTGAAAGACAAGATGAGCCTAGACTTCAAAAGGTCACGGGTAATAGATGTCAGATTTGAGAGAGATGGAGTCTCCAACTCGGTCCTTTTTCTTTTCTCACTGTTTGCACGTGTATGGCAGCCACTTTCAAGAAATGGCTTCAAAATGCCATTTCCTCCACTGCACGGACATCCACAGGACAGTGGCAACACATCACAGGTATGTTGCCATTTCACAACATACAGGGATCGTACACCTTTTCCAAGGTCAAATTAAAGCACTTTCAAGATCCATTTTAAAGCTTTTTCCAGCACCTTACACCACCTTAAATTACATACCAATCCACAGTCAGATTATTTAGTGTTTTTGTCACATTAAAAAACATGATGCTATAAACAGCCAAAATTGTGTTTGGTAATAGCAGAAGGATCAGATATTTAAGCAAAACAGTTTTATTTTCAAAATGTATCACTGTCTAAGTAGACTTTGCTTTCTATCTAACTATTGAACAGAAATATTTGACAGATCTTGATTTTGGGACACATTCTTGATATATACAAGGTTTGATCAAAATCTGAGACAGTAACAACAACCTGTAATCTGACTTGACCTGCCTGAAAAATAGCCTATATTAATTAAACACACATTTCATTGCCAAGACATATACATGTATCTACTGAAAGAGCAGTGTAAATATTATATAAGGCCATCGTCAACCTTACAGCGGGCTGCTAGCAATGTAGCTAGTAATGTTTATTCAGTGTTTTGTTGTTAAACTGTGTGTAAAAAGAGTGGTGCCATTAAATCACCGGTTTCAGGTACGTACGGTACCGTCTGGATGGTTTCAAGGTAACATTAGCAGATAAGCCCCTTGAAAAACACTAGAAGAAACAATGCAATACTAACATTAAATTATACACCAAGCAGGGCCGGGATTAACAATTTCATGTGCCCTGGGCAACAAGACTCAAGACCCCCACCCCAATGGAGATGGACGTATTTACAACAGCTTCCGCATTTATAAAGTGCATTCAAGAGAGAACAGCTGCACAAATGTTTAACATTACTTTTTACAATTGATCTTTCACAGAACTTGGTGGCAACAGAGTAATTATTAAATGTTTCAATATGTAGCCAATCAAATACCTTTTAACTGCAACAGTGTCAAATATGCAAAATGTGAAATTATGACCAGCCATGAAGCAGGCAATTATTGTGTATGGAGAAAAAAGTAAACCATTGGCTACACTGTTGCATGTAATTCACAGTCAAAGATCATGTTTATTGTTTCACAATCAACTACAGTGAGGAAAATAAGTATTTGAACACCCTGCTATTTTGCAAGTTCTCCCACTTAGAAATCATGGAAGGGTCTGAAATTGTCATCGTAGGTGCATGTCCATTGTGAGAGACATAATCTAAAAAAAAATATCCAGAAATCACAATGTTTGATTTTTTAACTATTTATTTGTATGATACAGCTGCAAATAAGTATTTGAACACCTGAGAAAATCAATGTTAATATTTGGTAGAGTAGCCTTTATTTGCAATTCCAGAGGTAAAACGTTTCCTGTAGTTTTTCACCAGGTTTGCACTCACTGCAGAAGGGATTTTGGCCCACTCCTCCACACAGATCTTCTCTAGATCAGTCAGGTTTCTGGGCTGTCGCTGAGCTACACGGAGTTTGAGCTCCCTCCAAAGATTCTCTATTGGGTTTAGGTCTGGAGACTGGCTAGGCCACGCCAGAACCTTGATATGCTTCTTACAGAGCCACTCCTTGGTTCTCCTGGCTGTGTGATCTGTGCATCTTCAATGCTCTAACTGAGGGAAGGAGGTTGTTCCCCAAAATCTCTCAATACATGGCCCCAGTCATCCTCTCCTTAATACAGTGCAGTCGCCCTCCCCTATGTGCAGAAAAACACCCCCAAAGCATGATGCTACCACCCCCATGCTTCACAGTAGGGATGGTGTTCTTGGGATGGTACTCATCATTCTTCTTCCAAACACGGTTAGTGGAATTATGACCAAAAAGTTCTATTTTGGTCTCATCTAACCACATGACTTTCTCCCATGACTCCTCTGGATCATCCAAATGGTCATTGGCAAACTTAAGACGGGCCATGACATTAGCTGGTTTAAGCAGGGGAACCTTCTGTGCCATGCATGATTTCAAACCATGACGTCTTAGTGTATTACCAACAGTAACCTTGGAAACGGTGGTCCCAGCTCTTTTCAGGTCATTGACCAGCTCCTCCCGTGTAGTTCTGGGCTGATTTCTCACCTTTCTTAGGATCATCGAGACCCCACGAGGTGAGATCTTGCATGGAGCCCCAGTCCGAGGGAGATTGACAGTCATGTTTAGCTTCTTCCATTTTCTAATGATTGCTCCAACAGTGGACCTTTTTTCACCAAGCTGCTTGGCAATTTCCCCTTGTGGAGGTGTACAACTTTGTCTCTAGTGTCTTTGGACAGTTCTTTGGTCTTGGCCATGTTAGTAGTTGGATTCTTACTGATTGTATGGGTGGACAGGTATCTTTATGCAGCTAACAACCTCAAACAGGTGCATCTAATTTAGGATAATAAATGGAGTGGAGGTGGACATTTTGAAGGCAGACTAACAGGTCTTTGAGGGTCAGATTTGTAGCTGATAGACAGGTGTTCAAATACTTATTTGCAGCTGTATCATACAAATAAATAGTTATAAATACATACATTGTGATTTCTGGATATTTTTTTTTAGATTATGTCTCTCACAGTGGACATGTCCCTACGATGACAATTTCAGACCCCTCCATGATTTCTAAGTGGGAGAACTTGCAAAATAGCAGGGTGTTCAAATACTTATTTTCCTCACTGTATATCAACATTTTATGTTGATGCACTACAACATATTCTTATTATTTTATTTTAACAAATGGGCCTTAAAACTGACCTCTTCGTCTGTCTACTCCTGATCATTCTCTACCTCTGTCCCTCTCTCTGAATCTGCAGCCTCCACTTCCTCCCTGTAATCTTCGTCTGCCTTTTCCTGATCACTGCCTCTGTCCGTCTCTCTGAATCTGCAGCCTCCTCTTCATCCCTCACATCAATTATTCCTTTCCCTCTTCTCTTTCACCTATGTATGCTCCTTCTGTGGTCTTCTCCTGCTCTAACCCACCTGGTCTCTGGAAGTGTACTGCCTTCTTCTTCATTTCCCTCTTCCTCCGTTGTACTAGGCTACTCAGAATTTGAAAACAAATGATCGGTCTTAGCACGCTCTGTGTAGTGTGCTGTAACGTAACGCCACCAAAACAGCAACCCTCTTAACATTATGACTTCAAACATGCCAGGTTGTAATATTTTGTATTATGCTGTTCTCACGTTTACTTAAATCAATGGGCAGAATGCTCTTACAAATCACGAGGGAGTGATTTGACTGCCAACTAAAGAAATGCTGAGCCTTTAGCCTGGGCGGCTGTGGCTCAGTGGTAGAGTGGTTGCGCTATTGTTGATACTGACTCCTTGGGCAAGACACTGAACTTTTGCCCCGAGCCGCCTTACATTGATTACAAATGTAACTTTAAATTAAACGTGTATTTAAACTTGAACTATTTGAACACCTGAGGAAACTGACTTCACTTTCAAAAGCTCTGGGGCAGCTCAGTTGCTCCAGTCCTTGCAGCAGACTCTCTGTGGCAGACCGTGGTAAAGTTGGTTTTATATTGGACGTTGGCTATTAGACACATTCTTTATCACACAGACTGTGACTGCTCGTCCTCGCTTGATCCACAGATAGACAGACACTGTTCTCGACTAAATTTATTATAATATTTTGATTGAACGGGTTGCAAAAATCAACAACAAATTCAAGCATTTTCAAGCACTGTAGCCAAAATTCAAGCACTTTTCAAACCTTAAAAACACATCAAAATGTTTCAAGCACCCGTATGAACCTTGATTATAGCACACCATGTAATTAGTCCAGAGCTAAAAAAGAAGAAAAGAGCCATGAAAAGAATTGCATACCTTGTACGAGCTCGTCATGTAACCTGCAACTGCAGTATTAACAATGGAGTTTGGATTTAATTGGTTTAAAAATGGATTACTACCTCTTTAATTATTTATATTGCTCAGAGGTAGAACACACACACACACACACACACACCTTAAGTTGCATCTCCGGATTTCCACTTGCCTCATTTCCTCGCGTCAAAGAACGTCCCACCGAGGCAGCATGGTAGAGACAGAGGAAATCATGAGAGGAGAGAGGAAATGAGGAAATGTGTTTTTAGAGGGATGAAATGTCCATTCCTCTGAAGCGTCATGTGAATATGTCAGCTGTACGTTAGGGGTGTGAATCTTCATTTGTCTCACGATTCGATTGCGTATAGCAGCGTAGAGACGTTATTTTTATTTCCATGCCCATGTTATCCAAACTGTCCAGCCTAGGGCTGCACAATTAATCTAATTTTAATCCCAATCACGATTTTTACTTCCCACGATGCGTGATCGCGCGATTTTTTTTTTTAAGCGTCATTTCAAAGAACGCTTTTTTTTTTGCAAAGCCCATCTACCGCTCCGTAAACCACTGCCTGTGCCAGTCAGTCACGGAAGACAACTGACAAAAAAAAAAAAAAAATGCAGAAAATCACGAGGCAATAATCGATTATGGTCTGTCACTATATCCATGCAAAATCCCCCAGGTCCATATCTTGATGCAATGATTAATTTCAACACTCTAACTGTATTACTGCGTGGGCAGAGTTAGCAACCGCTTTCAGCTGTCCGGCTTCCGGGAAGGCTGCTCTCGTGTATCCTCTCTTATAGCTCCAGGATGATGGGCAGGATGAAGAGCTTTGAGAAAACATTCACGAAGGAGAGCTAGAACAATTTCCAGTTCAGCAGAGGAGCTATCAAATAAAGGAAGTGAGATGCACCTAGTGAGATTCTTTTGGAAGTACTGAACTGGAGTGGAGTTGTCCAATGCAGAATTGCAACTTGTTTCAGGGCAATCAAGCGTAAGTGTTACTATAATTGAAGCTGTTTTTTCTAATAAAAAAACAGCTTCAATTATAGTAACACGCCGCATTTTTTGGCAGTAACGGTAACAGCGTTATTAAGGGACGAGTAATAAATTAGATTAAATAAGTTATTTATAACGCCATTATTCCCATTACTGATCACATCACACAGCCACAGTATCCTCAGGGGCCATCTCTCACTTCTTTCTAACATCCCTCAATGGACAAGGCAACAGAGATTGACGATGCAATAATTCCCCAGTGTGTAAACTTATGAACATGTATGCATGCACAAATCATCTCAACATTTTTAATTTAAAACTCCAAACATGTCATTGGAGCATGTCAGGTGTGAATGCTCTGCAGCTCAATTAACACTAACACATGCATTTGATTTTCTAGAGAATTACATAAATCTAACACAGTCCCATCATGTGGAAAATATGTGTATTTAAGATAGCGATTCTTACGGTTACCTGTTGACAAAATGTACAATAAACAATATCTGTAATTTAAAACCTGGAAAATCCCCATTGTTTTTGCAATATTTTCCTGGGTTTTAAAAATATGAACCCTGTTTAAGAAATCCCATCTCTCATATGTCTCATGTTGATCAATCGTTATGGAGAATTTTTAAAAATGTGTCCTTGTATCTTAGCCTAGTTCTCTATGTAAAGCAGAATGAATCCACAATGCATTCTGCTGAAGATTCCTTTTTACCTGTGGCAACTAGTTAACACACTGTAAGTGTGGTAGCAGACTGTTGCCTATGTGCTTGCATTATATCTACTGTAAAATTCAACTAAAAAAAAAAAAAAACTTTGTTAAAGATGACCTAAAGTGAATTTGGATCCTGTCAAACAGAAATAATCAAGGTTTTGTCAAACTCATCACAAGAAGAGATGAGGGTCTGCAGCTCTTTTGTATGTGTGTACTGGTCCAAACAAACCCAAAACAATTTAAAATGGATGCTAATGGAAAACTGATTGGGATTTCTGCCTTTCTGGGAAAATTAGCTTGCAAATTAAAATGGGATTGAGACTGCAGAAACACAAACAAATTTGTATTTTTTTTTCAGACAATGGCAGCCTTATTACCAGCGTTGAAACAGACACTGATTTTGCTTTCACCTTGTGAGTCTGCATACCTGTGTGTCATCATGGCAAAATGTGGTCTTGGAAAAACCTGCTGTAGCGGGACCTACTACAGAGACAGTTTTTAAGGACTTTACCAGGTGTTTATTTTAGATTGTGTCACCGTGATAGCATCACAGCTGTGTAAAATGCAGTCATGCAACTTTACAGGTGTGCAGTTCAGATCAAAATGAAGGCTGAGTTTACCTTGATCATGGTGTCATACCATTGCAAGACGGTCTCTAGTCTTAAAAAATGTGTTTGTACCCACTTAAAACAAACCAACGGAAATTCCTAGTGAAAAACTTAATTCATTGGGAAAACCTGTATCTCTGACCAAAAATCTATACTACTGTATGATACAGCTGCAAATAAGTATTTGAACACCTGAGAAAATCAATGTTAACATTTGGTACAGTGGCCTTTGTTTGCAATTCCAGAGGTCAAACGTTTCCTGTAGTTTTTCACCAGGTTTGACACACTGCAGAAGGGATTTTGGCCCACTCCACCACACAGATCTTCTCTAGATCAGTCAGGTTTCTGGGCTGTCGCTGAGAAACACGGAGTTTGAGCTCCCTCCAAAGATTCTCTATTGGGTTTAGGTTTGGAGACTGGCTAGGCCACGCCAGAACCTTGATATGCTTCTTACAGAGCCACTCCTTGGTTATCCTGGCTGTGTGCTTCGGGTCAATGTCATGTTGGAAGACCCAGCCTCGACCCATCTTCAATGCTCTAACTGAGGTAAGGAGGTTGTTCCCCAAAATCTCGCAATACATGGCCCCGGTCATCCTCTCTTCAATACAGTGCAGTCGCCCTGTCCCATGTGCAGAAAAACACCCCCAAAGCATGATGCTACCCCCACCATGCTTCACAGTAGGTATGGTGTTCTTGGGATGGTCCTCATCATTCTTCTTCCTCCAAACACCGTTAGTGGAATTATGACCAAAAAGTTCTATTTTGGTCTCATCTGACCACATGGCTTTCTCCCATGACTCCTCTGGATCATCCAAATGGTCATTGGCAAACTTAAGACGGGCCTTGACATGTGCTGGTTTAAGCAGGGGAACCTTCCGTGCCATGCATGATTTCAAACCATGACGTCTTAGTGTATCACCAACAGTAACCTTGGAAACGGTGGTCCCAGCTCTTTTCAGGTCATTGACCAGCTCCTCCCGTGTGTAGTTCTGGGCTGATTTCTCACCTTTCTTAGGATCATTGAGACCCAACGAGGTGAGATCTTGCATGGAGCCCCAGTCCGAGGGAGATTGACAGTAATATTTAGCTTCTTCCATTTTCTAATGATGGCTCCAACAGTGGAACCTTTTTTCACCAAGCTGCTTGGCAATTTCCCCGTAGCCCTTTCCAGCCTTGTGGAGGTGTACAATTTAATCTCTGTTGTCTTGGCCATGTTAGTAGTTGGATTCTTACTGATTGTATGGGGGGGACAGGTGTCTTTATGCAGCTAACAACCTCAAACAGGTGCATCTAATTTAGGATAATAAATGGAGTGGGGGTGGACATTTTGAAGGCAGACTAACAGGTTTTTGAGGGTCAGAATTGTAGCTGATAGACCGGTGTTCAAATACTTATTTGCAGCTGTATCATACAAACAGTTAAAAAATCATACATTGTGATTTCTGGATATTGTTTTTTAGATTAGCAGACCACCCTGCTATTTGCAAGTTCTGCCACATAGAAATTACGGAGGGGTCTGAAATTGTCATCGTATATGCATGTCCACTGTGAGAGACATAATCTAAAAAAAAATATCCAGAAATCACAATGTATATTTTTTTAACTATTTATTTGTATGATACAGCTACAAATAAGTATTTGAACACCTGTCTATCAGCTAGAATTCTGACCCTCAAAGACCTGTTAGTCTGCCTTCAAAATGTCCACCTCCACTCCATTTATTATCCTAAATTAGATGCACCTACTATTAGGGATAGTGAAATTTGCCATAACATGCTGTGCACACAGACACTCGGCACCATAGACAGAGCCTGCTGGGCCTTTTCAACAGACTTTGAACTCACCTGTTTTGTATTGTGCCATATGAGAGTATGTAGGCTGTAACGTTACAGAGGTTTTGTGGTTTCTTGTTGGAAGTTTTCTATACTTATTAGGCAATGCTTTTATTTGGGTCACATAACGATTACCTAGCACATATACCTTGATAACTGCTCGTATCCAATTTTCTTATATGGCAGATATGGGCTGGGGGTGTGGGTGTGAAAGGGCAAACAAGCTGTCTGTATCTGTGTATTTGTAGTATGTTTTATGTAATGCAGATTTGTTTGCATGTATTTTATACAGCATTTTTGTATTTGTTTATAGGACCTCCCTTGAAAACAAGATGCTATATCTCAAGGGGCTATCCTTTCCATAAATTCAAATGAGGGGAAAAAAATGTATTTGTATCTGTTTGTTTGTTTTTAATCTTTTTTTGAGGCTTATGTAAGTCATGTATTTGATACATGCACCCATTTTGAAATGAATGTGAACATTTGAGTGTTATCTGTTATTCTGTTTGTGGTTCATTAGGCCTATACTTTGCATACCGATTTACCCTCTGCTAAATATGTAAGAATTCAGTCTCTACATGTTTGATGTTGAGAAGATAGAATGATAGAAAGTGGAAGGATGTGAAATGGGATGGAACAGTTTTATCAACAGTATCACTGTAAATTTCCTTTAACATTTGACATAAAGGTGATCATCATTAGTGATTACCATCACTAATAAACCGATAGATCATATACAGTAAAATAAATAGTTAAAAAATCATACATTGTGATTTCTGGATTTTTCTTTTAGATTATGTCTCTCACAGTGGACATGCACCTACGATGACAATTTCAGACCCCTCCATGATTTCTAAGTGGGAGAACTTGCAAAATAGCAGGGTGTTCAAATACTTATTTTCCTCACTGTACATACAGCACATTTACATTTTACATGAAGTGGTTGTGCCGCCCCCATTGTGTCATGAAAAAATTCTGCCCTGTGCGGCTGCCCACTTTACCCATGCCAAAAACTGCTACACTGTAAATAATGGCTGTGAAATCTACAGTTATTTACTTTAGATTTCACAGTAACATTACTGTATATGATTTTTACAGTAGAGTGCTGTAAGGTTACATTACAACCTTGTTGACATGACAACATCACAGTAATCTAAGTATTACAGTTGAAATCACAGTAGTCAAAGCATTACTGTAAAAAAAATCACAGTATAGCCACTTTAGTACTGTAAATACTGTATTTTTATTTTTTTTATCTTACGGTTCTGTTTGTTTTGTATTTTACAATGAATACATAAAATACTGTAATTGGAAGTAAGGTACCTTTACTGTAAAAAGAATTTACAGTAACTTGCTGGCCAACGCTGCGCATCGGAGTGTGAATGCGTGTGCATGTTTATCTGATGAGCAGGTGGCACCTTGTACGGCAACCTCGGCCACAGTGTATGAATGTGTGTGAATGGTGAATGTATCCTGTATGATGTAAAAGCGCTTTGAGTAATCGTTAAGACTAGAAAAGCGCTATATAAATACAGCACATTTACATTTAAGTTACTGTCAATTTTACGTTAAATTTGTTACAGTTTAGCCTACTGGCCGTCTGCAAGAGCCTTCAAGTTACACCCCTTTCCAACGGTGATTAGCTAGTTAGGTAGATGTTTAGATTAGGTGGATAGGTAGATAGGCCTGCGAAGGCTAAATTTGAGCTGCTGCAGCGGCTAACTGAAGTGTCGCTTCACCACTCAACTACGATCACATCAATGTAATACTGTTATGTGAGAAACACTGTACTTAATACATATTAACAATCCATATGAAACATCCATAAGCATTGATTCTCCCGCACATTATGTTCTAAATAATCTCTTGAACATGTGCCCACACTGCTGTTAAAAACAGAATGCATATTTATGGCACTGATGGTAGTCATTTAGGGACTTACATTTTGCATTTCTTTCAACTATAGATAGCGATATGTGCAAGATTGATAGGCAATAAAAGCCACTTTTATATTGTTTATAATCATAACATCTATGATTACAATATGTTTAAATATAACTCCAGTTCTCCATTCCTTGTGGAGGTCATGGCTGTGAATACTTCCTCAACTCCTACACACAGCATAAACTGTAAGTACCAGTCTTTATTTTAGACAGCTGTCCTCAACAGCAGAGTATTTACTGTCATCTATATTATGTGACATTTCACATAATAATTGTGATTGCTTCCGTGCTACATTTAATCTTTTGACCTAATGTGACATAATAGACTTGTCCACATAATAACTGAGCCCTCATTTTTAGTTAGCTTTGTTTTTATTACCTGAAGCATTTATTATCCTCATTATTTTCATCCCATAGTTACTGTGTGGATAATTGGTGACAGCTATGTCTGACGTGGGGGTCAGAGAGCGGCAGAGACAATAGAAAAAAACCTTGGCGTCCCGGACATGTGTGTATGCTGGTTGGATTCAGAAGGTCTGTGGTGGAAAGTACTTCTCCCCTTCTTCATCAAAACCCTATGAGGAGTTACACACTAAAGCTTTAAGTATAACAATTGTTGTCATTATTTGACAACATGAACTAGGCATTAGACATTTCATAAGTCAAGCATCAAATAACAATGAAAGTTGTAATAAATATTGTATTACAAAGAAATCTTACCTTTTCTAGAAGAAGAGGCACCTGCCCCAAGAAAGGGTCAGTGGGACAAATACAGCCTTAGGGGGAAGCATCAGACAAACTAAAAATGTGTGGAGCCATGATCGGTAGGCAATTATATTAATAGACACTACAGTTTTTTTTAGTCTTGATGAAGTTTAGTTTTCATCTACATGTGGTTGACAGTATTATCGTTGGACAAATTAAATTGGCTCCAAGATCCATTGTTTACCACTGAGCTCTCTGTTGTGCTGTTGCTTCTAACAAATTGCTAGTTAGTAAACTACTCTGGTCATTTAATAGGTTACATAGCCAAACAGGGTTTTGGCAATTAGTCTAGCATTAGTAAAAGTGTCATGGAGTTTAGACAATTTTGTAAAGGTTTTGACAATTTTGCAACATTTTGAGGCTAAAACAAAATGTATAATTTTATATCATCAACATAACAATGATAGGAGATGTCTTTAAAATGACCTATTACCCAAGAGAAAGAATGTACAGAGAAAACATCTGACCCAAGACAGAACCTTGAGGAACATTACATAACAGAGATTCAGTGGATGAGGCATGAACAGTGACTGAAAAACTCCTCTCTGAAAGGTAAGAGAGGAACCAGACTCCAGAGCTTATCCTGAGATTCCCACCCACTCCCCGAGCCTCTCAACCAAGATACGGTGATCCACAGTATAAAATGCGGCACTGAGGTCTAAGAGAACCAACCTTGACTTTGGAAAAAGCAGTTTAAAAAGAATCCTAGCCCAAGGTCCACTTACAGAAAATGCAGTCACCTTGCAGTTCCTTCCACCCTCTCCATCCACTGATTGAAGCCACGTAATGTGGTGGAAACCTCCATAAATCTTCCAGTAAGTGGACCTTTAAATTGTATTTTTAATTTTAATTGACCTGTTTGAAGTAATTGCAGTAGTATTAGAAGTTATGGCAGCAGTAAAGGTAGCAGTCCTACCATAGATAGTACTAAAAGCAATTGTAGAACTACCCATTGCTGTCTCCTGAAAAGCATACTGTGCAGAACTAAACCCCATGAAAACTAAAATAAATGATGAAAATGCCACGCTAACCCCCAGAGGTGTCATATTTAAGAATGTTTTTTCCACTGTCCTATAATCCAGCTGCTGAGGGAGCGTGCTGAGAAACACACACACACACACACACACACACACACACAAGGAGAAGTTATGGGTGTGGGTACAGAAGCCACAGTGGAGCACAAAAAGTAAGAACCAACTTATTCAAAGTAATAGCAATTCCCAGTAGTTCCATCTCAGTACCTTAACTAAGGCTTTGAAGTCACACACAGAGAGAGTGAGAGAGAGAGAGAGAGAGAGAGAGAGAGAGAGAGAGAGAGAGAGAGAAACTTGTTCCAGAGGTTCCAAGACGTCATGTAGGTCATTTTTTGAAAGGGGTTTAAAGATCACAAGGTTTCTTGCCAAATCATAGCTGAGCTTTAGGGAGTGTCTGCAGTTCATTTTTGACTGTAAATTACCGTATATGGGCCTTCACATTTGTATGTAAAATCACGCATGAAGAAGAGGGAAACTGTCCTTACATTGACCTTACTTGAGGGCACCTTCATTAAACAAGGTCAATACATAAAATTAATAAGACTTTTAATGTGAGGAGTTATCAAGGGTAGTGTTTAAGATGTGGCCCTTCTTCAGAACCACAGTTTATGTGTTTCCAATTAAGCATGTGTAATGATATTTAAAATCTGTGGGGAACATGTATGAGTATGCATACAGCATGGATGTACACATGTAGCTGATAATCCCTATATGATAAAAATGGTCAAATAAGAATTTATTTATAAATCCCCAAATCTGAAGTGTCCCACTCCTGTTGGCAGATCTCAGATGTCAGTGATGTCACTCTATTGCAGATATGCCTGTTTCTTTAAAGTATTTCCTTAGTTTTCATAGACTCAAAATTGTTTTTAAATATGTAAATGATGCAGTTTATATACATTACTTTCACATCAATACTTTACAATACTATTTTGCCATGATGTGCTCCAGAAAAAAAAGGCCCCCTCATATACAGCCTGAGCCAAGCCATGTGATTGCCTTTTCATTTCTTGACACATAATTGTCTTTTTAACTGCAGATTTATTTCCATATAGAGACTCTGATGTGTTCGTCCTGGTCTGTTTTGTTCTATTTGGAGAGAATTGCAATTAATTTAGTTTGGTGGATATTTCTCAGGGGTACTCTTATTTTAATTATGGTTTGATTTGAGGATATGTTTCATGCCCGTCTGTAATTGTTTTTTGGGTCGGCACCATGGTGGTAAATGATCAACAACCAATTTCAGGGTCATACTGAGCACTATTCTCAGATAAAGTAAGCCAAAATTGTTTGTACCCATTGTGGGAAAAAGTGCATTTGTCCATTTAAATTCTTTACAGCTTGCTTGGTGGCAGTCAGACAAAACTGCTGATTTCTAAACACTGTCTGTTTCTGTGATGAAGAAGACTGATGGCAAAGGGTGGAGGTGGGTGGTGCGGGTTGGTTTGGCAAGTGTTCAACCCAGGAAATTGGCAGAATTTCTACCAGGTGAAGTTAAAAGATGAACATTTTTGGGCCCTTATGTTCGTCCCAAACGTGCTAAAAATTTGATAAGATGTGGATATTCACCTGTTGCAAACACATGAACACGACGACGTCATGGCAGACGGCAGAATCACCAGAAGCACAAGCTAAACAGTGTAGTAGTTTCATTAGTTTCAATCAGTTTCAAATAAATAACACTAGGGTGCCTGGGTGGCTTATGTGGTTGAGTGGGCGCCCATATGTAGAGGTTTACTTCTCGGTGCAGCAGCTTATACAAATAGCTTATACAATCCTATACAAATAAAGGCTTAAAATGCCCCAAAAATAACACTAAATAAACTGTAATTATGGCTTCTTCTAGGCAACAAGTTGCCATGCCGTTATCAGTCGAGGTACGGCATCTGGTAGGTGTTCACAAAGAGCGGTATTTGGAGAAGTTGGAGATTGTAGGATTGGATACCGATTCTTACTTTCTCCCTCCCTCCGTTTTCACAGACCTCATTAAATCGCTGAGTCTGCCTGACGTCAGTCCACATGATCTGTGTATCGGTGTATCCCCAAACACTGGTGCTGGTCTCAAAGCTTTAAAAAGTCTGGTTACTCAATCTAAGGTTTATTTTGTATTAACATCTATTCTATCTATAACACGTAGCCTATGTTTTTAAAGGATATGGTTGGTCATGGTCTACCCACATACCATTGTTGCACTGATGCCTGAACGCATCCCAGCTCTGGCAAGTGCAGTAATTAATTATCTATCCCACATTAATCCATACAGTAAATTACGGAGTGTATATGATCAGTTGTAACCACACATAATCTTAACATCTAGCCACCTTCTTATCTGTGATCATATCTGCTGTAGCCTATGTTAAGATTTGACCAGGATGTATTCACAAGGAGCATTTATGGTGTCACTGCAGCAGTAAACAATAACATCGTTACACCACAAAGTATTTAAATTGATTTTAATCAGTGAAAAGAATAATCACTATTTGAAATTATTTGACACTGTTTGACAATCATTATTTGATAATAATCAAATAATAATGTGAAAGTAATGACACATAATCACTGAAAATAAAATGGACGCACGGTGCGTACAGGATTATGACACTACTGCGCACCTTGTAGATTATGAACAGCCAAATGGTGATGCGTCACTTTAAATTTGGCTGCCGCAAGGACTTATGGGACGGCATTATCTCCTTTCCTTTCGTGCAGGATGGTCCAGTGTACACTATGCTAAAGGAGGTAACAAAGGAAGTAATGAAGCACCTTTCCTTATCACTTAGACAATTCAAATGGCTCTTACCACCGCCACTTAATTACTTATGGGTCATATCACTCCGTTAGGAACCTTCCTGAGCAAATTTGACGTTTTGACCGCAGCCCAGACCTCTTTCATTCTTTTACTGAACATTTCTTGCATATTAATAGGACTCAATAAACCACTCAAGCATAAGAGAAAGAGAATTAATTAGCATCTCATCGCTCCTTATATATCCATCTTTACTCTGAGATCATGGCTTTTCAGGCCCAGAAGGAAAGCACATAAAGCCTCACTTAGGCCTACCTCATATCAGTGCAAATAACTTTAAGCGTATACATATATATTGTAAATATAATATATATATATATATAAAAAAAACAATATCTCTTCAATAATGAAATAGACCATCAAAGGTGCAGAACACTCACCAAAATCTGTCTGTGAAGCTGCACTCACAAATCTGGTGACAGATACATGAATCAAGTGAGAAACAAAAGAAGAACAAAGACACACTCTGATTTAGAAATGATTTGCTATTGATTGTTGTTGCTATCATCAGTCAATAAAATTCCACGTTGATTCAGACTTCAATTCCACTATCCCCACATGACTGGGTTACTGTAATATTCCTCAGAATACTAATTTGACTGAACTGTTTTGGTTGTCATTCTAGGAGTGTTTTATGCAATATGTGTATCACACACTTAAAATAGAAATAAAGATTAATGCAGGTATTAGTTTATTTTAATTTTAATTTTAATAATGACTATGTGTAACAGGCTTGCCGATAATGATGAACCCACAGAGAACCATCACCTGACCCTTTTAGTCCCCTTCACCTCTACACAGCTTTATAGCATACTAGAGTTGCTACGATGCTGTATATCTCTGTTTGTCAGAAAAACTCACATAATCAAATTATGATTTTAAACTCGTACTCAAACATCAATGTCCTTGTCAAGTGAAAACATTAAGAACTTAGTCATTGTGTTGGCTTCATAGCCTTTAACATTACTTTAACTGTATTGATTTACTCTCACATCTCTCATTATGGCAACAGGCAGCTGTTTGCAGCAAAAACCTTCTGAAAACCAACTGCAAGCTACCCAAAGCACCAAAAGGCAGACAGATGAATAGTGTATTGCTGGTGAGCACAGTAGAGCATTTAGAAACCAGGGGAGATATTTCTGCCAGTAAGTACTTACATTTGTGACCTGAAACTACTTCTAACTCCAAATGAAGGCTTGTCTTACTTTATGTCGGCTCAATAAAAACTAAAAACAACAATATTTCATGCTATATCAACTTTGGGATCAAATATATCTGTTGTATTTAAATCTAGTTGCACGACCAACAAGTGGCCAAAAATCAATAGGCCCTTATCACAGCAACCATTTTGACATGACATTGCAGGGTAAACACAGATGTAATTAATAGCACTACTTATGGCCATACTCTGTTTAGCTGGGCCAGGGCCCTGGTATGAGCTAGCATGCAGGCCCACTGGAATGTCTGTAACACACTGAAAAGAATGGGACAATAATTAATTTCATCAATTACATCCTGCAATGACATGCCAAAATGGTTGCTGTGAAAAGGGCTTATTAACCCAACAGTGTTGACTCATAGCTAGTGAATATATTTAGCTTTATTCCAAAATGACACTTCCACACCGAAAATAGGTTGATGAGCACTCAAAAAGGTTGACATAAAAATGGTTGGCCCAACCCCCTCATTGTTATATCATTTTTTTTTTTTACATATATACCTTTATAGTTAACCTAGATAAATCTAAGATAAATCTAAGTATGAAGGTTGAAGAGAGTAGTCCAACCTTTACCTTCACAAAGAGGAATGAAACAAGAGTGTGACAGAAACATTCAGAGCCAGGAATAAAACCTTGTGCTTTCTTGCTGGGAGGTTTTCAAGAGTAACCCTTTTATGAAATACGGTACAATTATTAAATAATGTTGGTTCATGTTGTTCACCCGCTGTACAACTTTCTTCCCTTTTCATGTACTAAATTAAAAAAAGAAAAAAAAAATTCATTCATCATTCATATTCATATTTCAATTACTGCCATCAACAAGTGATTCTTAAAACTTGTGATTGATGTCTTCTGTTCTCTTCCGTTTATTCAGTGTTTTTTCCCAGGGAAAACTTGAGAGGCTACTTAGAGGCCCTACAAACAAATGAGATAAAAGGATCACAAAGCATCTCTAGCAAGCGATCTCACATCAAATAGCATTTTTTAGATAAAGAGCCATCTACAAACACAGATATTCCTCCAGTAGCACACATTAGGGACTCTACATTTGTGATGGTCCAAGGTCAGGGGGTGTCTGGACTGGCAAAGAGACATTTTCCTCTGGAACAGTTTTGTTTTTGCCTGTTTAGCTTTCTGTTGACCCGCTGTGAACTTGACCGAGCCTTAATTAGAGTGTTTGTAGCAATTGAGTACTGCAGAGCACTTTTATAATCGAGAATCAGTGGAATTTGGGTTTGTTACCACCTGCTCAGACCACATCAAAGATGCATTGCACACAGCACATGAAGGAACAGTTGTGCTCTGTACATGAGCCGCTCTAATTCAAAAGACAGTATGTGGCTTTTTTGACTTTGTAATGGGTCCGTCGTTATAAAACCATGTTTTTATAATAACTAAACACATGTCCTGTCATGTGCCATGACATACACAGAAGGAGTGAGAAGGAAGTAGTTCATGAAAAGAAAGCCCTAGGTGTTTAGACAAGAAAAATTGTTTATTTCCTACTTCTCTTCCCTCCTCTGAATGAAAATCAATGGTTGGGTCAATAATCTCCAAGCCCATTCCTTAGATCCATGTTTCCCACCTCCTCCTAACTACCAGTAAGTTTCAGAGGAAGGAGATCAAATCTCTGGAAGCCAAACTGACACTGACTCCTCTCCTAAGAGCTCCAACTTCCTGCGTAATTGCTTGGCTGTGATTGACAGAGGAAAGTTAGGCCTTCAGTCTCAAACTTGTCATCATTGATTGAACGGATTCACTTGAATTTCACATTAAAAAGGAGTTTAGAACAGGTTTGAGGTTCCAGCTGTGTCTAAGGTTAGAAACGCTATGGCTGTTCAAAGTGGTATTTATTTTTTCATCTAAAAAAAAAAAAAAAATCATATCTGTAAACACATATACACACTATACACACAAAAGGTACCTGTAGGCATATAGAGGTTTATTTCCATTGCTACTCAAAAAAACGTTTTTATCAGGCCAGGTCTGACCAGATCATCTACATACTGTATATACACATAGACTGGGTAAACCCCGCCCACTCTGCCGGCGATTTGATTTTGCCCTGCAGCTCAGTCTGGAAACCTGCACGTTTAACTCTCTTGCTTCAGTTCACAATTTTACTGGAACCAATCACAAACTGGCTTATCCACCTGGTGCGCTATTGGCGGATTTAACACGATGACAATTCAATTGTGAGATGTGTTCTGAGAGGATGAAAGAGATGTTATGTGACAATAGTATGTGGATGTATGTCTTAAAAATGTGTTCAACCTAAATGTAAGGAATGCCCGATGACTGCACCGGTGGAGCTGTCTATGTGTCTGTCCTTGTCTTATGTGTGTATTTTGTTATGAGTTGTGTCATGAAATGATAGTGTACTGTATGTTTAGTTTTAGTCTTATACTTTTTTATTTTTTATTGTTTATGATGCTGTTATGTGTGTTTATTATTGCATTGCTACATTTTCAAGAGAGTTGTAAAGACCTCAGGAATGCTGCAATGGAGAAGCTAATGATCCTAAATAAACAAACACACACACACACACACACACACACACACACACACACACACACACACACACACACACACACACACACACACACACACAGTGTGGACCTTTCTTTTCTTCCCAAAATACAAGATATAGCAGCCATTTCAACTAATAATGTTAAAAAAAAAGAATTACTAAAATAATTATTTTTTGTGTCTACTTTGAAATAAACCCTTCTGTGCTTTCTATGAGCATAATCATTTTATTATTTAAAATATTGTGGATTTAAGATTACCATGGAGATTTGCTGAATGGAAAATGAAGTTTTGTCCTGAGGTAGCACTATGAGGAGAGGTAATGGGGTATACAAAATCAACGGCAGCATGCAAAGTACATGTGAAGCCAGTGGGCCAATTCTGAACTTCTGAACGTATAATCCATGTGTCTGATGTAAAAATGACTCTTCAAACTAAAAGAATGTAAAAGGAAAACAAATTGCTGACTGTAACATTACTCAGTGTGACCAAACCGCTGTTGCTTCAAAACTAATGTCTCACATTTATTGACTTTGTTATCTCATGTTTAGATGATTTACTGTAACTCACAGGGTGACAAAAAAGTTGTAACTTTTAAAGTTAACTTTCTTGGGTAATGAATACACATATTCTTGGCTTTCATATAACAGATTCAAAAATTTGTATGAGATGTAGATTATTTTCAGAGTAATGTTTAACACAAAGGTCTAATCTGCCCCGAGGATTTTAGCAAAAAGCCACGTACCTTTATGGATCACTCTGCGTTATGCTAAACTGCACCAAAATATAACATAAAACACTTAAATCCATTATGTCTGCCTGTCCATTTCCCTAATAGTTCTCAGAATATGCTAATTCAGGAGAGAGGAGATGGAGAGACGTTGGAGGCCACTTTTCTCTCTTTTTTCATTAGGAATGTAATTAATGCCAGTGCAGATGGATCGGCTGATTAAGTGATGGCATAGTGCTGGATTTCAGCAGCACAATGTACAACCTGTTTCATGGGAAAAGCTGACATGAATATTTCCTCTTCAAACAAATTAGTGCATGCTGTAAAATGATATATTCATTTGAACATTTATTATGAATGAGGTTTCAATGTGGAATTAACCATTTTGTAAAAAACAGCCACTAACTGGTGATAGCTAACCTAAACTCAATTTTTCAATAAATATTAGGCATTAATAGTATACAGAGTGTATCCATGGCACTGTAGTTTCAATATTTTACTGTCAATTCTACATTATGCTTTCATTACATGTACTATAACTGAATCCAACTAGTATTCATTTTGTATTAAAGAGATCAGGTGAATATTTTTTGTCAAAAGCAAGATCTCCAGTGTTGTGTAACTGCCAAATTAATTTAATAAGCATTAACATTCATTCAAAAATGGGGTTATTTTCTCAGATTGACACACTTTTTGGCATTCAGGTCTAAAAGCTTCTAGTTCACTATACAGCGTGCAACTGTTAATTGACATAGAAATTTGGGCAAAGAAAGAACATTCTGTACATTCACCTGTGTCATTAACCTGAATTCACCATTCACATTGAATTGCTTAAAGAGCACCGTTTATTATTAAAATACAGATTTATTCAAGCCTGTTCAGAATGTTTGTGGTAATTTAGGGTTATAGCTCATGAGTGAACGCAATGATGTTTTACTTTCAAATGTTGAATGTGTTGAAGCTATCATCACAACACAACCCCGCCACAAACGTTCAACCTGTAGCAAAACCATGTGTTCATTTTTTGCAAAACATTCCAAATTCCAATGATAAGTAGCCAATATGCTTATCCAAGGTAATCACATTGTCAGGCTGAAAACTAATCTTGTTAAAAACTAACCTTACCTACTTTCTTTTTTTCTTTCTTCTTCTTTCAATATTGTTTCCATGACAACAGAAATTGAGTTGGTTTATTTGAGCTAATTGGTTTCAAAAAATCAACTGGTCTAAAAAGCATGCTTTGAGCAGCGTGATGTGAGTCGCGGGGCAGATGACATTTCCTTTCACAGTCTCTTGTTTGTACCGCTGCCCTTACTGAACATGCAGCATACACATGTTTATGTACAGCAGTGACACTGTCTGACATAATGCCATTAAACATGGTGTCATGTGAATGTGGGAGGAGAGAAAAACAAAAGAGGGCATGGGTGCTTTTGCAGAAGACAAACATCTTTTATGCCATTTGTTGGTGGTGAAAACCGACAGTAGCAGAAAAATCATTCTGCCTGCAGGTGGCTAAAGCACTGTAGTGGCTCTATTGTTTAAATCCTTAAATGTGTGTGATCTGTTTTTGTGTGCGTTTGTAAGATTTAGAAAAATCGGGGAAGTTAATGAACTCCACTTATTCCCATTGTGATTGCTTTCACCTTAATTGTTTGACAAACAAGTTAAAAAACCACAATGGGTTTTAATTCACTTATGGCAGTGTCAGCAGTTATCCCCTGAATTTGTGTGCAATATAAAACATACAGAGTGAGAAAAAGAGGTTTTGCAGTTTAACATTTGCTGCGAGATAGACATTGTTGTCATGTTTGCATGCTTGTTCTTTAAGGCAGTAGCGCTGGAAGAATTCAGTGCAGTTTAAAACATTAAATCTCATACATAACCCTGATGACACGATGGAGAATGTATCACTATACTTACTGATCTGCCCCAAGGTGATCTGGCAGCATTTCTATCCAATTGGCGTCACATTGCAACCATCTTTTATTTATAGAGTGAGAAGTGAGCCATATTAATCGAAGGGCAGTTCCTCTTTTGCGATCCAGTGCTCAGTGTTCATTTAGATTTTTACTGCACTATAAGAACCCCATCAATAAACCTTGTCATCTGACTGTTAACAGCAGCAGGGATGGCACATGGCCTGCTCTGCAGAGTTTCATTGAATAGGCATCTCCACATATGGTATGACTGTTTGACTATTTGCTGTTTGCTATTCTTAGAAATGTCGTCATATTTTAAAAAAGGGATTGAAAAAAAGGATGTTGTGTGGTTAGTCACTCTCCACCAATGTTTTAACTGCCTTCTTACAGAACATGCAGAATATTATCGGCTTAGTCTGAAACAAAAAAAGGATAAAGGCATTGCAGGTGGTTGGATTTCATGCTGGATGAGGAGGCTGACCGATCTGATGAATGAGCAATACTTGAATGTTAGATTTAAACAAAGTCTTATTTTTTTAAAGGATGTATTAGTGACATAGCCTGGTCCTACCAGACTCTCGTACATTTCATTTGTACAGAGAGTCTGGCCAATCTCCATTGACAAGCGTTAACTTCCTTGAAGGCGTTAAAGTTAAAGTTAAAAACTATTGGATCTGCCCAGAGCCACTCTGGATCTGCCATAACCAATCACTAACGTTTTGGTTGTGACGTCAGCTTAGCATCGCTGGAGTTTGCCTTAGCTAACACCTTCACCACGAGCAGAGCGAGCTGGAAAATCAAACTTTTCCAAAACCCCCATGAGAAGAGGACCACAACATCAAGGCCACCAACAAAACTCAGCAAAGATTGTTCTTGCTCGGCCTTTAACTTCTGGATATTCTGCAGCGTTGTCACAACGGACCGAATGGCTTCACTCGCATCTTTCTTCGCCACCATTAAGGAACTACAACGCAAACTAGTGGACAACCTCAACGTTATCATTCTCAGCCACTCCCTCTGTTTGCTTATTGGACCGATAAAAATGTGACTGGACAAAACCCGAGAATATACAAACCCCTAGTACTAAAGGAAAATTGAGTGGAAGTGCGTAGGAGGGCGGGGCCAGGCTAGTAGTGACATGCTTCTCACATAAATATATATTTTCCCTTGACAATGTAACCATACTACCTAAGATTTGGTGATTTTATGCTATTATTCATTGATTACTATGTTTAAGAGCTAATGCAAGAAATTGTTGCATTGACTGCAAAAAGCACTTTACCCAGTGACGTGCAGTCAGGGTAGGCAAGCTAGGCACTGCCTAACCTGCCAAAATTCAAGCATAAAAATGTTTATTAAATAAATGTATTTATTAATAAACTTGTATTTGTATTTTTACTGTTTATTCTTTTGATTTATATGTGTGTTATTCCAATTACTTAGACGTTACGATGACAAATGTAGCAGTTACGCATAATCAAATAGAAAAAATGATAGAATAAGCAGTGCTTTAACTGTCCATTCAAGCGAAAAACCAGTGTTGCACATGTGCACATTGATCCTGTATTCTTCACAACTCCGCTGTGCCTTTGCACGTAAATGTGTTATACCAGTAATCATCTCTGTTACATATCAAACATGGACCAATTAAAATTGAGATATTACTGGACCTTTGCGTAGCTAACGTCATTACACCAGCTACGTTGTAAGCGCAATCCCTGCGAAATTCAAAGTCAGAATGACAGTAGCAGTGTCCACCGATATCACAGTATTGAGGAATTAATCTATACTTGATTTTAAATCAAAAAAAGAACTAATAGCAAGATGGAGGTCTACGCCAGCCTTAGATGGACTACTGCAGAAAAAGGGACAAAAAATTGTCCGATCATTTCAAACTGACTGGTATGGAAGAAAAGATTGGCTATGTGGCTGTGCTAACAGTCAGCGGCTGGACTTCAACGGGGTCCTGGGATCTGAACAACCTGCCCGCAGCTTTAACCAAGCATGAAAAATCGTCAGCTCCCATCCAGTGTCAAATTATGCTGAAAACCTTTGGTAAATCTCAGATCGACCTTGCACTTGAGGAGCAAAAGAGGCTGAATATAACCTACCATAATTCAATTTCAATTCAATTTTATTTATAGTATCAATTCATAACAAGAGTTATCTGAAGACACTTTACAGATAGAGTAGGTCAGAGGAAAAACTCCCCTTTGGGAAGAAACCTCGGACAGACCCAGGCTCTTGGTAGGCGGTGTCTGACGACCGGTTGGGGTTAGAATGAAGAGTGGCAATAACAGTCCCAAAAAAAATAGTAGTTTGTAGTAGTTCTTTGTAGTAGTTCATGGCATAGCAGGGCACTGTGCAGCATTACAAGGCACAGCAGGACGTAGCTGGGCACCGCAGATCGTGGCAGGATGTAACGTGGCATCGCAGAAGGGAACGTGTAGCGGGACCATGGCGATAAGGAAAATGTAAAGGAAAACCGAGAGGTATTGAAGGATCTGCTTCCTTGCAAAGCAAGAGCTTGCTTTTCATTGTTGCTGACTGTGACTGACAAACATAATTGGCCGCTGTGCAATAATTAGAACAAAGATGGTTGGATAACTTGCATTCTGATGCAAGACATTACCTTGTGTGTGTGTGTGTGTGTGTGTGTGTGTGTGTGTGTGTGTGTGTGTGTGTGTGTGTGTGTGTGTGTGTGTGTGTGTGTGTGAGTGAGAGAGAGAGAGAGAGAGAATGTCTTGATATCGACCGTGCGTGTGTGCCGCAGCTGTAACGTTTAGCCTACTGTTTTGATTGAGTATTAGCCTAAACAATAAATTAGGTAATCTGGCTTTCATAACTCAGCGCCTAGCCTCTTACTGACATCACAGCACATCACTGACTTTACCATACTTCATTGATTTACTAATTCACACATCAGTTTTCTGTCAGGGACTAACCTTTTTCCATCACCCTCTTTCAAGTAACAATCCTATTAAATCACAGAGGGGCACCAGTGTTCCAACAACTATTATTTCTCTTTGCTCTCGTTCTTCTGCTGCGATGGAGTGTTATGTTGCCTGAAATGTCACAACACCAGTGAACTATATTCAAATACAGTTCTTTTGTGCGTAAAGATAGGTACATCACATTCAGAATGTGTGTGAACTCACTTGGCACAAACTCATTATAGCTAGTGATGTGAAAAGAGCAGACATCATGTTGTCTCTCCTTTTCAGCTATTTGAACATCAAGGGAACTACATATACATACACACAGTATATATCAGAATATATATACACACACACACACACACACAAAAATAGGTGCTTATGGACTAATTGTAAGGGCTCTCAGAGGCTTTGTTAGTCTTGGCAGTACTTCATCTCCATGCAGGAGCTTGATAACTTTGATTACTCTTTTATGCCAAAAATCAAATGAATTACTGGGTGACAGGCCCATTACTGTGGTTGTAGCACATAATGACATGGCATGAGCTATTACAGTTTTTTACAATCACTTTGCTACTAATTTCTTGATGTCATTATTCAAAACTCTAGACACAAAACTCAAAACGGTCATCATGTAACACAGGCTGTCCAATGTTCAAAACAATGCATTGTGCATGCATATCTTTAAATAAATTTTGCACTTGCACAATCATTTGTTCATAAAAAAAAAAATTATTGTAAAATACCATTGAAACATTACTTGAGATCCCCCACACACAAGCTACCCATAGTTTCATTGTGTCATTGTTCGTACAATCATTAAGTATAATAGTACAAAATAGATGAGACATGTTTCATTATGGTACTAGATGAAAATACATCCCTGTAAAAGCACTTCAGTAGTAGAGAGAATACTACAGACATAGTAGATTCATTGAACACAATCTGAAATGTATTGATGAAAAACAAGATAGTACAATCACAACATGTTTATTTAAATCAAAGCTAAATATTTAGCTAGGAAATAGAAAAGAAAAGACAGTACTCTAAACAGCAAATGCAGTGTTCCTCAACTTGCTTGTACTATAAATAAAAAAACAAAGAAGTGATCACTGTACTTCTACATCTTCATCAACTCTGTCATGTGGATTTGGCCACAGGTTCTCATCTACATTGTAATTAGCCAAACGGCATGTGAACAATGTGGTATGAGTATGTATATATAATTATATATACATATTTATTTATATTTATATATACAATTTATATATAAAGTATAGATAAAGTATATTTCTCAATCAACAGTAATGAGTTTCGAATTAAATGGGCAGTTCCCAAGGGCCTGCATGCATACAGTGCAGTACTGTCAATACAGTACATTACAGTAAAGAATGATGATGAAATATTACGTCCATAGCTAATGTAGTTTAATTGGTTCATGCTAACTGGTGTCAATATCTTGGTATCTTCAGACTTTTATTTTACGTAATGAAATGAGTAGACAATCATTTGAAATGTAACGAGTGAAATGCTTTTTGAAGTAGTACTTGACGTTAAGTTGGGTCATATTGAACAGGTGATTTTTGCCAAAAGGACAAATGGTCTTAGGTTTATGTGTATTGTATCCAAGCAATTGAAACAAGTGTTAGAGTTTTTGATCACTGGTTGTGAGTTTTGTGTCTAGAGTTTTGAAAAATGATGTCAAGGTTCTGAAATTAGTGCCAAAGTGATGGAAAGGTGCAAGAACATGTGTGATCACACCTACTATTCATTCCTATTCAAATATTTGAAACCACAAAAACAAACACACACACACACACAAACACACACCATATGTGTATATATACATATAACATATACTGTAGGTGTGCTCATAACATGGCACTGTGAGCACCACAGCATGATAGTCTAGCACCAAAATGGACCATTTGAAATTACAATTATTATTAATTATAATTAGTGTTAGAATTCCTGTTTGTAAATTTACCCAAACAAACCTCAGCCAGCAAATAACAATATTTAGTTTTAACTTTAAAAAGTGAAATTATTTCATTATAGCAATATATTATATTATATAGACATACTCCCTTCATGTATGAATACCTTCATGTATCAAATATCTCCGCAATCACTGGAACAAGCCACTCAACCCACCCAGCAGCCCAGGTTGATAGTCTTCGATTCACTGAACAAAGAAGATGTGGGCTGCAATTTAGAGGTCTGGAACCAGCCTAACTTCTTGATTGATTTTTAAAAGAAATCAAAAACACTGATGGGTTCATGTTTTAATGCTACAGACCCATGTCTAAACAAATGGGACAAAGGAAATCTCCCCTCACACAACTTAAAATTAATTCAATGCTATTATGCTATAATTCAAGTTTCTGATCTGGTAAGGAGTTTAACAAAGTACAAATTGACATATAGATTATGGTTTCATCCAGTGGCTTTCCAAAGTGAAAATGGCATGTGGTTAAAAAGAGCATTAACTAAGGTCTATAAGCAATCTTTGGCTTTGAGTTGTTCACACAGTACCCTGGATAAAAGTTTCAAGCTCCTTGGAGGCCAAGGTAAATCAACCTTGTAATGTGAAAGGAAAGTATTGAATTCAAGAATACTTTAAAATGGAGAACAGAGTAATTTTGACCCTTCAGTCTCTTGTAGAACTCACTATTGGTTCTCAGTCATCAAGTCTGCAAGTCAAACCAGTGTATGTGGCAGTGGTGATTACTGTAAGAGTAACATTGATGTTGTATGAAGTGTTCTCTGATTAATCATTGATAGAAATACAAAGCAGTTTAATATTATTTCAAAAAGGCACTGAACTTCACATGAACTTTCACTTGCACACAGACAGACAGACAAGAGAGACGTTTGACAAGTGACATGTGACACGGGAGACTTTTTACCTCGGGCATATTGCCGCTATGGCCTGACAAAGATGGTGTTGATGCAGACAGCACTCTATTGGTTATTTAATACATTTTGCTTGACAGAGATAAAACAATATGCAAAGAGACTGTATGTGTCACAGGTTGGTCTCATTGGACTGAAACCATAGAGACAAATCTTGATCTTCTTTCTGAGTTTGTTAACCGGTTTGACACCATCTTTACATTTTTGACAATTGTCTGCAATCAAATGGAAAATTGAAAATGAACATTGTGTTCCACATCTGAGTGGTTCCACTGTACATGTACGTCATGTTTAGTTAAGCCTCTATCTGTCACATTCAAACTCTGGAGGGGAGAGACAGAAAATAATTTTTTTCTTCAATACTGTAAAGTATTCCATTTTTTTTTAAGCCAAAGACCCCTTAACTAAAAGAGAGATGGAGCAGGGACCCCCTAATGTATACAATTAAATTATATAGTATATTATCTGGGCCTAAAATAACTTGTAGGGCAGCCTAAGGTCCTTATACATATCTTATTCAAATAATAATCCTAATAATTGTTGCCATGATTTTGTAAATCATGTTTTAATGTTGAACATACATGTGGCACAGTAAATCTTTAGGATGAACTGTATCTGTGGATGGCTACCTTAGTAACTACCTTACCTATATGCCAGAAAGTAGTGGGGATTTATTTTTGCTAATAATATGTTGGATTCATCTTAAGACTTTTTAATATATTTTTTTTAATAGCAATTGTTTGGAGCCTCCCCCAAGCTTGTGCACCTATTGCTACAAATAATATCAGCACTGCTGCTCTTGCTCTTAAGTCACGCTAAGTTCATGTTTCCAGTTATAGAAAGGCTTTATCCAGGAGAGAAGATTGGCTCTGGCATAATGACTGAGGAGTGAAAAACCATTGAGAAAATGGAAGCACCCGAGAGGACAAACAGGTCACTTAAGCAGGATGTTTGTGTACCTATTACAAGCTTCACTGTCCACAGCAGGTAACATATACCTGTTATTTAATTGAAATACTGAAGGACACAGGGTGTCAAAAGCCCCAACCCACTCTGTCCTCAAAGCTTAATGTCTCTTTGAAAATAGAAATAGATAAATGGCATCTATGAGTTCCAGTCTTTAAAAATGCCATTTTCATGTTCTACCACATTGCTGGTCTGCACTGGGTGGCCCATCCTTGCCTAAAGACCCATTTCATGCCATTAATCTTAAGGAAAAAGGTGATTAAAGGAGACACTGCATGGAGATAATGTCCTCCTGCTTCTCAAATGCCACAGAAGAACTGACGATGATCATTTATTCCTTGGATTGTTGTTGCAAAAATACATTTCTGACTATATTTTTAGATAGAGTTTATGAGTATTATTTAAGGCAAGTCTTACACTTATGTTGTTCAATAAACAAAGTGTACTTTAAATTAATTACCTTACACAAAGCAGCCGTCTTCAGTCAGTACACAGTGTTTATTTTGATGAAATTTGATATGAAACTGGTGATAAGTGATAAGGCCATATTGGCAACAAATTACAGAATGAATAGAATAGAATACCTTTATTGTCATTATACACAAGTGCAGAGAAGAAGAAAAAAAAGAGAGGGGGGACGTGGTGCACAATTCCTGAGAGCAACTATATACATACTGTATATGAAATAGTAAGAAAGATAAAGGGTTTGTATACACATTATGCAAATAATATAGTTATTGGTGTATCAAAAGTCTTGAGTAATAAATGAAAGGAAGCAGCAGTAAAAAAACAATCAGATACACAGAGAAATCTTTGTCATAACTGAATTAATTAGATTGTGATATGCAGCATCTTATTTTGTCTTTCACACACGCACATGCATGCATGCAGGCACGTATATACAGTTCTGTGAAATGGACAATACAGTGTCCTAATCTATTCATTTTAAGAGTCTTTCATTTCTTGCTTTTTGGAATTTTCTCCCACTCCTCCTGGCAGTTACTTCTCGAGCTCAGAAATATTTTTCAGCCTCCTTGCATGCACGGCAGGTTTGAGATCTCTCCACAGATTTTCAATAATATTTAAGTCTGGGGACTGGTTTTTCAAGATGGATGAGGGAAACACTCAGCCATCTTTCCTGAAGGTACTTCATGGTTGATTCTGAGGTATGCCTTGAATCAAAAAGTCCAAAACACATTGTTCCAAAAGGCCTCAGGCTTCTGAAGGTTTTCTTCTGCATACTTCAGACGCTTCATTTTGTGTCGCTGTCATAAGAAAGGCTTTTTTCTTACAACTCTGCCATGTAGGCCTTTGGATACTGTATAAACATAGAGTTACTTTAAATAGTTCAACCTTGGAATTATATTCACCTGATTCTTTGAAGCCCTAACCAGTACCTTGGTATGGGCCTTAGTAATCATTGTTGTCAAAAGGAACAAAGAATAGTCTAAGAGGGCTCCCACATTTTTGCACAAGGCCTTTTTCCTGTTTTTATTTTGAAAATGTAAAACAATCAAAGTGCCCATATTATGAAAAACACTTTTTATGGTATTTGGGGTGTTATTTTGTGTCTCTGGTTCTTCCACACACATACAAACTTGGAAAACTGTTTTGAGTGAGATTTAGGTTTCTGAATGTCCTCTGCCTTCAGTCTCTTGGTGAGCTGTTTAAAATCTGAACGGCTTTCTATGTCACTAGCCGAGATGAGGTGGCTAACCGTAGCACATGCTAGTGCTAGCATGCTAGCCTGTTCTTAATGGCAAAACTACTGAAAAAAGTAGTACAGTAGCTACAACACACGCTAGTTCACCATAATCTACAAAATAACTACTTACATATCCCTGTTCTGTAGGTATTCCACAAGAAGTCTCCCATCTAATCCTGCCTTTTACTGACCAAAAGTTAACTAGCTGATGTGATCTTAGCTACTGTGCATGTGCAACTCCCAACAAAGATAGTATTGAAGTGAGATGTCTCACTCTGTAGCTAAAACAGAGACCTAAACACACAGGGTGAAAACAGGATCTGCAGCCATGTGCGGTACAGAAATATGGTGTTTTTTGAAAATTAAACCATGTAAACCTGTTCTGGTACAACCTCAAAATACAATTATGAACCTGAAAATAAGCATAATATGGACGCTTTAATAAAAAGTGATCTTGCTTTAAAATGTAAAGAAATGTGTTATGTTAAGCTTTGTCTTATGTAAAGGTCAGGATAGCTTCTGTTCACTTAGTTCACAAAATGTCTGCACACTTTTGTATGTATATACAAAAACAAACTTCATCTTGTTGAAACCTCATATCCTAATATATAATGCACCAACATCTTTTGTCCTCATTTGAGATATTATCTTAACTGCCATAAATAATCTTAATAGTACTACTGGCCTAAGTACAGGTAGTGCAGACTACATAATGCAACCCAAACAATTTTTATACTGCATGTACTTACAAATTAGGAAAACATCTTCACCAATTTAATAACAAATGCGCAGTGAATAGAGAAAAGACAACCAAATACAGGAACATGCAGTTAGTAGAACACTTTTTTCAGCAGTTACTTAAGTGTTAAACAAATGACAGTAAGCAATTGATTGGTTTCTTTTCATTTGTCATGAAAATAAAACCTATTTGTAGTTTAACTTGATTGTCCCCTGTTAAGAATTCTGAAAGTAGACTTTACTAAGGTTATAGCCAGCTAACGTTAGCCCAATTAGTTGTTGGTTTTTCAGATTATTTAAATTGGCAGGCTAATATTAAGCAAAAGGCTAACGGTTTTTGGTGTTTCCTGGAAACTACATGGATGTTAAAAATTATACCATTGCAAAGAAAATAGATATGCAAATACAGCAAACAATCTTTCGGGGGCCTGTTGCACGAAAGTAACTTTAACTTTAACTTTAAACTTAAACATAAATTGTGCAGGTTTGAATGTTAGAATGTCCATAAATTTCAACAATTGTGAATTCAAAAACAGTGGATCGGTGTGCTCATAATAGCCTGTGTGATGAATTATTCTAATTGCTCGTTTTTGAAAAGTGCAAAACCTTTGCAACTTTCTTTTGAATATATTTTTCCCCAAACTTCCACACAATATAACATATATGGTACAATTAGTGTGCAGTACAGAGTATGTAAAGTATTTTAGTTAAAGATGTATCTAGTTTTGCTCAATATCCCAATACTCCTGGCCATCAATGTGTGTAAATTGTAATTTCCCATTGTGGGACTAATAAAGGATACATTATTATTATTATTATTATTGTTATTATTATTATTATTATTATTATTATTATTATCTACAGTATTAAATGCTTTTTTCAGATCAATGAAATTCCTACTGCATAGTTTTTATTTTCAATACAATTAGATAATCTGTCAACTAATTCAATAAGTGCCATAGATGTTGACCTGCCATACTGACTGTCTTTACTGACTGTCAACTAGTAATTTGTTTCTCTTAATGAAATTATCTAGTCTTGTGACAAATAGTTTTTCCAGTATTTTTGAGAATTGAGAAAGAGATATTGGTCTATAGTTATTGAAAATATGTGAATCACCAGATTTATACAATGAGATTACTTCATTTATATATATATATATATATATATATATACATATTATCCCGTCTATTAATTCTTTTACTAGAGACATATTGATGTCATCACAATATTTAGAAGTTTTATTATTGCATTTATTCTAATTAATTCATCTTTTTTTTTTAATTTCCCTGCCTTCTACTGTTCCCACAAACAATGAATATGGGTTATTTTTCACATGATCCATCACAGTGTAATGTGTCGCTGTGTAATTTAAATCTTTGGCCAGATTGGGACCCACATTAACAAAGTGTTTGTTGAATCTGTCAACCACTTCATTCATATTTGTCCACATATTCTCATTATCATTGAAGTTTTCCAGATAGTTAAATTTGTTAAGTCCTTTTGTAATAATAGTAATGATCCTTCTTACATACCCTCATTATGGTAGTCAGTTTGTTTTTATATTTCTTATATTTTAACTCTGATTATTTTGTTCTATATTTTATGAAATTCTATAAAGGGTATCCTTTTTTTTACAGGCATTTTGAATTCCTTTGGACCTCCAGGGTGTTTCTGAATATTCTCTTTTATTATAATATTGTTTTATCGGACAGTTTTTATTATATAAAGATGAAAATATGTCTGAGAATAGTTCATATGCCTTGTTAAGGTCAGTTTCCTTCTTTACTTCTTTCAAGGTATACTTTATTAGTTCCTTTCTAAATGCAGCAATAGTTTATTCTGTTTTTATTCTCTGAAATCCAATGTCATTGCATTTCTTTTACCCACTAAAATTGCAGTCATGAGTCACAAAGATTGGTAGGTGGTCACTTATATCATTGATTAATATTCCACTTGAAGAGTTGATTTCCATATTGTTTGCAAAAATATTAGAGTCAGAGTTGCCCCATTACATGTTATTCTGGTAGGTTTTGGGATTTTTGGAAAAAGACTCAAACTATTCATTGTTTTAACAAACTCCACCATCGATTTGTGTTTGTTGGGATTTAGTAGGTCAGTGTTGAAATCCCCACATATATAATATTTAATGTTAATGTTTTACTTTATTAAACATTGTTTCCATTATTTCTGTGAATATTTCAACATTGGATCCTGGTTTCCTATATAGACAACTTACAATGATATTCTTCATTTTTTCATTACATAATTCAATTGAGATACCGGTACGTATATCCTCAATGGCTACTGACATGTTTCCAACCACCTTGCAAATTAGCCCTTTGTCAACAAAAAGCGCCACCCCTCCTCTAAGACCATTTAATCTATTTACATAGGAAAATTCATATCCCTGCACCTCAAAATCCATGCCCCTATTGGCATTAATCCATGTTTCTGATATGGCTATAATATTAAAGGGTTTCTTGAATTGTTCTGGAAATTAGCATACACACTTCTGCTGTTAAAGTGAATGATAGATATGCCAGAGACATGTTGTATATTATTATTGAACTGTTGCTCTGTGTAGTAGCCACAGTTGTTATTTATTTTAACATAAAAGTTATTTTTAACTTTCTGATCAAAATTCATCATACTAAGGTCAGTGTCACAAAACATTCTAAAATGACAACTCGTCATAGTGTCAGACATGACAAAAAGCTCAAACTATAACCATGAAATAAACAAACAAAGACAAAAACACAATATGATAACTACATGACTCATAGTAATTTGACCTAGGTACTTCCAAAATTGTCGAGCTGCTCAATGGACCTGATACACAAGACTTTAGCCTGCTCTGGTGAGAATTTTTACAAACACCTTGCAGTTGGAGGTCCAAGAAGCTTGAATCTTCCCTTGCCTCTTCAAGAACCTTGCCTGTTTTGCAATATATGCATTTTTTTTATTTACAGTAGATGCTCAATGATGTAAACATTTGTGCCCTTCAATTTGCAGCCCTGCCTGAGCAGGTCGATTTTATGCTTTCTGTTTGGGAAACGTAAAATGACAACATGATTATCATTTTGGGTCCTTGTTGGAATGATGTGGCATTCCTCAATATTAGACTGTCTATGGAGATGTGTTTGTGTGAAGGAAGGCTGTTACCTGCGCCTCAGTTGTATTGTCACGGTCAGTGCTCTCGACTCGCGCATCCCCGTTCAGAGCATTAGCGTAAGACCGAGGCTTAATCTTCAATCCTGTAATCAAGACATCATTCATTCGAGTGTATTGCTCCATGTCTGATACTCAAGCTTCCAAGGTGTTAACCTTGTTCTGCTGTTCTCATGTTCTAACTTCTTGAGTTTGGTATTGCCAATTCCTCACCCATCATGTTCATGGCTGCTTTTAGCTCCTCTATGTCTTTTTAAAATTTATTTAGTGGCCATCGTGTTACCTTAAACCCAGATGGAACACTGAGCTGCTTAGGCCCGGTGGTAGCTGGCTGCTCCTGGATCCCGGGCCTGGTGGTAGCTGTCTGCTCCTGGATCCCGGGCCTGTTGGTAGCTGGTTGCTCCTGGATCCCGGGCCTGGTAGCTGCTGGCTGCTCCTGGATCCTGGGCCTGGTGGTAACTGGCTGCTCCTGGATCCTGGGCCTGGCGGTAACTGGCTGCTCCTGGATCCCGGGCCTGTTAGTAGCTGGTTTCTCCTGGATCCCGGGCCTGGTAGTAGCTGGCTGCTCCTGGATCCCGGGCCTGTTAGTAGCTGGTTGCTCCTGGATCCCGGGCCTGGTAGTAGCTGGCTGCTCTTGGATCCCGGGCCTGGTGGTAGCTGGCTACTCCTGAGCCCGGTGCTAGCTGGCTGCTCTTGGGCCCGGTGGTAGATGGCTGCTCCTGTAACTCAGGCCTGCACTGCTGCTGCTCTTTTAGAACAGAGGAATTCACTTCATACAATCATTTCCACAATCTCCAGTCAATTTCTTGATATATTAATTAAGGGATAACTTTTTCAAAAGACATTCATGACACAAAACAAGTCAATTCTTCTCCAGGAAGTGATTATGTTGCCATCAGAATAAATATATCTTCTTTCTGTGTTGCCAATGAAAAGCAAATAAACATGACTGCCAGTATATAAATGCAACTGCAGCAGCATTATAGTATGATTGCACATGATGGACCATCAATGACATGCAACAATTGCCTATGATGGTATAATATTTTTCTACTTAGCTGTTTTTCCTCTTTTCGAAAGTAGTTTCTGATGTACAAATGCAGTGATGATAGAGTTTGAAATAAAATAGAAATTAATATAAAATTTGTATCACTGTCAGGCTCCACAAACTTCAACAAAAACAAATTGCCAACCTGCACCATGAAACATAACAGTCTTCCAGCGTTTCAGCCAATAACCGACAAGAAAGAGTTGGTTGAGCCATCACTGCAGCAGTGTTAGCATGTAGGCTACAATGCACGTTCATGACTGTTTCAGGAAACATGGAAGGGAGGGGACGGGATGAGGATGAGGGAGGGGTGAGCTAGCCTCAGTTTTGTTTGACAACACTTTGAATGTCAACAAGAAATAACGTCACCCAACATCCCTTAGAGCACCTTTAAAAGTTCACTGAGGTACTCTTGCACCTGGGCCCTTGTAAATCCAGGGTAAGATTTTAGAATGGATTTGGTGATAGGTTAAGACAAGGCAGGGATGATACATCACGACATTGCTTCCTGAACTACAATTGATATATATTCACTTTCATTTTTCAATAAGAAACAAAGTATCTTAAGGAAAAGTTTAGACAAGATATTTGAGTTTATTCACCAAAGGTCTTTCTGGCTTAAAAGCATCTTGAAAGATCATTAAGTGTTTGTTGTGGTTAATTATATGCTTTCAACTCCATACCAATAAATTACCACTTTTCTATATAGTTTCTTATTTGAGTACCTCTTCACTTAAGATTTAAGCATGTGTATATTTATCTCAAGGTAATAACTTAGCAATGACTTCAAGTAAAACTTCAAGTTAAAAAATAAATTGAACAACAGTTGTCTAATTAAAGATTTAGTCTAAATATGTCATGAAAGATGTGTGCAGCAGACCTAATACTTGCCTCAACAGTGAAGGAATTATCATTGTTATTTTCTACCTTCAAAATCAATCTGGTTCCAAGCAATTGGATTGCACAGTTAAGGTATAGTGTGTCGCCTAACTGCCAACTGTAAATTAGGGTGGTGAAGAAAAACTGCTCTACTTTCTAATAGAAATTTCTCACAGTGCCTGGAATAAGGGAATCCATTTCTCAGGGGACTGATTTTTCACTTTGAATTACTCCTCTGGTGCATTTATCTCCTGGCCAATAAAGTCTAAGATCCAGCCGACGCCTTGTCATTTTGGAGATTTGGTGTCAGCCCTGATGAATGGCATTTCATTTCTCTGTTAACATGTTTCTAAACGCCCGCAGCAGACTAACGCTAAAGGCCCAGGGAGACAACAAAAGTCCTGCAGAATTAAAAGGAAATAATAAGGGAAAGAGTGAAGAACATCGAAACTGGCAGGAACAGAAGAGTTGCACACACTAATACATCTGCTTGATTGTTTCAACTCCAGGGCAAAGCTTACATTAAAATATTTTAAATAGGGTTATTCCTCTTGGCGGAGTCTATTGATTTTAGGTGTTTTGGAGCAAATGGAAGTCATTTGTTGACATAAGCTAATGCAAACTGCATTGAATGTGTTGTTGATTTGTGACTGTAGTAAGAAATCAGTTGTAATAAAATAACACTGTAAATTCATATTAACGTAAACCACAGGGCATTTTCTAGATAACTACTTAGGTCATCACCTACAGAATACAATAGCTGAGAGCAGTCTTGTATAGAAAAGCAGATCCATAAATGTCCACAATATTTCATACAGTTATACAGCAAAAGGGTACTTGCTGTGCTAAGAGCAGCATATTTCTAGGGAAATTCTACCTCCACGGTCCGTTTCTATCTGCTCGGCTACACTGCTCTTACCCAACGGAGCAGCAGTACCGCCATCAGCCATCAGCACCCCCCCCTTCCCATATCTATGCATATGTACATGTATGAGAAACAGGTCAAAGAGAGTATTGATTTGGAAGATCATTAAATCTAAGACAACATGTGTTAGACAACATGACACATGTATGTGTTCTGAATGTGGCCTCACATCTAATCAAATGCATGTCCCCTTTTGTTTTTTGTTTTCCCAAAGATGATGGTTTCAGCTGACCAAATACACCTGGAGAAAAAAAAGAGCAGATTGGCCATCAAGTTAAAAAAAAAACAGAAATAAAAAAAGATTTGAGTTTAATTTTGTGGGGAATAGAGGGTTTGTGTTGGACTTGTAAGAGTGACGGCAATGTAGTGCCTAAGAATTTCATCAAACTAAACTGCTCTCTCTGTAGGATACTATATGTTGTTTAGCCTTCATTAATCCTTGGATCATGGGCGTCAGTTTGGTTTGGAATGTGCTGGGGACAGAGATGCATTTGGAAGTGCATTTTTCAGAAGTGCTGGGTACAATGACACATTAATTTTTTGTTTCTCTTTTGCGAAGGTCATGTTTTGAAAGCTATCCTGTAGCTTACAGATGTAAATGAATAAACATGTATACAAAAATGTGATGATAGTAAAGGAAAACATGCCTGGCCCGCTGTTGCTGTTCAGTGTGCAAATGTGTGGCTATGCCTTTAGCTAATATTTTGATTTAATTACCAGTACAATTGACCCTATCTACCCAGAACACAACTTCTGCAAGTTATGCTGTACACATTTCGCCAAGATTGAAAAAGAAAAAATATGTGTCGCACAGATGAACGCTATATCACACCATGAGCTGACTGCTCTCAATTCACAACAATATGCATCCATCCAATCTACATCAGGCATTCTGAACAAAGCTTGAAAGCATGTAGTCCCCAGAACAGAGCATAGCCAGCACAGCAGCAGAACGGCTGTGTCTGTGCCTTCCCTGTGGGGAGTGAGATCTTCGTGGATTTGTTGGCATCTGTTGCTCAAGAATTATATGTGTTATGAACTTTTTTTCTTTTTAACTAAATTGAGCTCAAGCTTTTCAAAACTAATAGGTAAGCATACCCACTGTCCCCTCTGATATCGACACCTGTGCCTTGGACCGTTACATATTCACTGTAAATAACATTACTGTATAGGATTTTTACAGTAGAATACTGTAAAGTTTACCTTGTCGACATGACAGAATCACAGTAATCTAAGTAGTAGAGTAGCAAAGTAGTCATTGCATTACTGTAAAAAAGAAATCACAATATAGCCACTATAGTACTGTATTTTTACTTTTTTATCTTATGTTGCATTTAATTGTTTTGTATTTTACAGTGAATACATAAAATACTGTAAATGGAAGTATGATACCTTTCCTGTAAAAATAATTCACAGTAACTTGCTGGCCATTTTACGTTAAATTTGTTACAGTGTAGTGAACCCAGCGAGTGCTAGATATAATAGTTTTTCTAATTGAATTGCTAGTTATTGTTAGATGTTTCATTCCCCCAACAACATCTGTCTTTAGATAATAAAGTGAAAATGTTCAAACTGAATGCATAGTAGAGGCCAACAGACACTGATTGCTTATGGATTTCCCAACCAAGGTAATACAGTAGTTACTGATGCGGCAGTTTGTTTTACTTAGTACACAAAACAAACTATGTCTTCTTTTTATTTTTTGTTTTCATCCTCCTCATAATGCTCCTCCAGTGGATTTTCTTCCCATCAAGAATGGCCTCTCCACATAAATTAGCACCACAGTATCTAAATAAAGACGCCCCTAAATATAAAAGTGAAGAAGAGGCATAAAGGATGAAGGCTAATAGCATGTTTTTTTCTGCCTGGGACTGTAGAAAACAACTTTGGTGTGTCTGAATTTATGGGTCTGTACTTTTGTGTGTATTTTGTCTCCTGTCTCAGCAACTCTTTTATTTTGTGATGAGACCTCAAAAGCAGCTCCAGTTTTGATGTTCAGGTTGTCAATAAAAAGTCAGAGTTAACAGTTTTGTACAGTAAAGGCATGTATCCCTCAGGGCTGTGTGCGCTCGCATCTGTTCTGGTTTTGTTTATTTGTCTCTCTCAAGTTCTCCTGCGTAGTCCCCGGAGATTTCAGCATTCAATTGCCTTTTGGTTCAGAAGCTACTCAGCTGCATTAGAACTTGTAATGGACTTTGCTTTGGTGAAGGCGTCAGACAGCGGATTGATTGTGCCTACTGGGTACAGTTGAACCCTTTGAACGCCTTTGAATAATTCATGTCACTATCACAATTATTGTCCTAATTGTAACATTGTTTGGACGGACCACTGCAAGGAAGAAGAAAAAGGGAACTTATTTTGTCTCTCTCTGCCTGCACTTTGTTATTTGAAAATGGGTATAGAAATGTGATCATTTTTCATACATAATCATATCCATTATGAAGATGATAACTTGTGTTGCCTGAAAGGCAAACAAAATTTCAGACGGATCACGCCTCTTAGTTTTAATTAAAAATCACAGACAACTTAATTGCGGAGCAGTTGTGCTCTGCTGGCTCGTGATTGCTTCAGAAAACGAAAAACGAGATTGTAAGAGGGACTGCTGCAGATATTGTTTCAGAGTTCTTGCCCCATGCCCCATCAAGCCTGGACGTTGCAAACTTTCTTCTGCAAGTTTCTCATCAAAGTGTAATAAAGTCTCCCCGGAGGAGGATTCTTTAAATTGTACTTTGATAGGTGGAAACTACTGGGACAAAATGTCACTTGAACTCATTCTGTATGCACCTGAAAGTCAAGTGAGGCACTTATGGTTCTTCTGCTCTTTGAGACTATTTTGTCACATTTACATCTCATAAAGTAAGCCGCTTTTGAAACGTACCTCGGCCGAATTATGTATTTCTGAATTGATAATGCTGATCTGTAATTCACTGTGGGCTCTTAACAATATGTAAGATGCCATACATATTTATGAAAATGCCAGCCTCTGGCTTACGTTTAGCTGATTTTGCACTTCTGCACGCAGTCTGGTTTGGTCATAATCCATCATTATGTCTTGAAGTAGTGGCTAACCCCCCCCCTCATCCCCCCCCCCATTCTGGGTGTATTAAATTATTACTGGACATTATTGAAACATTAAAAGTAGTAGAGTCACTGACAGTGTGAGCTTATCTGTGAAACTTTCCTTTAAAGTGCTGTTGTTTGCTGTGAACATTTTGCTATCACAGTGTTTGTACCCATACACAACAGCCTAACAAATGTTTGTGAACTCTTATCAGTTTAAAGAGCATTTTCATTATTGATGTTATCCATGTTGTCTCCATAAGGTAACACCATAAGTCCTCTTCCTTCTTGTTTATTTGTCCATGAAGAGAGAATGTTTTGGTTTTTCCTTTCTTGTGTTTTCCCTTAACAACTCCACCATGTTGTCCCAATTTCTTCCTATTTTAGAAGCTTGTATCTGTCTTGTGGTACCCCCACTTTCAGCATGGTGTCTCGTTGGTCCCATACAGATTTATACCCTTTCAAAAGCCACCATGTCTTTTTTTGCAGTTTGCCAAAATAATCAAAGATGATAGACAAGTGTTATATGTACATCAGAAGCTGTCAGCAACTTCACAGTCAAGTATTAAATTGGGCTGCTATTTGATAAACTGGAAAAAATCAATTTGGATGCAGACATTAGACAAAGCATTGACTGATTGCCCAGCGCATGCATATTTAAACAAAAAAACAAAGGCTTTTTTGAGAGACTCCAGCTCCCTCAACTCAAGTTAAGTATAAAAAAAAGAGTATTGATTTCCCTGCAATAACAACACCCCTGGTGTTCCCTCAGCACACTTTAAGATCAAATATACTGTAGCCTCAGTCCTAATTTCCTTAAATTCCTCAGTCACCAGCCAATGATACAACCACACAGTCACACAGCAACACATGGCTCACCGCTGTCAACACTATTCCAGCTCTAACAACACTGATTTTAGATGAAAAAATACTGTAGATACTGTAAAACTGTGGTAAACATTTTTACAGTGTGTTTGTTGTGGTTTTCCCCTTGTACCATTTCACCAATTTTAAGGAGACACACACACGCACATACACACAGCATGTTAGGATGGGTCCTAGATATAAAGTAGTAGTATTCATTTAAATTCAACTATATGGTTAAAGATGCAGTCTGATTTTGTTATGGCACCCAACAGCGCCACTAAATCCCAAAAGGTCACAGCTGATGTTTTTAAACTCAAATGTGAACTGTGTTCAATGTGCACAAAAATAGGTATATTTAATGTATATATATATATATATATATATATATATATATACTTACATGTGCGAGAAACAGGCCAAAGGGAGTATTGATTTGGAAGATCATTAAATCTAAGACACATCAGTTGTATGTGTTCTGAATGTGGCCTCACGTCTAATCAGATGCATGTCAGACAGCTCAGCTGGTTTTGCCCCGTAGCACATCAGTGCTGTGATATCTGCTGCCACGTCTGGTTATCACTCCTCAGGGTAGGCACAGATGTTGAACTGTAAAACTGAGCCAAGGGCAGCTGCAACAATGCAACGTGACTAAATTAGCGTTGGGGCATGCTCTTTGTCTTTAAATAAAATGCTGCTAAAAATGGGCAAAAACTCTAGCCTTGGTCCGTTAATGAATTCCATGTTGATAAATTTGTATAAACATGAGGCAAACAAGATGAGTGGCGAGATAACAAGGTCAAGTTACTCAGCAGCTGAGTGCAGACACTTATGCAACATTATAAGTAGCAAGGTTATCAAAGATTTCATGTGGAAAATACTTACATCAATTCTTTGTGCACAGTAATTCTACCTATTTGTCCTGTTTAACAAAATGAAAAGCCTGAATGGTGCATAACTTTCCAAACGCCAACAACCAAGAGATGTTTAAAAAAAACTACCAATAACCTGATTTCTTAAAATAGAAAAGGCAAGTCAGTGTGTCGGAAGCTTTGAATTGTCATTGTGAGGATTAATAAAGAATGAGCTTTTTTAATGTTTCGCTTGAGTGAGCCTATAAAAGCAGATATGTAGTGAAGGAAGAGAAGGAATACAAATAAACCCAGGCCCAATAAATGTCACTACTGTCCTTTTGTGTTTGCAAGGCATGCAGGAAATGGTAGACTTGGGTGTCCACGATAGGGAGACAGGAGAAACTAATTTTGCACAAGCTTGGCAAAGGCCATAGCAAAATGCTTTCAATTTGTCATACACAATTGGCTGCACGCTTTCAGAGAGCAGAGGAAAGAAGTGTATCTTTCATGTGAGGTCTGTGCTTTATCTGATTCCACCTCATCAACACTGAAGAGACTCAGGGAGAATCTGATTGCAGAATGGCTAGAATGAGCTTTTGTTGATGTACAAAACTCTTCCTCCATCCACAGTACATTTTGTCTGTGTCTGGCTTTTCTTTTATCTCAATCCCACTTTCACCACCAACTTATTCACATATTACGATTTACTTCCCTGCACGCTTTGCTGATTTAATTTAATCTTGAGGTAGTTCTGCAACTCTTGTGTGTCCATGCTGAATGAAGTTCTAAGTAAAATCTTTTTTTTTATTTTTAGTACTTCTTCTTCTCTTTCAGAGAAGTAGCCCATGTGAAAGAGTTGTCAGGCTGCGGTTTTAGAAAAGGCTGTTTGCTTTCGCAGCAATGATTCCCTCCACAGTTATTCAAAACTAAGAAGGTAATGTGAGCCGTGCTTCGTGGCCCAGACTTTTTACGAGCAGCCCTAAAAGGACATCAGTTGACTTGCTTTTGCTTGCTAGTTGCGCAGTTTTTTAGCCACATTTGCAGCACTGCTCTAGAGATGGCAAAGTTGGTCAGTTTGTCCCTGGATGGGCATGACCTTGCTTACAGATGTTCATGGTCTCCAGAGGATGGAGCCTACTAACTTTGATCATCTTGTGAGTAGAGCATCAAACAATGTATTCTAATGACCTCCTGACTTTTCCGCTTCACCGTGAATTTTGTATTGGATGGATTGAAATTTGGCACAACCATTTATATACACCTCAGGATGATTTACTTTGGTGGTATTAGTCACTTTGGTGATCCCTTTATTTTTCATATAGTGCCACCATCAGAATGAGATGTCAATTTATCCAATACTTGGGTTTATAACCGAATACCTGCTAAACTAATGACGTTTCCATCAACCTCAACTGTACTAACACAAAGTACAGTGCTAATTAGCAAATGTTAGTTAGCATGCTAACACACTAAACTAAGTAACAGTAACAACTGCATGTTAGCATTGCCACTGTGATCCTTAGTTAGTATGCTGACGCTGTATGTAAGCACAGCCTCACAGCCACTAGCAGGGCTGTCTCATTTCTTCTTTTTTGTTTGTGTCAGTATTGCGAGGAAAACTATGAATAAATACACACATAACGGTTGATCTGCATTAAGTATTGGCTTCCTCGTTTAGTCATGTCAGCCCTGCTTTCCATTTCAGCTGTGTTGTAGTACTGCACATCTCTGCTCAGTCTTTCCACCACTGCGCCAACATACCTCCTAGCATCCACACATACAGTTTGTACGAAAATCATAGTGTCAAAGCCAACAGCATACTGCACGTCACTGCAAAGAAATAGCTAACAAACCTTGTTAACACACATACAGGTACGCACATATTCCTCAGTCTATCAAGTCGATTCCCTAAAGCCAGGGATCATCAGAGAACGAGAAGACAGAAGCAGAGCCCTTGAGCTGCTAGGGCCCTGGGCCAAAAAGCAACTTAAATCAATTCCATTTGATTAGGTGCACTACATCTTATAATTCCATTAACGCAGGGATGGATTTTCAATGAAAGTAACTGCAGGCAAATGGTTGGGCATAATTTTGTGAAATGAAATACGGCACAGGTTCGGGATAAGCGTGTGAATTTCTTCCTTTTCTCCATTTTCTCCTCCCCGTTTGCTGGTAAGGACTTTTCCTCATCCTAATGCTGCAGTCTTGATTGACTCCTTTTTGCAGATCTGCCCCCCCCACCCCCCCCAAAGCATCTTAAAATGCTTTTAGAATGTGTAATCAAAATTATTTCACACTTTATTATATCAGTTATGGTTCAGTAGACTGTGGTAAGACCACCATGCAATTGCCTGATTTAACCCTAACTACTGATAAATAAATGCTGTATACATGCCATTAGTTGCAGCACAGGGGGGGTCAAGCAACTGAATAAGGTCCTTTGTAATTTCACTACTTTACTTTTTTTACTCTACTAATATCAGACACATTACAGCTGCACACCCAAAGCCAGGACTCTGACAGACAATGAATGTGATTACACTTGTCACCTTTAGAGGCAAGGGACTGGTCCTGGTGATTAGAGCCTGGCTGGGCCATTCAACCTTTTACTGTTCATATTTTAGCTGTGTGCTTAGGGTCATTGTCTGTTGGAAGGTAAACCTTCGGCCCAGTCTGAGGTCCAGAGCACTCTGAAAAGGTTTCCTCCAGGATATCCCTGTAATTGGCAAGATTCATGGTGTGACTTTACACACCCTGAGTAAAATATCTATCAGTACATTGTCACTGCATGACTGCCGCAATTTAATGCTTCACTACTCAACCTTTACTGTTCATATAGGCTGTGTTAGGGATATTAGGACTGTGATATTTCCTGTTTCTTGGAATAGGCAATCAGAAGATAGCCTTCGGCCTGTTGAAAACAAAAAATAAAAAAAATAAAAATAAAATTATTTGGCCAAGCATGCTTTTATTGGTTAAAGACACTTTTGAGTCAACAGGCCAAAGGCTATCTTCTGTTTGCCTATTCCAAGAAACAGGAAATTCACAGTGAGAAATATGATTTTTTATATATTTTTTATATATATATATATATATATATATATATATATATATATATATATATACATTAACCATGTATGTTTGTGCTATTTGCAGAAATGTTCCACTCCCTGAACTTTCTGCTGTCTATCGTCAAGGGCCACACTTGAACTTTTCTGGCTCTTGGGTCTAGTAGGAATTGTTTTCACAAATTCTTAGCTTCACTCTTGTCTTTTTTTTTGAGATCACTGATCACAGTTACCTCAGAGTAAACTGGTCCTTAAGCTGCTACAGAGTTTGTGTCGGACACGGTGTTGCATCTTTAATGCAGTGCTAGCTGGGGGACACATTAAATATTTGTGTCTTTTCCAGTCAAGCAACGCAGTGCTTACACTGGCTGAATGACTCAGTGCCCCCCTGTCCCCTCTCGTAAAATTGTCCTGCACTGAATGGACGCTGCAGACAGGAAGTCACTGATGAAGGTCAACAATCCATCAGGCCCTGAGGATGGAGGAAAGCCAGGGCCACTGAATGAACATTTAAAATGAGGAATGTAAGTAGCAGATGGACATACAGTAAATCCCAAAATGAATGCTGACCAAATGTTTTCTTTGTAACTACAATACTGTCTATATAGGGATGTAATACGCTATTAACTCACCTTTGATATAAGTGTTTGGACAGCATTACACAGAATTTGACCAACTGTACTTTAATTTAAACATTACTTTACTTAAATGCCTACGACTGAGAATAGGTTATGAAAGTGCTATTGCTGCAATTCCTTTTGAACATGATTTTTCGGAGCCCACTTGTCAAATATTTCCAGCTGAGATTAGGTTTATATGAATAGTTTTTGTCTTGAAAGCTACAGACTTATCTCTAGTCTCACAATCAGACAATGGCAACAGGGTGAACGAGCAAATCCACTTGTATGAATATCTACTGTACATTATTCTACTCCTTACAGAATTACAATAACAGCGGAGAAAAACTCTACCATAGCTACTCCTTGGTTCGATATTTCACTGCAAGCCAGCATTATTTGCCAGTGAGAGAACGAAGCAACGACTGTGCCAGTTTATGTTGAGCAAGGGGAAATCAAGGGAAGATTTATGAGCATAATAATGAATCATATGCCTGCTTTAATTACAACAATCCTGGCCTCTTTGAAGTATGCTGTTGTCCTTTACACTGAACAGATAAACATGGATCAAGAATTAAATTTGCATGTTACTGTGAATTTTTAAATTATTTTCTCATGTTTGTCAGTATTCCTGTTAACAAACTACAGCAAAAGGAAGTTAATTGCTGGCTCTGCTTACATGTGTATTACAGAGGAAATGTAGGATTCACTTTGACTTTCATTGTCAATGAGTGAAATTGAAACTGAACTAGCTTAACTTGGTTTGTGAGATCCATTAAACCGCTAGCAGCTCATGAGTCATAAGCGCAGACGATGCTAATATATTTCATGAATGAATTTTGAATGTCAACCAGACATCGTTAGAGGGGCAAAGAGGCGCCCCGGGCAGACACTTTTCACCCACGTTGTGTCTGATGCACCTGTCCCCGCCATATGCCAAGTGCTCCGACCGTTCCAAACCGAGCTAAACAAGGAAAATGGATCAAATTCAGTGCCAAAGCAGGTGTGTGACAGTTCCACCTGTGTTTTCACCAGGCGTTCGCTCCTCTTTCTCATGCCCAGATAAAGAGTCTGATCTCTGGCAGAATAAAAGAGGATCTGTCAACTACTGGCAGGCTGGAACTATCCAGAGAATTAGACTCCAACAACACCCACCTGCTCTTCCCAGGTGATGCTGGGGGTTTGGTTGGCAGGGTTTCAGGCATCTCAGTTACCGGTCAGTCTGTTGATGACAATTGCTTTTGAATCAATTTCATCTAGGAATTCCATATTTTCACTTTTATTTTCATTTGTTGCTTTCCTCTGGGTGTGTAATTATTAGGCATGAAAACTCCAATCAGTATATATTGTAAATATTGGTGTTTGCTGTATTTCTTGTTTTAATTTCTGTATATGTTGATATTTGGTTTTCCTTGGAGCATGGACTCACTTCCATTCCATTTATCATGCACATTTTTGCTTTTTTATTTTTTTTTTGCCTTTGCACTGTGTAACCATTAGCGCATAATTTCACATACTAAAAGAATGTGGCCATCAACAAAGGAATAATGTGTACATAGGAGTGTTAAAGTGCGGACTACAAAGATGTACACGAAAGGTGAATAATAGTCACATCAAGCTAGGGTCCAAAGTTTACCATCAGTGTGTGCAGTCAGGAAGTTGGACATATGTGCATGAAACATTAATAGTGTACCTTTACCGGGTTATACACTGTGCAGAAGAGAAATCTTCTACTGAAGTTCAAAGTAGAGTGTGTGACCTAGCATTCTATAAGCAACTTTTTTCCACAAGGCATGGGTTGAAAAACAGTGAACCACTTCTTCAAGCACCTCACATCAAACAGTTTAGTTTGCAAAATATGAGCTACATGCTTTTCAAAACCCCTGCTGAAAATGTCTGTGGTGTTTAATTTAAGTATGTGCATTACACTTACAGCAATATTCATAACATATAGGGTTTGTACAAAGACAAATGGTCAAATTAGCTTTTTGTCTAAACAGGTTTAAAAATAATGTAATCATGCAAAAATGTTTTAAACTAGAAATAAGCTATTCTGAATGCACAAATGACCTCCTGCATGACACTCACCACGTATAAACACATGTGCATTTGGTAGAATTTAAATGCATACATTTTGCCGTTCTCTACTTTATGTGCACATCCCATCTGCACAAACGTTATGCATAAGACTTCTTATCACTGCCTGACATCCGGGAATGCTGATAAACATGTGACTCACACTATAAAATCTTAGCACATACTGTGACATCCTCGTAGCTGGAAGTCTCTATACTGCAATTTTATACCTACACTGTAGGTGAGCAGTATACAGAGAAATACAATATGCCTGGAATAGCCTAATATTCAAATTCATCCCATAAGAAATCTGTATTTAAATGTAACTAAATTTGACTTCACTTTTTCATTTTCACTTCTGTTGTACCTCTTTACATGCATCATCATTATGTTACTTTGTTTTGGCATTAAATTGGCTGTCCAAGTGTATTGGTAGAGAGACAATCATCTGCATGTACAGTATATGAAATACTGTACTAACACAAGTAATACTTTACTTTTTCATGTACAGTAATTTTCCTCTCTTAAAAAACTGCTTGAACTCTTTATTTTGGTAGATTTGGATACTTTTGTCTGGAATTTCTAATTATCAACATGTCTGAAAAGCCAAAGTATCATAAAGTTAGACATGTTTTTCAATGGCAAGGCATGGGAGAATTGCTTTAGTTTAGAATTTAAAATTAGTTTAGAATTGAAAGTTAAAAAAAATACTTTCAACAAAAAAGTCAACAAACTGAGACTAGATGTTTTTGTGTTTCAAGTGTTTCCTTGATGTCCCTCATTATTGTGTGAGTTGTCCATCAAGGGAACTGTGTGAATCCCTTTAAGTCCCTGGGTTTGTTGTTGGTGCCTCACACAATATTCTGACACAGTGTTACAAACATGCTTTTTTTATATTCAAATACTTTCTATGCTAATTGACTCTGAACTGTTTTTATGTGTTAAAACAGTTAGAAGGCTACCACATTTACATATAATAACACTACCTTTTTTCTACACAATCATTTTTTTTAATGAGAGCGCAGGCAGCATTTCAGCCAGCTTTACCAAAGTGGACCTCTGTTTTCCCAACCGATTCTTTTTCTCTTTTTTTGCATGTGTTTTGTATTTATCTATTTTTTTCCAGAAGATGCCCAAGAATACTGCAGGGGAAGTGAGTTAAGAAGAGGCATAGTGTGTTTGATGGATGCCTGGCAGGTTTAGGGTGGAGCGCCTTAAGACCTCTCTCACTCTCAACTCTCACTCACTCACACACACGCACACACACACACACACACACACACACACTGTCTGCCATTGATTGGCGTGCACTGCTCCTTTCATGAGGTGGTGAAGGGCTGCACTGCTCGGCACATGGCATCAATCAAGAAGGCTCATGTGAATTTAGTAATACAGCAGGGGATGAATTGTTTTTTTCTTTAGGGTTTTGTTCCAGGTTAAATGTGTTGTTAGGTCTTTCTGGGCTTGTTCAAGTAGAGCGAAACTTCATGGTGACTGAGCAACACTGGCCTCTACAGACAGCCAGAGGAACAGGAGTTAACAAATGGAAGTGAAGGCGGAAACTCCATTATTAAACATAACAAATCTATCTCTGTCACCCTCTCGTTTCCTCCATCTGTATGTGTGTTTAGGGCTGTATCTGTGAGTGCGACTGTATTTTTTTTTTTGTTAATTGTTTGTGAACATGTCAGTGCGTGGCATCACTGGCACACGTCTGTTCTCTTTGTGGCTATGTTTGTTAATGTCACTCAAGACAGCCAAATTGAAGGTGCCATTGTAAGTGCTGGAGGGCACCGGGAGTGCATTCGACAGCTTGACAGCTCTCATTAGCGTATTAGACACAAACAGTGGCACAGATGCTCCCGGTCAGTCCTTGGTCAGCCTGGAGCTTCGCTTAACGGCCTGCTGACAGGTGGCTTTGTAGCACTCTGTCTCATGGTTGACAGGGTGGCAAAGCAGGAGCTCATCTTCAATAGACTGCTGGGATTGCCAAGGACGGTAGATATTCCACAATCATGAATACTGGTACTGTTTAATGAAATGAATCGTGAAGGTTATACACACACGCAACCATAGACATAATATAGACAGAAACAAATGAGGCAAGGGAGGGAGGCACAAATTCAATTGGGTTGTCAGATGACTATTTTCATGCAGTATCAGTTATGATTAGAGGTATACTGTAAACATGTATACCACAATGTCTACCAGAGCAGATAACTGCTGAGCTCTTTGTTTTCATGTTTATTATGAGGCAATGTCATTTAACAATAGTAAGAAACAATAGAAAGAGTACACATTCGGATATGTGTATATGAAACACATGTAGGCCTACACACACACGTGTGCACACACACAAACACACACACACACACACATATATATATAAATATATATACACTACCGGTCAAAAGTTTGGGGTCACTTATACATTTCCATACCACTCCATTATAGACAGAATACCTGCTAATTTGGGTGGGAGGGCTGATCTTTAATGCAATACCTACATTGCCCATTATCAGCAATCATTCATCCAATGTTCCAAAGGCACATTCTGTGTACTAATCTATCATTTAAAAATAAAAAAAACTAGAAAAACATTGGAGAACCATTTTACTATTATGTAAGCACATAATGTAATCTGAAAACGGCTGCCCTGGTTAAAAAACAATGCAACTGATCTCAGCTGGCATTCTGTCTACAATGGAGTGCAATGGGAATTTCTATGTGACCCCAAACTTTTGACCGGTAGTGTATATAGTATATAGTATATATATATATATATATAGTCAAAGTGTTCCGCTCCAGCAGTCGCTTTGGAGTCAGACTTTGGATTTTACTGTAGCTATTATCCTTTGTTCCGCCATAAAACTCAAAAGTTGGGTTTTCACTTTCACTCCTCACCAGTGGAAATAAAAAATCAATGCCAGAGGCCCAAAAGTTCTGTTAAACTGAATGAAAGTTAAATGATTTTTCCAACACACCTTTTGAAGTTGTTGCAATGCCTCAAAGGTAAAATAGAAAGGGGATTATACAAGTAATACAGTGAATGAGAAACCTGTGCAGGCAAATAATGTAAGAAAAAGTGGAAGTGGACCAAATGAAAAAAGTGTGAATAAAACTACATCCAAACACTGGCAAAAACTGACCTTGTACAGAAAGTATTTTTTTATCTTTACTTTTATTGTGCTTAAAATTTCTGTGCAATAGAATACTCTTTTGCATTACAGTACATGCACAAATGTATTTCAAAAGGCCCACATTCATCTCAGCAGAAACCAGCATAACATGTATGTATGATTGTAATGGAAACCTTTGGTTTCTCTGCTTCACCTGGAAAGGTTTGACGGCCAATATGCAACAGGTTGACAACTTATTTGGGCACTGTTTAAACACAAATACACACAAAAAAGTACAAAAAACAATATTTCTGAGATGCATTGAATTGAACATTTTGAAAATTACTAACCAAATATAACCACTGATGCAGAATAATTATTTATGTCAACAATGTAATCACCTTTAGTTGAAGGGGTTTTTGGAATGTGTTATTCCTACTTCATATTTTGAAAAATAAATTATTAAAGAAACATTGTCATTTGATCATCCTATCCCACTAAATAACCTGCTATTATTGATATATTTATATGTAAATTTACCCACATGCATTTTGTTATGACAACAGTGAAAGGTACAATGTGAATCAGTTTCTATAGAAACAGTGAATTAATTGCTCATATGTGATACATGGAAGTTGACACGAAGGCAAGGGGATGTTTTACACCACACATAACCCTCACCAATGGTCCTCATAAAGAGCTCGCTGTGACTGGACTGGTGCATGCTGGGGGCAGAAAAAACATAGGAATGACTCAAATTTGTCATGTTCACCTCTGGTCTCCAGAAGAATTCTCTATTAAATTCTCTTTCCAGCCCGGCAGGTTTACAGTAATGTAGAATCCAATCATCATTGCCATTTTATCTTAGAGGAACGGCAATGTTGAAGAGAGTGAAAGCCCATTTGTGACACTGAAGTGCATTAAAAACACCAGTGTGCTTTGAAAGAAACGCAGATGTTGCATGAACACAGGTAAGGATGTACGTTATTTAAAAGGCCTTACCCTGACTGTACAAGGGCATAAGGTCAGTAATCCCAAGAGGGCTGGGTCATCTGCAAGCCCATGAAATTTCTCCCTAATCCACTTTAAAGATTAATATCAAATCATACCACTATGTGCATGTTATAAACTCCCATAGAGACTTAGCTGGAGGCTGCATGAGACTCTGTGTGTGCACTGTACAGCCTGTGTGTGTGTGTGTGTGTGTGTGTGCCGCGCGCGTGCCTGTGCATTTACTGTATGTGTGTAGGAAATACCACTTGCACTCGATTTATTCTGACCTTAAAACAGACAGAGAAGAAATTGAAGGTGATCAGTCCCCTCAAAGAACAGATGAAGCTGTCCAGTCCTAACTGAGAAACACAAAAAACACCTGATGTGGCACTCTCTTTTGTCGATGCCCATGGAAACACAAACAAATCATGTCTCAGCCCACATACCATTTTCACTATCCTCTCTAACATTCACAACACATTGTGTAAATCAGCTCTTGTCAGCGGCAATGCTGCAAGATGCCTTCAATTCAAAAGTGCTGCTTCCAAAATGAACTGTCCTCATTGATTAACATTATCCATTACCTCTCCACTCCTTTGTGGAACATTATTGCAAATCTAGACAGAGAGAGTGATGCTGTTTACCTTGGCAGTCTCACCTGCTATTCATCATACTGTAGCAGATTGGTTGATAACTGCAAATATTATTTAATTACAAAAAACTTCATCTTACAGTCAGATATTTATTGGATGTAGCCACATTATGTTTGTAATAACTATATATCAAGCAAGTGATGGTGTTACCATGTATAGTAATTATGCACACAGCCTGCTATATTATTATGCACAGTCATGTACATGGTTGATTAAAGGTTTGTTTACAGATATGACTGAGCCTGGCTTGCACTGAATGCTAATTGGCGGACTTAAATGAGAATGGGGTGGGTTATTATATAAGATGACAGCTTTGTGTATTTGTATATGCATTATGTTTGCACTCTTTTTCACACGGTGGATTTCACATGGCTGTTGACAGAGAACTCCGGGTGAAAACCGATTTGCTCATGAGCCAGGGAAAGTCAATAGCTAGAAATTATGACAGTCAACAAAAATAACAAACAGTAGACAACCACAGTGCATGAGAGAACATGAAGCAGGATGGATTTCAGGACTGTGCTGCCAACCTTGTATGACAAGTAACAAGATCAATATTTATAGCAGGGTCTGATGACATTGTTTGTGGTGTGATTCCCAAACCTTCATTCGTTTTTAAAAGATTGTGCGGGCAATGAGAGCGCAGACACATGGCAGCAGGCCAGGTGATGACCCTGCGTTGATGGATGTGGCAGCCATGACGAGGGGTAACCAGCTTGCCGCGGCTATTTGCATCACAGCAGACAATGCCAGCGCTCCCCCGACTTGTCAGGAGAACAGCATTTTATTTTCTGACAGCCCTGAAAAAAAAATTCACTTTGTACTGGGACATGATCTACTGCAATTACTAAGTGTGGCATTCAGGGGCAGCAGGTAATGTACCCAAATATTTCATTATGCAAATATGGACAGCCAGCTTTACTTAGCACTGTATTGAGTCAATCTGCGGGTTAATTCTCAAATTACACAAAGACATTGAATGCACCCTCACTGCCCAGAAGCAATCCCCATCCAAGTATCGGTCATGGTTACACCAATACATGTAGATAAACCTGAGCACTGAATTAAACCTACAACACTAAAATCCAGTTAAAATAAATGCACTCCCAAAACATCAACGGAACATCATTAAAACAATACATTGACAAAGACAGGAACCGTTCCAAACAAGTCTTGTGCGTCCTATCAGCAGTTACGGTATTGTGCACACAACTACGCTAAAAGTGGTCATAACTTTTTTTTGTTACAACCACCATTAGCATTTATTTACGTCTTTTGATTGTGCCACTGAAGCACTGTGACTGCTCAGTGTTTGTCTGTTTGGTTTGGTTGTCATGGTAATCAAAGGCAGTGATGGGAAAGAGGGAAGGAGTGATTTGGAAGTGGATTAAAAAATAATAAGGCTACATAAAATATATTGATGACAATGTTGTAAATTTTATTTGTCATCACTGAGCCTGCTACATGTGGAGAGTGACGTCACAGGAAAAAGTCTAAGAAGAAGAAATAACTGCTGCTTATTGACGCCAAAAAGAAGTGCCGCTACTGCTACATTAAGGCCAGACTAGGTCAGTTTTTTAAATGACAGCAATGTATTGGTATGCCATGTGTGGAAAATATAATTATTATTCTAATGTCTTTTATTGTGTAACCTATCAGTGAAATATGCATAGCTTTTTATTGTGAAGGGTAAAGCAGAAGTGTTGAATTCTTACATGTTTTTCCATTGACTGTGTAATGTTATTTGACATTTGGGGCAACGCAGGCATTAAACAATTCTATAATTTATATCATAATAGAATTTTGTCTCCTTTTAACATTTATTTAACTTCAATATCCCCAAAAAAACATTTTATTTGCTCTCTTCAAATTCATGACTTCACTAGGAATATCTCCCCAGTGTTTTCAAATCAACCCCCATACACCCCATATGATCACATATTTGATCAACATTCATCATTTAAGGGTATTATATCTGCCATATATAGCAAACTGATGGTATTCTCACATTTGACCCTTTCTGACGTAAAATCTCAGTGGGAAGGAGAGCTGGAGGAACCTATCCCCGAAGCATCTTGGGAGGCTGCTTTATGCAGAGTACATAACTCAATTTGTACAAGGCATGAACTATACTCAGATATAGATCCACTATGTGACCGATGCAACCCAGCATCATATACCCATATGTTCTGGTCTTGCTCAAAGCTGGACTACTACTGCACTTCTATCTTCAACACTATATCTGGCTTCCTGGGACAATCAACCTCACCATGCTCTGTAACTGGGATATTTGGTATTACACCTGAGTCAAGCCATCTTACTCAGGCACAATCTGATAGCATTGTGTTTCTTACTCTCGTCGCTAGACGGCTAATTTTGATAAAATGGAAAGACAGCAAACACCCAACATTTACACACTGGATCAAAGATGCACTTTATTTCCTTAAACTTGAAATAATTAGATACTCTTTAAATGGATCCGCAAATAAGTACAATAAGATATAGGGACTTTTCTTAGATTATGTTGGGAAACAAATCACATTGCCTGACTCCCAGTAGAACCAGTATGAACAGAGACATGCTTTATATTTTATTTATTTATTTCTCATTTGTGGTTATGTATGAAGTTCCGTAGTGTAAGGGTCAGTAGTGTTAACCATACTGGAGTGAAGGTTCTGTAGACAGTGGTCACTCCCTTCCCTTCCCCTTTGTGTGTGATTTTTGTATATTTGTCTTTTTTATTATAATTATCCTTTTTTCTGTCTCTATCAGTTTTTGTTAGTGTTCTCAATATGTTCAATGTAAGAATGTCTCCTCGAAATGAACAACCTGTCATGTCCATGTTGAACTGCTATAATAATGATAATAAAGAAAATAAACAAAAACAAAAAAGATGGCCATTAATCCATCGATCTCTAAACAGCTGTGAGATCAAAACATAAGGTTGTCATTACAACTTTCTCTTTTCCTTCTTGTCATTACATCCTCGTTAGTCCCAGTTGCTTTCAAACATCAGAATTTCTAGTAATGTGATTTATTTCACAATATTATTTTTCCAAATGTATTACATTCTGTGGTGCTATAAGAGAATAATGTGTTACTGTGAAACTACAACATATCAAGAAAACCATGAAGAAAATAATTTGGAACACGGAGAACATGTTGTGTGAAGTGTAGAGTGTAAAAACAGAACTTCGCCAAAATGTTGCTTTAAGTGAGCCCTGCTGCTGTTTTCAACAGGCTTCTCCTTCAGGTCAATTGCAGAACTGCTTCAGGCAGAGAGATAGCATGCTTGTGTCAATAACCTTTTCAAAACCATCACTCTAATTTCTAAGTAACATGTAGTCTAAGGTTTGTTCATACTGCCTTTGAAATCCATATTGAAAAATCCACACGATACGTTTCGGATTTCATAAGTGACAGATTTCAACAGGCAATTTGATTAAACTTTTCTTTGACCCAGGAGAATACAAGAGACGTGTACTCCATTCTTCACATTTCACAGCAAAAATCTCTGTGGATGCAAACAGACACAATGATGAAATTATACGTACATTATTTTGAAATGAAGGCATGACAGTGAAATGATGTGGGCTCTTTTAAAATGACAAATGAGAAAGTTAGCTGAAGAGCAGGCGTAGCCTGTCAAATAAATCCATGCACACGTACGCACACACACATCACATCACTTAATAGTGAATATTTAACATATTTCTATAGTTTTAGCTTGAGTCTTCTTTGAATTAGTTTTCTTATAATATTGAAACCTATTAACAGGGTATTCATCTACACATTCAGAACAAACAGTATTGTGGATCATACAATAATAATCCAAACATCCTCTGAAAGTAGCATGGTATAATGTACATTTTGCACACATGAGCATTAATCAATGAAAAGGTAGCAGCAGCAGTGCTTAGGGAGGGTCACACCATCAGTCATGAATCTGCTCTAGCTAGGCTTTTACCACAGCAGTGATATATTCATGAAAAAGGCTGCAAATGCAGATAATGTATCAAACAATAGTTTTTTGTTACTCTAAGCACAAGGACACACACACACTCACACACACACACACACACACACACATACATACACACCCAGGCGAGTCAAAAGAACAGATTTAATTCTAGAGCTCAATTTATAATTGGAGGCTATTTTTAAATGTAATAAGGATATTTTCACTGTCTTGATTACACCTATGTGTATAACATGTCAAGAAGAATTATAATTTGGCCATGGATGTGATTCAGCAATTTTTTCTCCGTGAGCTCTAAATTGTTTTTTCAGTCCAGAAGTAGCCTACCTAATGTTGACACACACGCACGCACGCACACACACACAAAGGACCAGCAAACAACACTTCAGTCGCTTCTCCGGCATTTTAACTACATTTCCCACATGCTTTGGCGTCATTTCCATTTCCCATAACCCTTTGCGCCGCTACACTCACAGGAACAAGAAGGTCGCACAACAACGTTGTACCGAGGCAGAGAAGAAACTAGACTGTAATCATGCTGGGACAAGCTGTAAGGCGATTCACAACGTCTGCTGTTCGTTCTTCACACTATGGTGAAGGACCAGGACAGGTGAGCTTATCTCTTAAAAGCAACATTAACGTTATTGTCTTAAATGTGTATTATCTGTATCCGGCCTTGTCTGTAGTCACATCCTAACGTTAGCTGGCCTTGGAGGTCACACCAGCGTTATAGCAATGCTAGCAAAACTAGCCACAGGCATGTGTATTTTCTACTTTACAATGTAACCAAATATTTTAAAGACGAGGACACCCTTGATAGTGCAAGTGTTGATTTGTTTCGGAAAGCCTGGCTAGCATGGCGTTGGCTAGCATTAGCTTTGCAGCTAAGACGGTAACTATTAGCTAATTCCATCAATGCTACCAAGTCCTTTAGCACCCAGAATAAGACTGTTAAAGCTTTCTTCAGGGCTTGCCTGTATTTAATATGATGCAGGTATCCTGGCAAGACAAAAGTAAACCCACAAACCCTTACAGTAATGTGAATATTAATGCCTGAAGGAAGTTGTTCTGTAACGTTACTTCCGGCTAATTGCTGAAAGGTCACAGCTGGATGCTAACAACAAGCCATCCCGGAGAAAGGTGCTCTTCACGTTTTGGTATTTCCTAGAGTAGACTGTCAATTTTGCAGATTGAAGTTTGCATACTCTGGAATAAAATAATGGTCAAAATTAGTTCACTTAACCTGGCAGTTGAATCCGTTCAATGTGTATTTTAGTACCCCACATTGATAAGTACATATAAAGTGGTTTGGTGTTGAATACTGTTACTTTGGGCCCTAGTTGCATTATACAATGAGCTACGTCAGTTTACTGCAATGTGCAATTCATGTTGTACTATTCATAGTCACAATTGCTTTTTTCCATTTTAAAATGCAAGGCACACAAGGACTCACATTAGAGTTCAGAGTTGGTGTTTTTGGCCCATTGATAATGTTAAAATTGTTTTGTAAATATACATCATTGGTTGCAGTTTTCCTAATTTTAAATTTGAGCTTTTAGAATTTGCACGCATGAAAATGCACAGACAGACTCCTAATCACCTACAATGGCCAGTGTAAAACGGCTGTCTCACTTGACATATTTGGTAATAAATCAGTAAAAAAAAAAGTACACTTCTCATGAAGACACTGAGTTCCCCCCTTTTTAATTTGACAGACAATCCCTGAAATTAAAATTAGGGTAAAAATTATATTTAAAAATGATATATTTACCCTAAGTCCTGCCAGTCATTTATTGCTGCCTACTATACCTGGATGTGTTATGCAACACTTTGCACAGATATCCTGCATATCATATTGCTAATGTATGATTAAACTGTAAACCTGTTCATTGCCAGGTATGGATTTAAATGTGTATTACATGTGGAAATCAAGGGTTTTCTAAGAACAATGTGTAGTCAGAAATGGTGAGGTTTAATAAGGGATATATGGAATAAAAAAAGAAAGGAATAATGTAATGCAAAAGAGTGGCATTACATTTCTTGTAGTTTTCACCAAGTCGTAATTCTCTTGTCTTTTTTACAGAACTTGCCGTTTTCCGTGGAGAACAAGTGGCGTCTGCTCGGCATGATGGTACTGTTCTTCGGCAGTGGCTTCGCATTCCCCTTCATTGTCGTCAGACACCAGATCCTGAAGAAGTAAAATGGACCATTACTCAGCCTTCAAGGTAATTATGACTGCCATGTTTATCGAGCATATCTGTTTTCATTAAAATGTCATGATGATGTGACATTTACTTCAGCCTTGGTTTGAATATTGACCTCAGACAATGACAGTCCCTCATTGTGCCGCTTTAGCTTTTTGCTCAGCGACATATCTTATATAAATTACCTGCATGTCTGAGAGTGATGGCAGCAAATGTCATGTGGGTTGATATCAACGCTGTGTTTTAGATACGCTTGCACTTTAGCAAGTTAATGTGACAGTTTACTGCAGACATTGATGTGCATCACGTGGGAGAAGGTCAGAGTTGTTGTCACATTTATCTTTACTGGTGTTTACTTACAAATTGCTTTTCTGTCATCAGGTGTATGCAAGACATCTTATCCCCTTTTTGTCCTTTTTCTTCTCCCTGCAGGTCGTCAGCTGGAACTTATTTATCCATCGAGTGTTATCCATGTAGACGAATGGGAATCTCTTAATTTTCTTTGTAAATAAAGTTTCCTCAACTAAAACAAATTAGTCCCTTTTTTTTTTGCAATTCCAGAATCAGTTTTCTGTGTAAAAAACAACAAAAAAAAAAAGCTATTGAATGTACATTACAGAGTAAAATTATTATATACACAACTAGCTGTTGACATTTTTGTTAATTTCATTATTTCTTTTTATGTAATCAAGCTTGCTCCGTCTCATTTTAGCTACCCAACATGCTTGATTTATTGTAACATTCTTAAGAACAAGTTTTATTATATAAGATATTTAAGTATAGATAAGATGTATTCCTTAAATACACATTGCAGGGAGTAATATGTCCACGTCAGATATTAAAGCAGATGAGCATCTTTTCAGATCCTTTTAAGATGCATAAAAATGTAGCCTGTTGGCGAAAAGACCAGATATTGTAAAAGTTAACAGAGAACCCATAACTTATTCAATTTAAACCCATTGTCTTGAGCAACCTAAAGCTAGTGAATTAAGTAGAAATTGGTTTGAGAGGGCTTGCATTGAAGAATCGGGCCTCCTGCTCCTAGGTATTGTTCCCCCACTCTATAGCTTAGCACTTCAGCTGAACTCTACTGAATAATCATTTTCGGTTCAATTAACCCTAGGCTTCTGGCTATATATATTATCCAAGTACAATGTCTTAAAAAGGGAGGTGTGACTATTCTCATGGTAGGAGAGGGGAATGTAAAAGTTAAGGTTTTCCATGCACCTTTATTCAGGTCTACCTTATGCCTAAAGTCGTTTTACGGTTACGGTTAGTTTTTCATTTGCTGTATATCAAAGAGGTGCCTGGGTTGGCCTAAAGATATAAGCAGAGAAATACGGGGACAAGCTGTAAGCATGAGAAACAACCTGACATACCCTTGGTAACCCCCTGATTTCTCACACACAACTCACAGCAACGTGTAAAGCTGTCAGGTGTGTTTTGTGTTCTCTTGCATTTCTAATGACGTTATACTGTGAGTGCCTCTGGGCTTCCTGGATGGAAGAGCATTCAGGTCGTGCAGCTCATGCTAAGAGGTAATAAAGTTATCAGACGTTTAATGGGGTCAACAAGTGTGAGCCGATATTTTGTAGGAGCATTTTATTGTCCTCACTTAAAATAGGTTGCTTTGTTAGTAGCTCAAAGATAGGGAGAGAGGCTTTTCTGGAAAAAACACTGCTCAACACATAAACATGACGCCCTGTTATTTGTATACAGCCAACTAAACTGCACACTCACGCAGCACATTTAATGTCCAAACTGTTTCTTACCAGAGCACACAACACCCACATAGACAAACTAAAGTAATAATCTGATCAGCACTTTTTCTGTTTACATGCACATTGACGTGTTATTGCGTCGCTCGATAGGAGGTCAGTATCATACAGTATGTTTCTTTTAAGGAGGCAGTGAAATTTAAAACGTCAACACTGCTTAATGCATGCAAATGTCATTCTCCTCAATGATGGCTCTAGCTTTTCTGTTTGCCGAGGAAATTGCTCAGCCTTAAACAACAAACCTTTCTCAGAATGGTCCTTTATCAGTATTTAATGAACCATCGTGATTCAAAATGTAATGCAGCTATAGTTGATGTCGTTCAGCTCCTGACACAAGCCACACTTCATAGTTACACTTTTTGAGTGTCTCTCAAATCACTGTGTTGGCAGAGAATAAGGGAGCAGTCAGCCATTTGAGACAAATTAGCCTCATTGAAGTGATATTCCATCCAAACTAGTTGGCTGTAAAACGTTATCATTTCTCACATCCAGTATGTTAATTTTAAAGACTCCAGCAGCATGTTATGGCCAAATTTTGTCCTGAAAGTTTGGTTCCGGCAGGTGTTTACCTGTTTACCTATAAACTAAAGCATATAAAACTCCTGTCAGTATGACACTGACTAAACAGAATGGCCAGCAACTACTGTACATTTTGCAAATGGTTCAGTTGGGTACTACAGTACGCTCCGGCACTCAGTGCTAATGTAGGAATGTCCCCAACACAGAAATAAAAAAATAGAGAAATAAAGAGACATGCATGCTCCCTCTGAGAGTACACGTTTTAGACTGAGAGATCAGGTCCATTATCTAGGCGTCCCAGAGTAAAACGAAAAACATGCACTAAGCAGTGGGTACTTTTTTTGTTATAAATGTTTGATCTATTCTCTTCCATAATGCCTCTAACCAGGGCTTTTAAGAATCCTAGTTGATGCCAGACTTCAGCAGTGAGAACCAATTAGACACAATGGTGTTATCTGGACAAAGACCACGCTGCAGTGCAGTGCTGGCGACTTATGAAAAGGATATAAGGGTTTGCTGGCATAGGACATGTTCCATGAGGGGTCCTATGGTGCCCACAATAGTCTACATCACACATTTTAGATGGGCTTGCCATATCTCCACTACGTGGCACTTTGAACAGCTGCAGGAAAGAAGCAGGGGGGGGGGGGGGGGGGACCGAAAAAGAATACATTACAGGAGGATTACGCACCCAGCATGCCAAGTCTCTTGCAGGAGTTTGTCATGCTGCATTTAGTATGTAAGTGAGGGGGCAAATGAAGCTCAGCGTAAATTCTTTCAGGAAGACTTCTACGCTTCACATTTCCCTCTCTCCCAACCTAATCAGCCGCATTGTCATCAGCATTCAATTGAACATATCCAAAACAAAGGATATGTAGATTGATTGTGGTAAAACTCCAGGATATAAGACCACGATTATAAATGGTCAACTAGTGGATCATGTAGAATCTTATAGATATCTAGGAACAATTATCAACTCTAAATTAAATTTCCAGGAGAATTATGAAGCTGTCTGTAAAAAAGGACGACAGCGTCTATACTGCTTGAGAAAATTGTTCCATTTTCATATAGACAAGACCATGATGGCATTATTTTATCATCCTTTTATTGAATCCATCATTTCGTTCTCATTAGCATCATGGCATGGATGTGTTTCAGTTAAGCACAATAATCGCCTAAATCAAATTGTAAAATGTCCAAGTAAGCTAACTGGGGAGTCCCAGGTGCACCACACCTCCCTGTATGCTAAACAACTGCAGCGGATAGCTATGGCCATCTTAGGAGATAGCCTACACCCTTGAATAGGGAATTCCAGTATCTCCCTTCTGGATGGAAGCTGTGAGTCCCTGGTTACAAAACTATAAGATTCAAAGACAGTTTTGTCCCAGCAGCAATCACTCTATTAAACAAAGATAGAATTAGAATTACTTGCACAAAACGCACAAGCACTTTCGTCATGTACTGTTTTCTATTCTTTTTTTCCATGTTTTACTGTCCTTATTACATGTTTTAATGTTTGGTGTGTTGCATGTTATGTGGTGGTCTACAAGATTTTAAGGATGTCCTACCTCTTAGACTGTAAACCTAGTTTACCCACAGGTACCAATAAAGTAACCTAAACCTGAACCTGAACCTGAATGCGGGCATTTACGTAGTTTCAGTTAAACCAACCAGATTTGCCACAATCTCCATGAGCTATTGTGTTGTTGCATTCAAACTTTAAATCTATTCTACTGTCAGTTGTCAATTCAGGCTAAACTGATGCAACCATCCTCTACCTCATTCACCTCCAGTTCTCATCATTCCCAGCACCATGGGTTCCTCCATCAGACACCCTGTTCACATCCATCCAGATCTTCAGGCTTCCTTAATTCCTTCATCACCTCCACGAGTGTCTAGACTCCATCAGGGGGGACGTATATCCACAGCCTCTAAACTCCTTTTAATTTAACATTGCAATGGAGTCTGATTGCCAAACACTCTAACATATCAACCTATTATGCACCATGTTCATTAAACTTATTTCACTCTTAAATGAAGTCTCTCCTGATTGAATTGAAAAAGGAAGAGGGAGTGCTCTTGTGTGTCTGCAGTTTTTGTGTGAGTTTACACCTTCATTAGAGTCTATACCTGTTAAATTAATTATTGTAATTGTCGTTCCAAATGCTTTACATTCCCTTGCGCACAGGCACTAATTAAAACAAATTGAAGTCATTAAACATCAATTCTATACCAGCTTATCAACGCTCAGTGATCGTTAACATCATGCATGCTAATAAATAGATAGATAGTAATGTCTCAGTTGTAACAACACAGCTTTTTATTTTCCAACAGCCTTATTTATTCATTTATGTTCATATATGGTATGTTCTTGCCAATATGTAAATCACCTTGTTTGCAGTATTTGTGGCCATTCATCGCAGCCTCTGTAGACTGTTCAATAATAGACTTTTCTGCATCTCACGTGTGGCATCTGATTATAGACTAATTTGCACTTCAGAGGAGAAGATAGTGGGCTTAGCTTGGTGTAAAGCATGAACAGCTATCTGATAGAAAGACTCAAACTTTTATTGAATGTTCTCAGTTACACATTTCACATTCAGCCGCGGTATTATTGTCAAACAATTTCATTTGTAACTGTTAGTCGGTGTGAGCGGACTCATTAGTGATTGATGTTATATAAACATTTACACACTCTGAAGGAGAGTAGGTACCTGAATAATAAATACACTAAATTACCCCTCTGTGTGAGTTGGATGAGCTCTAATCAGCAGTTTGGTGTAAACATCTTGCATGGCAGCATTTCATTGTACCAACCAATCAATGCATTACATCCAAACGCAGAGACACTCCAGATATGGCCCACCCATCATATCAAAATGACGACAATAAGAGGTGAAAGCAGCTGTCTCCAGTCGCTGAACAACGCCATGACACTGCATAGTCAGTCAATAAAGTTTTCAAGGACACGCTGAACTCTTAAGTTTTCTGCTAAGCCCTACCTTCCCTACCTTCTCTGTTTACCACGCTCCACCTCAAAGATGCTGACTTGTGGAGAAGTGCAGAACTGTCAGTGCAGGAAGATGAAGTGTACATGCACCTCCCACTTCCTCAGAGTGCCTCAGACAGGAACTCTACACAATTAGTCCAGAACCTCCAGGGGATGGTTGTTCATAGGAGACGAATACTCGCAGGGTACCGAGTCGACTCATATGTGTGTATGCACGCTTCTTTGTATGTTACGGAGAAAAATGTGCATGAGCGATTAAAAGGAATGGTGGCATTGAACAAACGAGTCTGTGATAAGGTTAAGAGAGGAAAAACAGTCTCACCACATCTAACAAAACTAAGTGCATCAAAAAGCCACAGAGTCACAAGCACACATTCTTATCCAGTAGAGACAATTGAGCCTTACAGCACAGATTGCATTCTGCAGCCTTTATTGTTCATTAATGCTGCAATACATTTACTTAGAGAAAAATACATGCACTCAACCACCTCAAGGAGACCGGCCCTCTTTATAACAGTGGCAGGTCACAAAGATGTTGTGCAGTCATATGTCACTTATGTTATTTTTACTTTTATTTTTACATAAAAATAACGGGTGCAAAGACCCGGCAGGGGCCCCGGGCGAGATCCAAAACTGGCATAATCTCTACATCCCCTCAAGCTCACTTTAGAACCCTCAGCGGTCTTCAGTTCAATAATGTAACACTACACACTGCCAGAGTTAATAGCAGCAAGTTTCTGGGTGAAAAAGTTTTCATTTGAAATAATCATGCCCACTTCAGTCCAGGCTCTTCCACATCAAGCCTAATGCTAGTGCCTTTGAAGGGTCGCGTGTTGATGGGTGTGCATTTTACTCTCTTACTTCATACAATATACAGTGCATTTTTGAATTTAGCTCTCTTCCATCTCAATGAAAAGCACATATTTATATCTTCCATTTCATCACCTTATTATAATTAAAATACTTTTTGGCATGTAAAATGCACAGCTAAATCAAGAGGTTTTGAGATCTTTTTTTTAAGCTTGCCACTGTCTCCTTTCAGAACACAAGTGATTTAAATTAGATTTTAATAAAAGTCCCTCAATTTTGTATTTCATTCAAGGCCAGCAATTTAAATTAGCCAGCAGCATATTTTATTTTTTTCCACTGCTACAAACATAATAATTTGGTGTTTAGCTTGTTATACCCATCACGTTTCTCCATGGCTGTCTAGCAGTACAGGTCAACCACATAGATGCTACATCCATGCCAGCAGGCTTATTCACTGTAACAAACCACCTCAGTCTAAACAAGACTGGGTTGGTTGGGTTCCATGTGATCTACATAGAAGAAGAAAACACTAACAGTGGAAGATGTCTTTTTCTCTAATGAAGCCTCTCCAGAGATGCTTTCTGTTGCGACGTAACAGTGCAAACGTGTGGGAATAAGGTCTGACAATGTGAGACTACTAGAGATGGAAAGTGTGAGGGAAAGCAGAAAAAAGGAGGTCGCAGTTGCTCATTTGTTGTTGTTTTCTCTGCCATGGGTTTCTTTCCTCCCACGGATAGAGAGAAAATATTTGAACCTTTTCAGGGCCAGAAGCTGTGTCTGTTGCTCTCCAGTGGTCTCCCTCCCTTGTTACTTCCACTGGAGATATTCAACCCACGGCATTTCACACACTAAAAGGCATCTGCCACAAAGCTACATTTGCACACACATACGCCCCGAAACAGGTGCACAAACATTGTTCAAGTACATCCAGAGGAACACTACTGAAATATGCATACGGTATTTGCACAAACGCAGCACACGAGTCCAAACACTCGACATCTGTCATATTTCTCTGAAGCTACAGCCAAACTCACTTTTAGAAAGTACATCTATCATACATTTAGTTGCATAGATTAAAGACTAAATGCAGCTGTTTTGCAATCAGCAGTTCTCCCTAAAGTCTGTGCCAAATATGCAAGCCATCAATGTCTGCACAGTTTTCATTTCATAAATATATAAGGAGAATAGTTCATATTTTTATTTACTGTACAGAAAGCTGAATTAAAGACAGACAACAGAGATATCAATGGATATATAGTACAGAAATGAGTGGAGAAGCTGTACGTACAGGAACTGTATCTCTGCAATTGTTCCCACTGGGCACAAACACTGTCCTGAATTCTGAGAGTCAGCATTTTTTATAGTTTTTGCAACTCTGTTTACCATATTTTTACAATTTCAGATGTAGTTCTGCAGTAGTCTCCTACAACAGAGATGCAGAGGTACAGATGTAGAGAGGCTGTACAGTGGTGCACTATTATACTGTTGCAAGGTAGCATGATAGCTCCCCCATCTGGACAAAAACAAACCATCGGGGTTTAACATGTAATGAATTCCTGGGAGACTTGAAATACTTGCAGTGCCAAAGTTACAATTGCCGCATGATGAGAAAATGACTTTGCTGGAAACAATGCTCTTTATAGTTTAAACTTTTCAGTTGTTTTTACTTTTCATAGTCATGTCCTTTGATTATCCCGCATTTAAATTTATGTTAAGTAACTCAGGGCAGGTCAAACCCATTATATGAAGCTCAGAATGGCACAGTACGAGTCCATACAAACACAATTCGATCCCACATAGTTTTTGTCAGAGTGTTTGTTCAATGGGCAGGATGGAACAATAATTGTTTCCTTTGAACGTGGGAGCAGAGCACCAAACAGAGACACAATACAAGCCACAAAGACAGAACTGACTGTGCAGGGGAAATATGAACGAAAGGCTTGTGCCTCACAGAGACATCGAGGGAGAACTGGGGCAGAGAAAGGCACGGGACGCCCCGAATGGTTCTCTGCAGACCAGTCTCTTCCAGGATGTTCTTTGGATGGCACAGATGTTTTGTTGAAATGAGCAGACACTATTCGGGTTGGCCTGAGTTCAGTTGGGTTTGTGAATGGTGCTTTTCAAAGCCCCGCTGAACCACATGGCGCCCAGGACCTCAGACACAAAGCCTCACTAGACTAACCTCAATATAACAAATACACAAGGATCAAACACCCATTTTAGTCTTTTTTGGAAGGAATCCTAAAGAGGCACAAATATTTGTTGACCAAATAATATGCTATTTTGTATGCACTACTGCATGACATGTAATCCCTATGGTACTTTCAGCATGAAACAACCCAGCAGATGTCCCTCAGATCTGCTGTCGACGATGAGCTGTTTAAAGTTCTGTTTGGTGAAGAGCAAAACTTTTTACAGCAATTTCTCAAAGTTATACAAGCTTGATTAAGTTTCACTTTTTCAAAAGGATATAGACCACTCCAGAGTTTCTTAAGATTTTCATCTTGTTGTATCCTTTACCTTGCAGGCTAATCAAGTGAGACTTTCTCCTATGCTATTCCTCTATGCAATTACAAAGACATAAGATACAGAATAAAAAGCCTCTTCACTGATTGAATATAGTTACCTGCTGATTTTAGTGTGTGTGTGTGTGTGTGTGTGTGTGTGTGTGTGTGTGTGTGTGTGTGTGTGTGTGTGTGTGTGTGTGTGTGTGCACCAACAATCTGATAGGAGAGGCCAATACATCCAATTAATAAGAGAGGTTAAAGTTGACTTTCCACTGGCTGGTCCAATCACAGTAGGTGCCCCAGTTAATTTGGTGAGCAAAGTCATGGCAGGGGTGGGTGGCCACTTAGGGAAAAGCGAGGCGAAAGGAGTAGGGATTGATAAAAGGAAGCACGATAAGGACTAAGGACTGAGGGAAAGATTGCGGCCCCTTGACAACTCAGCTTGCATGGCAAATGAGGAAGCTGACTGAACAAAAACATTGGCTGAATCTGTAATGGGAACGATCAGACCACTTCAGGAGGAAGCTGTGTGCTATAACAGAGACCAAAGCAAAAGTTTCACGACAACCAAAGCTAGATAAGTTCACTGCAGGTTTTACTGCGTCGGTGGAATGGAGTATTTCTGCATAGTCTTCATATAAATGTCATTCCACATTTTCAGTTTTGTCAAGAATCATAGTTCAGTGTTTGTTACACAACAAAATATGTCAGCTGCATTTTATCTCTGCTCAGTCCAGAGCAGTAGGACATGAAGGGAATGGCTTTCTGATGCGACGTTGGCTCTTTCTATTTCAGAGCACCCACATATATATACACACAATAAAAATGCATCACTTCCTTGACTCTACCCAGGAAGCCAGTGACTCGAGTCCGCAAAGGAAATTTCTAAACTTGCAAAAAAAAAGATTGATAGATGTCGCTTAAATATAGTACATATACACACCTCATTGGGACTGAAAAACTCTGACAACCAGCCATGGATGATGCTCAAGCACATCCACTGTTCCTAAATTCATATACAGACGCTGATGGCAGTTTTGCCTCAGCGAGCTGAGAAATATTCCCGTCTGCTGGCTTTTTTTTCTCTGTCTCTCTCTCTCTCTCACCTTGCATCCCGCTATCTGAGTCACATCTTTCACACTTTGGTTTATGAATCCAGGCAGACTTCTTCACTAACTTTGGGGGGGAGTAACTCTGGATAGAAAATGTAGCCTTTTGGCTCCCGGGGGCGCTGAGACTCCAGAGCTTTCTTGAATGGTGCATTTCAAAAGTAGAGAAAGAAAAAATATTCAAAACAAAAAGTAAAAATATATACAGTATATTTCCAAGAATGAGTAATGATAACCTTAGAAAGTGCAGCTAATAAAGTGATTCATGAATGTTAGCAATAGTATTTGCTTAATAATAATATTAAAAAATCCCTCACTAAACTTAAGCCTCACATTTCCAGAATTTCACTGTTGTTTCATCATTACCAGTGGAGATCTAACTTATCATTATAAGCTTTTAGGGAAAGCATTCTCAGCAGTATTATCTTGATGCAATGCCCTCATATCATAGAGTGCCCTTATTCTGAATAAATGTTTTTTGTCTATCCTTGAAAAGCTTTCCCCCCATGGCTATATCATAATATTTCATTACTTCGGTGTAATCTTCACAGGAATAAAATTGGACAAAGTATGTAAGCTTAATTCGATGCAGCTGTGGTCTTTCAGAGTTTGAAATTGAATTTCACCTACCTTCAAAGTCTGGTAACACAATGAAGCTTAGTTCTTTGACTTTAAATGTGGCTTTGTTCTCAAGTGTCTTTGTTCTGAATGTCTTTTCTGAGAAGTTAATTGCATTTTCAGCATGTGTGAAATGGGCACCTAGCTAATATCTCACTTACACGCCTTGTTGTTTAATACCTCTCTGCATTGTAAAATTAAAACTTTTGTATTTTTAGCTTAATGGAATCCTGGTAATGATAGAAGTATATACTGGCTAAGGAAATGTGGTGGATTCTTTTCTTTGTTTTGTTACTAACTTGGTTTTGTGTTCTCACCCCTCTTTTAGAGCTTAAACCTTTCTATGGTTCATTCATTCGTTTTCCTTCATAAGATCCCAAATAGGTCTGCTAAAGTTAAGGTGAATTACCTGCTGTACAGAACAAGAAAAGATGGTCTAATTAAACTTTACCCTCCATCACTCTATTTAACCTCTGACTGCTTTTTAATGAGTTACTCACATGGAATAGGTTTGATTTATTCCATTCATAGACACTTACGTGTAAAAAAATATTGTATGACACCCTGAAGAAGGCTGCCTGTGCCACTATGCGTGGGTTGCTTCTCTGTCTTTTACATTTTCTAGTAAAATAAAAGCTTTTTAAATAATTTTGAAGAAGAGTGCCGTGGATTCCCTTGTTTTTCTATACCTTAAAAAAATATGTGTCCAGACCTGGGGTTATTTAAGGCTATTACAATCTGTAAAAATGAGAGTTAATGAGAACTATAGTATCCTTTACAGTCATGCTCACAGCAAATACATGGATAAAACATCTTCTGAGAGTGCGGATGAGGACACAGACACAAGACCAGAACAAGATTAACAATGGGGAGTCTGTTGGGTTTTTGTAAATATTATAGCTGAGTATCCAGCCAATCAGTCCGTGCAAGCCTAGTGTCCCTGGAGCCTGCTCAGCAGCCATCTGTGAATGATGCAGAGAGAATAAGCAACAGGGAGTTTGGGAAGTCAGGAAATGCAGAATCAAATCTGCACAACCAGCTGCAAGAGGAGAAAATCAAGGCATGAGGACCTGGGAATTCAATACATAAAATAATGAGTAGAAAAAAGACCTGCTTTTAATATGGTAAGAACATAATGCATAAATGTTATTATGCCAATGTTTCTCAGTGGAGGAGAGACACGTATTAGATTAGCAAAAAAAGGTTTATTAAGCATGTATGAGTGTAGCCAAGACTGAAGCATTATTAAATGATGCCACACAATGCTTGTTGATTGATTGATTGAGTGGCCGAGTGAGGGAATGACCAATTGAGGAAGAAATGGAGGGAGGGGGGGTGAGTCTTCTTCCAGACACCACTGAGATTTACAGTGAAAGACAGTATAGAGCGGTGGGGAGACAAATCGCTTCTCTTGACCTTTGAGAGATTAGCCACAGTAATAATCCACCAGGGGTGGGGTGGGGGGTGGGGAGGCTTTATATTGGGCTTTTCACTCTTGGTACAGAGAAGGAGTCTTCCAACATACTGCTGAGGAAGATAAGGCTGGATGGATGGGGGGGGGGCTGAGCTGTTCTGGAGCTCTGTACTTACTTGTTTGTTTGTTGTTTGATCTCTCAGTCTTAGAGCTCTGCTGATTATTCATGTATCACACAATTTAAAACTAACCAGAGTGAACGGCAAATACTCAGATTCGTTCAAAGATTTGTTCCAGCTGGATAAAAAAAAATGTCCTACCACTGCTTTTAACGGCAACTTTCTCCCAGCTAGCAGTTTGATGAGATCTTGCATACTGAGATTTCCACTTTATGTGCTTTCATTAAATTCTAACCAGTGCTGTAAATTCTCCTCCCTTTGATTCAAAAGCTCTTCTTTGCACTTTTCTTTTTTTTTTTGCCAAACGGTACATGTGGGATATAGCCTGCAGTGATGTGCAGGCAGTGCTGCAGCATTGTGGGGCCTTAACTTTTCCATCTGCTACAATAAAGAGGTTAGCATGATGGACTAGTTACTGGTGGTGCCTGTCACTGTGGTGTGCACTGTACTCTGATCTACATTGTTCTGGGCTTTAAGTACTACTTCATGTCCTGAGCAATTATGGGCTTCTTCACTATAGTCTGCCAGATAGAAAGCTGCAGATGTAGCCTACTGGTGGAAACAGTACAGTTTCTGAATAATTCATCAGTTACTTTACTGTAGAAATGATTTAGATCTTTCTCATTCATTTCATTCACTTTCATTTCCAGTAGCACTGGTAGCATGCCACCCATGTTATTTTGATGTTCATTTATCCCCCCCCCACACTTTTTTCACCATCCTTCCCACTCATGGATGCTTGATGAATGGGTGCACTCTGGATGAATCAATTCCTCCATTTCTACCAGATACTGCACCCACCTCACCTGTTTGCTCCTAATGCATCATCTCTAATCATCATCCCTGTCATGCACACCCATTCAATATGTGGGGAATCCCTATCAGTTACGCACTGAATCTGGGTCTAATGGTCCACAGTTGACTGGGCAGGAGGCCGCGTGCCATTAAGACACATACAGTGGGATCATGTCTTACTGCATGTTCCACTGAATCCAACAGGAGCAGGCCCAGTTGATTCAGTGGCAGCTCATCACACAGAGCTATTAATAACTGCCACAAATACTCAAATGACTTATGAGCTTGTAAAAAAGCATCATCCCCCATGAACGGTGTGCTGTATAACATAATCAATTTCAGGAGAGCACAAACACATGCCACTTTATTATTACAAATAATAAATGAACATTAGGCAGCTGGTAATGCAACCAATTTGTCTTTCTGAGGGTCGCTAATGGCGCAAAACACTCTGCGTGAACTCACCAGCAAAGAACTTTGGATATTCTGGGCACTTTCCATTAAAAATTGAAATGCAATCAGTGTTGTAATCTTCGACTGCAACTCTTGCTGAAGTCAATGGTGCTGAAACAACAGCCAGCCATTTCAATCTAATATCAATCAATCATAGGAGATTGTGCTCGCTGGATGAAACTGCTGAGACAGAGATATGGAGGCAGGTTCTGTTGGTAGTGTATACACAAAGCCACTACATATTCTACGTTAAGATGTAGAATAATGTAAGCTGATTGAGGGACAAAAAGTACCCCATAGACAATGTCCCCATGTCTTTGCATTATGAGTTATATACCAACGGTTTGAACTTTATTTGACTTTCTATGACTATATTTGGCTGTTCTTTAAATTGGGGATGTCCTTGTCTGTCTGCTCCTTTCACTTCCTATGCTCATTAAATATCCTCTCATCAGGCCTCAGGGTCATGGACACTGGGCCGAGCCGTCTGCGTTGTCTGTGGTGTGGAATACCAGAGTGCCAGTCAGACAGCCACACCTTCACCCCCCCCACTCTCAGCTCTAATGAAAGAGATGAATTATTGCTCCGAGTGTCCAAAGTTCCACAGAAAGGGACGTTAGCAAGAGCCCCAATAAAGCTTTACCTTGTGTCTACCCAGAGAGCGGAAGTTTGTGTTTTGCATACATTGTGTAGTATAGTGTGTGTGTGTGTGTGTGTGTGTGTGTGTGTGTGTGTGTGTGTGTGTGTGTGTGTGTGTGTGTGTGTGTGTGTGTGTGTGTGTGTGTGTGTGTGTGTGTGTGTGTGTGTGTGTGAAAAAGGGAAAGCACGTAGCGAGAAGTAAGGTGGGGGAAGTGTCACTGTGTCAGGGTAGAAAGAAATAGAAAGTGTACACACAAACACTGCATCCCTCCTTCCTCCTATGATTCAGTGGCTCAGTAAAGCCCGACATCGTAAACAGGATTTATGTCATTTAATTAAGCTTTTGCACAATTACCTTTATTTACAGCTGTATGAAGCAGGCATTGGGGAACTCATGGCAGTGTGAGCCAAACAGAGAGGTCGTAATTTCTGTCCTTTAGTTCTCATTGTTCCCAAGCTATAAAAACACTCCTTAGTATGTAGCCCTAGTGTAGGGTTCATGTTTTAACTTGGTGGAGCTTGCTTTTATTGCAAATCAGTTTTTCCTGTGTGATAGTAATTATATTCAATTCATAATTTAGTTTAAGGATATTCCACATTTTTCCAGGCCTTTACTTGTACAGGACAGCTTAGACATGAAAGGGGGAGAGAGGGGGAACGACATGCAACAAATGGCTGGAGGTCGGAGTTGGACCCACAACCGCTGAGTTGAGGAGCAAACCCCTATACATGGGCCCACTCCACCAGGTGCCCGTGTTTTTTTAAATTGCATATTTGACTGTGGCAAACATCTAAGCTCTAAATCTATACTCCTCAGGATGAATTTATCCTGAGATGCATTTTCATATGTTATCATCTCCTATTACCATACAGATTTCATTCCCACCAATCTGTTGCCCAATTTGTGATGATACGTGTGGCTGACATTTCTCATAATGGTGATGTATTTTCCTGCCTCTTTCATATAGCAGTATAAGGACACTTGCTTCAGCTTTGATGTTACAGTGCCATCTACTGGCTTGTCTAAAAAAGGTCCAATGATTTTGCTGGCTGGGGATACAGAAGACATATCAAAACATGTGATTCTGTGTACCATCCCCGTTTGCTTTGACAACAACAGGGGCCCTCTCTGACAACTGTTCCCATCTTTGTGTTAAACCACCAGAACACATGGCAGTGTCTGTGTGTGCTGGATCTCTGCCATGTGGAAGCCTCACACAGAAGCACTGTGACTGACTGTTGGCATTGTTGTCACTCCAGGAGGAGTCTTATCAAAATGGGCATTGTGAAGCAAAAGTCACACAACATCCCCACTGTAGATATTTCATTTAAAAGATGTATCACATTGCATCTAATACATCAATACATCAACACAAGATGTTCTGTGCATTATCTGTCAATACCTACAATTACTTTTTTAATATGTTCATTTGGATATTGCAGATAAATAGTATATTGTGTATTCCACCCAGTTAAATCAGACAAAGCAGCTCTTGTTTAAGGGTTGCAGGATCTGGCCAGGAGAGGGGGCTTTACCCACACTTTTCCTCTGAATGACTGGAGTTAGACCCAGCATGAAGAACAGCAAATCACAATAACAACAACAACAACAACTGTTTTTTAAAAGTGCTTCTGGGCTAGTAAAGGCAATACGATTAAAGTTCAACTTACTGTATATAGCTACTGATCTACTCATAATCATAATAGCCTATGTACTATTATACTATATACTATTCTAATACTATACTAATGTTGGTGAATAGCAGAACCAGTATGTCTCTCTTTTTACATCAGGCCCTGCCCTGTCCTCCTAAGAATAGCCTGCTGTTTGCTTTTTTCGTCAACCCCTCTGAATAGGATGGGACATGAAACTAAGCTCAGAAAAGCAACAGGCCCCAGAGGCACCGCAACTGAATGCAGGGCTTTACTTCTCATTAGGTCCTCATAAACGGGCTTTTGGATGCTACGGGCCTCGGGGAGGTCTGTGAAGGAAAGTAAAAACAGAAGACAGGAAGAAAGACAGGAAAATTAAGAGGCAGATGGAATAAGAACAGAACAAGAATATGGAGAGTTTGGATTGGCAACAAACATATAGACAGAACTATCTATCTATCTATCTATCTATCTATCTATCTATCTATCTATCTATCTATCTATCTATCTATCTATCACACAGTTTGCATGTGCAGAGCAGAAGGCCACAGCAGTCATTTCCTCTCAGGGCTTCTCCATGTGACCTTGTATCACAGATGGGCATCCGTCACTTACATTCAGTCTAATTAGCAGTTAACACACACACTTAGAGACACATTTTAACTTTTAACGTCAATTCTAAAAGCCTGTGCCATAATTGCAGTACAACTCTGAGAGAAAACTGTATTATGCAGTGTTTTGGGTGGTGAAGCTTTCCTAAATCGTTCCTGTCTAGCCAGCAATGATAAAACCATACCTGCTGATCCGGCAGCTACCCTTCATCCGCTTTTGAAGACAAAAAGCCAAGAGAAGAACTCCTATTCAATCATGCACAAAAACACACTGCTAACGTCTACAGGGAGTGGTTCTTTGCTTTGTCTTGAACCATTATTTTTGAAATCCCAAGGTGTGCATGAAGAACAAATATCTTTTCAATAAATGAAAAAATGCAGCACCACAAGACTTAAATCAAAGGTGGTGGGACACTTTCTATACGCCCATTAAATTTGCTGAGGAAGCACAGCTCTGCAGCTGGAGTTCAGAGTGTGTGTTTACAGAAAGTTCCTGTCTTTGTGAGGGGTGGTAAGAACATTTGCTAGTAAAATCGGGGAATAAAGTACTCTTTAATTAATTGCAGACCAAGTGTTGCCCTCGGGCGAAAAACTTTGCCTGCTCCTGTTTTAAAAAGACCCCGAGAAAATTGCCATTGGTGAAAACACAAGCTCCTTGCTGCAGGCGTTTTTCCAAAATGAGATCCGTCTGAACAGCAGCATCACGATCATTACAATAAGTGCCACAGAGGCTAATAGTTCACCTGCCTCCTTTGATAAAAACATTTGAGACTATAAACCTGTCCAATCTTGAAGTAAAGTTCTATTATTTGGGTCAGAAAAGCAAATGTTGGCAATTGCCAAGAAAAGCAGAATAGCAGAAAGAAGGAAGAAAGAAAGATGATATTTTCAGCCTGTTTCTGCTGGAACCTATGGCACTGAAGATGAATATCCTTCCTCATCTAATGACTTGTCCTAGATTTCCCCACCTGCATTCCCCTTATTTTTCACGATAGTGTCTAATCCTCCATCGCTCTTCCATTTAACACAAAACCAAACCTCCTACTGTGTTACTCTCGACGGCCCATGGGGGCTGCTCTTCTGAGACCCACCTTCATCACATTGTTAGAAACACACTTTTTATGACATCCATTCCAGGGAGCGGATTATGCCAAGTAGACAATAGACCCTCACCTCTTGCCTCCAAGCACTCTACTGATTTGTAATACAATCTATTCCATAATCTAAATTTGTTTTGCATTATTCATGCTTGAATGGACTTTTTTCAGTGGGGTAATTTGCCTGTTATCGAGCCACTGAATGCTATAAAGAGCTTTGCAAGTAAACCAGAGTGGTATATTGCTATTTTGTTTTTGATATAGCCCACCACAGCTGAAGTGATCAAACAAAATGTTGATGCCAGATTGGAAAGTCAGCGTGTGAGTTTATTACTAATAGCAACTGTCACAACCAACTGTGTAAACTGCATCTCTTTGCATGCAGAGCTCTATGGTCATACAGTGCCCTCCTCCCATTTCCTGCCACTGCAATTTTGGTTAATATAAGGCAGCAAATGGGCTATATTTCACAAGGGAAGTGTTAATTTTATTTTTTTTACTTACACACATTGTCTTGTAAATCACTGGTAGATGCCATACTTATTTGCTGAAAACTTTATCCATTGTGTGTTATTTTCTCCTGGCTTAATAACTCAATGTGTACAGTAGATAGGTATCAAAGTGTAAGCCTTCCCTTTGCCAAAAGTTTATTAAAAGTAGATTAAAAAAAACAGAATCATGAAATGTTTCAAGTTCCTATGTTGGTAAATTGATGTATAGAACAATATATTTTCAAGTTTGTTTACCAACTTATGAAACTTATCAGTTCAAATGAATGTATTAAGCTATTCTCATTTCAAGGTGAAAGAAAACTGTCGAGCTATTACAATAAAGAAGCCCTGATGTCTCGGATCTAAAATAGATTACCAGGGATGAATGGGAAGTGTTAACACACACACACACACACACACACACACACATGCACACATTCCATTAACAAATGGGCTGCATCAATGCCAATGGCTGCAGGGAGCAGGATTAAGCAGAATTAAACAACTTACATGAGCCAAGCACCTTAGTGTGGGGTTATACAGGTAATAGTAAAACACAGTCAGCCTAAGTAGCAGATTTGCTGAACATAGCACAGATCAATAAGGACGTGATGTGTTTCCAGGTTGTTACCCCCAAGAGATTTCCTTTATTGTGATCAATGCCATTACATTTACACCTTTGTCTCACTGTCTCTGTACCTGACACATATCAAAACACATCCATTGTGTGCACACACAAAATTACACTTAATTCAGCTCGGTAGGGAGTCATAACTATAAAGATGCAGCCATTGCATTCATGACCTCAGATCAGGTCATATTATTGCATGGTACGTATGAGCACAGGCTGTTCTCATTCACTGTTATACCTCCATGAAAGTAATGCACTTTATTTAATTACATTTTTATATAACCCAAGTATAATGGTGACCCACGATGTCCAGGGCTGCCTTCAATGAGCAAGACAGCCTCACTGGGTGAATATGACCAAAGACCACACTATACACCTGCAAATACACACATCTCTCCAAATGTGTCCTTTACTGTAATTAGAAAACATTCACCCCCAACAGAAAAATAGTTTGCTGCATCGCAGAGAAAAGGCTTAAGGCAAAATCTGTTTATTTTATTCCACAGCCGACTCAGTCTCTATCTGTCCATCACAACATTGAGCCTCATTTACATTACTCTCTTATTTGCCCAATTTATAGTGCCATAAACATGCCTGATGCCCTGAAAATTGATAATGGAGAAATCCTGCAGGGTGAGTGATTTTGCAAAAAGAAGAAGGCAAATTACAAGGACACTATGTTTTGAGCCAGAAGCTCTACAATCCTATCCAGGCTTAGTCCCCTGTCCTGATCCATTCTTTATTGATGTACGCAGAACAAATATCCTGAGGGTAGATATTTGAGTAGGACAAAGGGATCTTTGTTGTGTTTGAGGAATTGCTCAGCTATGCTTAACAAGCAGATCATTTTAAAGACTTTGCCCTGTGAGAATTAAGTGAGGGCCTTGCCTCCTTACTACTGCCCTGATTTCTCATTTTATCTCAACAGTATTGATCTGAGCATCCTATTATGGGGTTTAAGGAAGGATTCCACAGAAGATGGGATGTTGCTTCGAAACCACCTCTGCTGTGAATAATGCCAATAAAACGCCCAGAGGTGATCAATGGTAAAGATTGCATTGCGTTCTTGCAGTGCGAGAATGCTATGCTGATTTTGATAAATGAGCCTCAGCTTGTTTTAAGGTAGATTAGAGTGTCTGCGGTCATGCAGACTACTGAAATAAAACAAGTGTAGTTTGAATACATTTAAAAAAGTTATTTATTTGAAGTAAAAAATGTATTGTGCAATGTTGAAACCTGTCCATGAGGCATTTTTATATGTTTGAATTTATGTACATTCTGCAAAGTACAAAATATCTGAGAGGTGAAACGTGACACATCAACACAGTATGTGCTTACATGTGCCAGCAGCCCTGCTGTAACTACACTTTGTGTTCACTATATGTGTAAAAAAATGTTATGAGTATGACATATGTGTTAGAGAGGCACAGAAACACAGACTGTTGCCCTTTCTTCTCCATGGGAGCACATGGTGCGCTGCTGTGACAGTCAGCATTGAACATGTCTTTGGGGATGCTCCATTATTTACACTTTGCCTTCCTGTGGCCCGGATGAGACATGACAGGAGCCACAGGAAGCTCATGAATTAAACACAGAGGCCTAAAAGCACAAGGGGAGGGTACAGGGTGATGGGGAGGCCTGGGGAGACAGCAGAGCACTGGGGCTGCAGATTGCAACGCACATGCCGTGGCCTGAGGGGGTGGAGGGATGTGAGAGAGATATAGAGAGAGCGAGACATGAGAGAGTAGAGGAAAATGATTTTTTGTGGAAGAAGAAGTACGAGATAGAGACGAGTAAAAAACAGCAAACAGGAATAACAGAAATTGTCTTAGGAGGTTGTAATGAGACAGACAAGAAAGGAGAGAAATAGATAAATGATCACAGCAGTCTTAATTTAGCCAGAGAGATGTTAATCCCTTTACTTATGCATATAAAACACCGGAGTGAAGATGATGTCATGCATTCAGTGGACAGTTAGTGTGGAGTATGATGTCTCAGCTGTTGCTCAAATAGGTTGGGTAGTGAGCGTCTGGTGTCTGCCTGCATGTCCGGATGGATGGGATAACCTCATATAGGATGTGACTCATCACCTGATGCAGCAAACCTATTCTCAGTAGCTGTGGGCAATACCATTCCTGTTTCAGTGAAGTGATACAATTTGACTAATGGGTTTGAGGTCACAAGCATGGATGTTGAATTTTGATTTATGATGAATTTCCTGCATATGTATCAATATTCTGTAGGTTTTTACACTGTACTATGCATATTGTATGTTCATAATCATACATTTGTCTGAGGATAAGTACAAACTTGTTTGTGTAATGTCTCACATACAATGAATATTTGCTGAATAAGATGTTTTGTCCTTCTCTCTCTCTCTCTCTCTCTCTCTCTCTCTCTCTCTCTCTCTCTCTCTCTCTCTCTCTCTCTCTCTCTCTCTCTCTCACACACTCACACACACACACACATATACACCCTGCCACACACTTATGTGTTTTATGAGTTTGATATTTGTAAGTAACTTTTTACAGGAAGTGCCTCTAATAACAACCTCCTTCATTGGCCCTCGGGGAGCTGCTGTCCATCTCTCATGGCAACACCAGACGGGAAAAGGAACCGCCCAGACCATTGGTGCCAGGGTGATATCATCTGATCATCAACCTCAAACATGGGCGCTGAGCCACACAGTGCATTTTAATATCGTGGAAGGTCTTCATCCTTCACTTTCCCCCTTTAATATCCTTTTTCTTTGCAGATATTAATCCTGCAGAACAAGTGCTATTGGCTTGTTATATAAAACAGGAAGTTGTGAGCTTTATATATCTAGATGGGTGCCAAGTAAATTAGGCTTATTAACTTCAATCTGTAAAATTTTAAACCCACAAGCTCAATGCAGCTTATCTTATTGATGCAGTCCATTAGTTGTAATAGCAGTCTTTCTGTGGAGTATCAGTTGTCATTCTACGCGTACTTGAGTGCTCTTAATTACCTCCAGGGTCCATCTGGACAAGCATCTTTACAAACAATATGACAAGGCACTACAAAGCAAAATGTAGATGCAGGCATCACATTTACAAGACATTTACAAAAAAATTCAATTATTCCTGAATTTACATCTATAATGTCAAACATGTTGCAGCAATAGTCTAATTGGCAAAGCAGAGGCATGCCAGTGCATTTACATAAACAATTATAATGTAGATTCAGCATGTAAAATTATGAAATAATAGGTCTAAATACATAAATGAATCGCAGATGACTTGTGATCTTTGCCAAAACAGGAACTGACATGTCACAGTTGTTACTGTTATTACTCCTCCATCTCCCAAACATACATAAACACAAAATGTCAAATGAATTAGATTATATTGTTCTCCAATCCAGCTGTTAGAATTCAAAAACAAAATGTATCTCTGAATGTCTGTTAATATCTGTGTGTGTGTGTGTGTGTGTGTGTGTGTGTGTGTGTGTGTGTGTGTGTGTGTAAAAGAGAGGGACAGAGAAATAGACAACATTCTTTTTCTGTTGCAACTTTGTTCTGTATGTGAACAAGAATGTTAACATTTATTTCAGCAAGAAACAAAACTGTTACCACCTGTGTCACCAAATATTTCTCTTGTGACGTATTAAAATGTCTTTTTTAGAAGAATATTTAGAAGTAGTTGCAGATGCTGCTGTAAGTGTCAATAAATATGCGCTGACAATCGTGCAATAAAAAAAATCTTCTCATACTCTCTTCTGTCAAAGTTAGATCAAAAATTAAAATGTTGTGCATGCAGTGAGCCGCTTATTTTCTACCTCCATCCCTCTCTAAAAGTGTGACTGAGGGGGCCATGTGCTCTCTGTCCCCCGCCCCCATCTCATCACCGCTCTGCCCATATGTGCATTCGAGTGGCAGCTGCAAACTCCCCCACTTGCCCTCTGAAAAAAGAAAGTGAAAAACAGCCCACTATACCACAGCGAAAGTAGGATAGCTTTTCTGGTCAGAGCATGTCTGGCTGCCACTGTGAGTGTCAGGAAGAAACAAAAAGGAAAGAGTCAAAGCTTCTGGTGTCTATTGTTGTAGAAAACAGTAAACCATTCATTTGTAAGGACTCTGTCATTTGCAGTATTCATCTATAAAGAAAGAAAGTCTCTCTTTTGTATAATTTCACACTGTTTTGTGATTAAGTCGATGCATTAATTGTGTGCACACACACCACACATACAGAACCTGCAGTTATCCACTTATAAAGCACCACAGTGGCCATAGTCCCCATCTGCCTTCTCCAATTCCCTTTGGAGACTGCAGGAGGTGTAGATCAGCAGACTGTTCCATAGCCTGCTCAACACATTAGTAACTCACTGACGCACGGAGGCCTGGCGGGCACATATTGAGGCAACGCCAGCGGAAGTCTCATCCGGCACCAATTACAATATTACAAGACAAGTGTGCAGGCAGGGAAACAAATGCAAGAGTGTGCTGCACACGCAAACGCAAATGTGGAGCAGGCCTCATACTTCTGTCTCTTTTACACTCTGTTTTACATTCACCACAACACTCAATGAAATGTCACCTCATACATACACACACACTAGATCTGTTCAGCAACAGATGGACCTGCTGCCTCCTGCAGCATAATACCCATCTTCTGCAGAGAAGGAACTGAAATCATGTGGCTTGTTAGCATACTAAGGAGACATGAAATGTCACAGAAAAAAATAAATACAAAACTGGAACTAGCAAAAGAAAGTTAAAGCTGAAAATATCTTTGTGCACTGATAACATGAAACTTAAATGCCAAAGATAAATCATACAAAATATACATTTCCAAAGACACTTTTTAGATTATTAAAGTAGATTTTAATGTGAGCTAATGTATGTGCATGCTCTAAAACATAGTCTCTGAAACAAGCTCATTGGAGCTATTTTTTCAGTGGTTAAGGTTTCATATTGCATCTTGAAATTCACATTCACATATGACATTAAACTTTAAGTATGTGGCTGACATTGGATGTGGCATGGGAAGCTTTCATAAATCCAATGAAAGTAATGTTGGAAAACCAAGCCCGCTCCTCTCAAGGACCTTTAATCACGCTATCCATCCATGTGTCACTCACTCCCATTTTTAAACTTTTATGTTAATCTGGTGATTTATTTACACAAGTCCCCGTATAGTCTTCTTGAGTTGAGGAAGAGAAGGCAAGCGGGTTTGTGCACTGACCCAGGAACTTGGAACATATGTGTACACTCACCACTTTAGCACTTAAATGAGACACTAAGAGGTTGTTCAGGTGACGCACATTATGAAGATTTTGCTAAAGAAGGTGTGTGTGAGTGGTCTGCATGTGAGAAGGATGACAGAAAAAGAGACTGTGAAAGGAAGTCTACGTGTATGTATAGCTTGTCACTCTCCCTGCCAAGTTAAAGTTTATGTCTGACTCTAACCAATACACCTAACCACATAGGACAAAAGAATATTGACACATATAGTTGAGTCTACAACACTTCTTTATGTCGTATCTTGTTACTCACACTAACCCAATCAGGAACCAATGGCCACTTGCAATAGATAATTCATGCACATTCATTTTTCATTAGATTAAAAGACATGATGCTGCCACCTCAAATCATATGCAATGTATCAATGAATACAAAACGTCACTGTCTTTAAAGGCGTAGGAGGGTGGAGATCTTCCCCATGTGCTGCTTTTGAGGCCAATGAAGAGTTATGACAATGTGACAATTAATATGGAACAGTGCCCATCCTCAAATTTGACAACGCAGTTATGCTGAAACAGAGCACAGCAGCCAAGCTGGCCGGCCGTTTTCCCTTACACTCTTCCTCCCCTTGACAAAAACCCTGGACCACTCCCCATTACACACATGCAGAGCTTCAGAGATGATGACAAAGACATAACGGTGACACAGACAAAGTCATAGAAGACACATGCACAAATGGGTTGAACTGTTGAGGTCAGATTTTCGACTCGGTTATTTAACCTCTACAGGTACACTACATGAAGTGCCTTTTTTCCTACACATTTCACAGTCAGGGTTTGAAGTCAAACATAGTAGAGAATGGTTACTGCACCTTTCAGCAGGTATGAAGCTGACACTCTCCACTCATCTGTCTGCCAGGGAAAGGCGATTAGCCACATCCTGTCTGCAATCTTATTACGCTCAATCTAGTAGGATCAACAGAACACAGTCGCACTGCCTCACAGGGACAGAGGATGATCCCAGTCTTCCATTAAAACACCATATAAAGCCAAATAAGGACAGGGGACTACTGGACCTAGCAGCAATGAAGCTTATAAGGCATGGCCATACAGTAAATGCAGGGGCTTGAGACCAGGCCACTTCAAGAGCCCACTCACACTGAAGTGCCTACCTGCTTAATGAGTTCATGCTTGAGTGTATGACTACAGCTAGTGGTGCATGTTAGTTTACGTGTTTACACAGAGTATTTCTGTGTTTTAAGTGGAGTAGGTGGTTACATGTCAAGTCAATGTCAGCCTTTAGATTTTACAGTTCAATGACTTCTGTGTCACACGACTTAAAGGAAACCTGTGCTGTAGCAGAGAACATAGGCATCATCTCCCTGAGTGACCCATGGGAATGCAAGGTCCAGGTAAAGTCCTCTGTCATAGCGCAAGAACCATTCGTCATGAGAGCTTTAAAATCCTATCTATCTCTCTTGAAAGGAGTGTCCAATCACAGTACAACAAAAGAGAGAGAAAAGAACTATGAGGGTTCATAATTTAAGAAAAAGAGTGTGGAGAACGGAATGGGGATGGCAGCTGCACTGAGAATATCACTGGAGATGGTGAGTGGAGACTAACATTTGAAAATGTCCAAAAAGTCCTGATTGTATGTTTATGTGCACCAGCTCATTCAGGTCAAGTAAAAGAATCACACAATTGAGTGTTCACTTTCGGTGAAATATGTAAGAGTGGCCGCTAAAACCAAGTCTACTATCATCAGACATCAGCAGACATTTGTCATCTTTCCTGCCAGGCCTGCACTGCAGCCACTCCTTGCTCGTCTCATGGGGTATTTTGTGTCTGATCTTCAGTTGTGTTGCGGACATTATCTGACTTGGTCAGTCAAGCATTAGGCTAAAAATAAAAACAAAAAAACTTGGTTTCCTTACATTCATATTAAGGATCATTGCCTTGCCACACTGTCTTAAAACTGGACAACTATACTGACCAAAATTCTAAATGCAACACATTTGTTTTTGCCCTCATTTTTCACGAGTTGAATTCAAAGATCACTTTTTCTATGTACACAAAAGGCCTATTTCTCTCAAATAATGTTCACAAATCTGTCTAAATCTGTGCTAGGGAGCACTTGTCCTTTGCCAAAAAATCCATCCACCTCACAGGTGTGGCATGTCAAGATGCTGATTAGACAGCATAATTATTGCACAGGTGTGCCTTAGGCTGGCCACAATAAAAGACCACTCTAAAATGTGCAGTTTTACTGTATTGGTCCACTCCTCTTCAATGGTGTGTGCTGGATATTGGCAGGACCTAAAACACGCTGCCATATATGCCAATCCAGAGCATCCCAACATGTTCAATGGGTGACATGTGCAGTGACTATGTTGGTCATGCAAGAACTGAGATGTTTTCAGCTTCCAGGAATTGTGTACAGATCCTTGCAACATGAGGTGATGGTTGTGGATAAATGGCACAACAATGGGCCTCAGGATCTCGTTACTGTATCTCTGTGCATTCAAAATGCCATCAATAAAATGCACCTGTGTTCGTTGTCCATAACATACGCTTGTCCATACCATAACCCTACCGTCACCATGGGCCACTCAAACCACAACATTGACATCAGCAAACCGCTCACCCACACAATGCCATACACGTTGTCTGCCATCTGCCATGTACAATGTAAAACGGGATTCACCCGTGAAGAGAACACCTCTTGAAAGTGCCAGAATGTGACCATTTGCCCAGTCAAGTAGGTTATGACGACAAACTGCAGTCAGGTCGAGACCCCAGTGAGGACGAGCATGCAGATAAGCTTCCCTGACATGGTTTCTCAAACCAATTGGATGTGATTGGTTGGATGTACTGCCAAATTCAGCTCACAGCTCTGGTGGACATTCCTGCATTCTGCATGCCAATTGCACGGTCCCTCAAAACTTGGTAGCCTACATTTGTGGCATTGTGCTGTGTGATAAAACTACATATTTTAGAGTTGCCTTTTATTGTGGCCAGCCTAAGGCACACCTGTGCAATAATCATGCTGTCTAATCAACATCTTGATATGCCACACCTGTGAGGTGGATGGATTATCTCAGCAAAGGAGAAGTACTCACTAACACAGATTTAGAGAGATTTGTGAACATTATTTGAGAGAAATAGGCCTTTTGTGTACATAGAAAAAGTCTTAGATCTTTGAGTTCAGCTCATGAAAAATGGGGGCAAAAACAAAAGTGTTGTGTTTATAATTCCAGCTAGAGGCTACATACTGTTCACGTTAGCTAGCGTTAGCTGATACTAGTGTATTCTCGTCTGCGACATATTTTGGGCTTCATTGAATAAACATAACCTATAGTAGTACACAATCGTATGTGTATTGTTTTGATCACAATGTGCGGAATTACTTAACGTTGCCTATTTATTTCCATTTCTCACAGTTAATCACCGGTGTCTGTACAGAATCAACAGGGGTCGACATTGTTGTTTATGTGTGTGTGCCATCAAAACTAGGAGTACAACAATCTGGTACGAGTTCACGAGTAGTAAGTTACGGGTTTGACTGCTGTTCCAGGGCACTTTCACAGGTAGAAGGTTGTGAAAACACGAGTCACGGGTTGCCTGGAAAGCAGCACAAGTCATGTCTCATTGTTCGCTCTCTACTTTCTCCTTTTCCTTGGCTCCACCTCTTCTGTTGCTGTCGTCATTTATCCACACATCTTTCACTCACCCAAAAGCCACCCACACTGTTACTGTTACCATTGATTCCACACAAGTCATGATTGTTTTGTTAATAGTTATCTTGTTTATTTTACAATAAACAATTAATTGGCAATTTACCCTGGCTGGTCTCTCCTCCTTGTCACGTGTTGAGCCGGTTTGTGACATTATAAAAATAGATACAGTCACACAGTGTTCTCCCAACACAAAGGTAGCATTCCAAACAATTGAAAAGCTATTACTGTCCGTATACTTTCTGAATGAATTGTATGAAACCACTCTGTATGCCAGTTTAACAGAATGCAGAGGCCAAATATGAGTTACATTAAAATGGAATACACAATCGAGCTTAAAAAATTAACAAAACTTTACGTACATCATCCAAAAGGAAGAATCCTTGAATTTAAGCAGAGAAATGGGAACAATCATTAAAAGACTCTAAGATTGCAATCCCGTTGTTAAGGTAGTCTAATTATTTTTCAAAAAGTTGAAAAAGAGTGACAGTATGTTTGATTGCCTCAAAACAACTAATCAAAGGTGTCCAAATTTACCGTGAGTAGGTAGCCTAGATTATACAGACAAATAGGAAAATATGCAAGTAGTCCAGAAGCCCGGTTTGACAAGTGTGCTTCTTGTCTGAAAGGCAGTCAGCTCTAGGTCTGTTTTCTACCTACTATTTGACAAATGAAAAATAAAAATAAAAATTATGAAACTGTATTTTAAATAATTGTGACACCATCACATTTCATATACCTTAATGGGGGTCACCTTTAATATATCTTAACGTCAATTAGGATACATTTAGTCCCATTTTTTAGGGCACGGATTGAAGATGTCATGGATTGAACCAGTGCCGCTCTGTGTTCACTTGGCTGTGTCTGATCTGTGACTGGAGAGGAGTGGGAGAGGGAGGGGAGAAAGAGCAGCGCAGGCAGCGGTGGGCAAGCCACCAGCCCTGAAACCCAGAAATAAAGCCGAACTTAGCTTGTATACGCAAGAATAATTTACGACATGATAATTCACACAGAACAACATACCGTTCCAGGGATTTAGCCGATACGGCTTGGTCGTTTGTGGAGTCTACACGACACGTCTTTAAACTCAAAAGGAAAGAAAACAACAACACTGGAAAAAATACGGGGGTTACACACAACAGTGACAATAAAACAACACTCCCCGACAAGTGGTCTACCTAGTGCCGAGGGTGAAGTCTGGACAAAATAACAGGAACTATTGGTAAATTTATATTCTATTTTAATCATTTTAAATGTTTGTTTCAAGATATCGTTTATGTGTGAACTTTAAACTCAGGAAACAATGAAGACATAGCAAGCAAAAACTCATCAAGTGTCTCGACGCTGCTAGCCATCCCGCTAGCATTAGCTTGGCTTTCTTGCAGCGAGCGAATGCGAGGTAAAGCTAACGCCCGCTAGTGCAGCCAAGTGAGCTAAGTTAGCTTGTCGGCTAATATTAGCTGGCTAGCTAAACGCGTTTTGAGAAACTTTTGGTGTTGTTTCCCCAGAGCCCAAACACTGAAGGAGTATTGTAAGAACAGAGGGGAAGGGCAGGTTCCCTTTTGGACTTTTCCCCCTCTACATATTGTCCTAATATGATGGCTACGGAGGTCAGCAGTGAGGATACGGGCTCGGTCACGACAGGGACAGGGGTGGCAGGCGGAGGAGGCCCGGAGACAGCCCCTTTCCCCTACTATCCCAAGCCGGGCAGTATGCGAGTCACTGATATGGGACAAGGACCAGCACCAGCCCTCCGCCAACATTTAAACACCTTTCCGGACTCACTTCCCGAAATGAGTATCACCTACCCCATATCTAGTGGGGATATGACCAGACCAGTGCTTTCTGCAACAGGGAGTGGCGGAGCAGGAGGTGGACATTCAGTTTCCCAAGGAACAAGCTCAGGGACCGTGGGCGGCATTTACTGCTCTCCCACTTCGGAGGGTCCAGCTAGTCGGATTTCACCCACATCCACAGGCCCGGATGGGCCCACCGACTTTCCCCCACTGCCACCACCTCCTCCTCCTCCAGGCGGGGTGCTCGGTGGCACTATGGATGAAAGCGACATGCAGGATGGACCGGAAATCGAGGAAGAAGAGGTGGTGTTCCCCCTCTCTGCACCGCCCACGAACCAGTAAGTATACTGCCAGCGAAAATTAAGTATTGTTCATTGACACCTAGAAATCTTTTTTTTTTCAAGCATCCTGTACTTTTTGTTGGGTTCACTTCCTTCCTGCTATCATACACTTGATACAGGTCTGAATTTGGTTTGTTTACTCTTGCAGGTTCAATAGTGACTTGTGCTACTCAAAGCTATCATCACTTTTGATTTACATTCACAGTACATCCCACAATCATGACTCAATTCACTGTGGATTTGTATAATCAATAAGCAACACAATTTAAAAAGACCTGTTACCTTCTGTGTATGTTTTTCACATTTAAAAAGTAGTTATGCTTGTTGGAAGAATCAAAACTATTATTCACCCCAGCTAATGGAGATCCCAATAAATCAAATCAAAACTACTCAGATCGAATTTAATTAGTAGCAGAATGTTCAATTTGATGACACATTAAGTGTGAGAATATATTGAGTGTACAGAAGTGCATTTTGTAGCAAAATGTAGACACTATTTAGTGCCTGTATAAAAGTGCAATGGTTATGCATTCTCCTTAAATCTTCTTGGTTATTGTTAAAGAATATGAGCGTATCCCTCAAGTACGGATTATTTGTGCACTCTTTTTACCATAAATAAATCATCTGATTTGTTTCATAGGGGGGGAAAATCAGCCGATTAGTTTTACCATGAAGGGAAAATGAGAAGAAGCAGCTTAAATAAACTGGTTTGATGAAGAGTTATGGTGACAAGCACTTACTTAAGTCTGAGTGAGGTCAATGCATGATGGAAGCAACATCTTTTATGTGCCTTTTAATGTCAAAAACCAGTTGTGTCATACCTGCATCATAGCCTCTGTTATGCTCACATGCTCATATGCTCAGCTTGAATCAAGGTGCTTGGAACACCTCTATAGATAGACTTAGTATTCAGGGGAGGCACAAATCCTGCCCAGGCAACTTTGTTCATCCTGTATATTCTTAATTATACACATGGCTATTTATCATTCATTAACAAGCAATTGCCCCTTTACATTTGTAATATAGAGTAAGTTATCAATTCTTTTTGCCTGACTTGTGGTTGGTGCTGCACCATAAAACACCTGTTATTATGTCACTGTAATAGCAGGCCAATTATTTTTCACTGAAGTATTGTGTTCTACATGGTAAATAGAGATGGGTGTGGAGAAATAGTGTTGAATCCTTGGACTTAATGGACATCATGTGTGAGAAGTATAATATTATAGTATGTTTAGTTTAAGTAACACAAGCATATTGCAGAGTAGTCTATATGTTAACCTTTTTAAATTTCAGCATGGGAAATGCATCCTCTACATAGTATTTTAGAGATGCATGCATCTCTAATTATGTGCATTTTTTCTTGCCCAATGTCAGCTGGGATCTGCTCCAGGCCCCCTGACATTGTAAAGGATAAGCATTTACAGATAATGGATGGATGGGATACATTTATAGGCATTTTTATGAATTTGTCAGGTATGCACAAAAGCACATGTGCAAATGTGTGTGTGTGTGTTGTAATGACCTAAATACGGCCCTCCCATTTGTTATAGTCTCATTAGAGAATTGCTGAGCTTTGTCATTTTTGGCCCTCATACTGTAAGATATGGAAGTGTCTGGGCCTGGAGTGTGGATTCAGCTCTTATTTTAGAAGCCACCCTATATCTCTCTGTCAAAATACAAAGGAAGGGGAAGGCCAGCATTTCATCAGTCTTGCCTGTACTGGTAATTAACGACCCTAAATGGAATTGACAGCAATTGATTCCAAGTTCTTACATATATTGCTACTGTGGAAGAAGTAGTTTTGCCAATACAGACTTCTTCATGTCTTTGCACTTGGATTCCAGTTTACCAATTTGCAGGGTTGCCAGCAAGGCAGTGGAACAGTTGTCACTTGTGCATGAATGGCATTGATTTTCTTTGGTCTTGCTTGTTTCACAATGATAGTCTTGTAGTCAAATATTTATCTGCAACATTCACTAACACACATAATTTTACCCACTGGTGAGAGTCAAAATGAATCTACTCACTCTTGCCTACTCTGAGGTACTTTACTCAACCAGCGTTGTGCAAGGCACATGCGCAACACAAGCCGTTCCTCTATATTGGGTTTGTGGTTTTGGTGAATTGCCTGTAGTGGTGGTGAATGCCTCAGAAAGCTGGACCGCATTTCTTTAAAGTTTCTGGTTATTATTTGCCTGCAATTTCCCTATTGGTGTTGTGAAAAAACATTATGTCCTAAAATTGACTTCTGTCATGATACCAAAGTTTGCTGGACGGTAAATGGAAATTAGAAACCACACACAACCAAAACAAATAAAATAGATGTAAACAAAATTGCACTTGAAAAAATATTTAACATTAGGCTCAGACATAAGGAGTGCCAAAGAGATGAAGCAGATGCCCCAACAGGCCATATGCAAAAAGCTTTTTAAAAATAATTTGCTCCAGCATAAAGTTTTGTTCAAATAAAGCAAAAGTGAATTGCACCAAGTGTGTGCACCAAGGACGAGAGATAGAGAGCGCACATTCATTGAAATGCTGGCTTTTCAACGATACTAAAGGGCAGCATCTCTTTAGCAATGAAGCAAACTATACTGTCCTGGAGTGCACACCATTTTGCACTACCCTGTTTGTCGACTCAACGCCCTAGTGATTGTGTAATGTTGGGAAGCCGGAGATGGCCCATCTGTTGTATTTTTTTTTTTTTCCCAGCTCGGAAAACGGCACCGGATGATTGTGTTTTAGGTGCATATGCATGTTTGTTGTATTGCAGAGTTTAGTTGCGACTGTTTTACAACAAATGCGACATGCCGACATGCTCAGGTTAGGTAGTTCATAACGGTCATTCGGTTTGAATCCAAAGTGCTCCCACACTGCAGCTGTCGCGTTTGTCTTTTTTTTATTCCTCCAACTCTCAACTAGCGTCTTCTCCTCACACGGCTCTTTTGCGACACTCTGGTAGGCTACGCCAGAAGTCCTGCCTCCCTACACAAAGATCATGCGGCTGACAAGTGACTGACACAAGGGTTCACTCCTTGTTACGTTAAGGATCGAGAGGGTTCATCCAGTCTCTTTTGTAGAGAAAGAGAGTGATGAGGAAAACAAACAATAATTTAAATGGAAATTATTGCGTTCGGAAAATGTATTTTCCTCATTTTTAGTTATCATGCGATTAATTGATTTATCGCGACAGGCCTAGTGTCACATTATGTATGTGAATGTCAAATCTATGTGTAGTGATGGACTTTTCTTTCATGGTGCACCTACAAGCATATGCCAGTGGCAAATCTACCATTGGCAACAATGGGTGTTACATTCACAGCTCACTACCCTGAATGATTCTGAATTTTACGCTGTCCCTTCAGCTGTGTAGCTATCTGTGAATGCCTTCTGTAATCGGGCACTTCTGATCTTGTATTCCTTTGAGTTATGTTAGCAGCCTGCAAAGTGCATGTTGGAAGAGTGATGGTGGAAAACTTCCACATCGTTGGAAGTGGTCCCACTGTGTGTTGCACACTGACTGTGAAAGCTTAACTTGGCACATTTGCAGAGTGCTGTAGAGTGAAAATGTTCGTGAGCGTGAGAGGTAGACAAACAGCAGCCACATTCATTCACACCTCTATACAACACGGTGTCATTCATAAACAATGACTGGAGCAATGTAATAAGAATTTCACACTGATGATAGGTTAGCAAAGAGGCAAGAGTGAAGACATCAGGTGGCTCTAACAGTGCGCGTTCCTGTTGCCATTAAAAACCTCTGGCCCAGTGCTTGAGCTTAAACAAACAGCACGTTAGGAAATGAGTGGTGGATTTTGAGTTTCCACGAAGATTAGCGAGGATTTTGAATCCTAAAGGGTTTCCCCCGAGGTGGTGGTGGTAGGAGGAAGGAGAAAAAGGGGAAAGAAAGGTTGGATTTGAAGATCAGTGGCTTTGTGAAAGAGTTTAGCAGTTGGCTGTGGAAACGTATTGTAACTGAGGGTTAATTGAGTACCCACACTACCTAATTGCCCTTTGTGTAGGGAGGCAGAGAGCTATGTGACAGAAGCATCATGTCACATAGCTTAACAAGGTTATTCCCTAATGGAGATTGTTCTCAATAGCCAAAAATGTTACAGCACTTTTATAACAAAACATGGTCTTATTAATGGGATTGGATCGGTCATTACGCAGTTTTGATGAATGGTGAGCCCAGCATTTAGTATTAACCCTGTAATTTCCTGCTGTAGATTTTTGAAATTACTGTAATTCTCCTCGCTGGAAAGTTACAGCTTATATGGAACTGTGTAAGCATCTTGTCGCACAACAGCCCCTCAGTCTTCCAGCCCTTATAGCAAAGGATGAACATGCTTAGGGGTGGTTTACAAGACCCATTGATTGAAATACCAGTCCCACTTTTATTAGTGTAAGCTCTTTGCTGTGCATTGATAAGGCAAAGCCAATGGTTTCCATGCATTTTCAATGTCTTACGCAACGTCCGGCAATGCCCTTCTAATACCCACACTGCCCTGCCTTTTCTCTCCTACATCCTGTTTTCAAGACTTTTGAGCCACTCATTGTGGCCTTAACAGGATCCTCAGAAGCATTTCAGTTGTATTTGACAATACCCAGATTGGAATGACTTTTCACATTAGTTAAGTGTGCTGAATAATAAATTGGGTCATGACTCATTTGCATAGACAATTTTACAGTGCCAGGTTAATTTTTAAGTACCAGATTATATGCTTTCCTACCTTTATCCTTCCTAGTATAAAAAAGGTGTTTCGTTTTAATAGTGGTGTCATTGCATTGTTAGGTTTACAAAAGAGCAGCCATGTTTCCATTTTATTTAGATCCCGGGTTTTTCTTGTGAATGTTTGAATAAGTTACTCCACATTAACTTTGACAAGAAATGATGGCTTAAATTCTGCAGTAAGAGAATAAGTGTTCTTAATTGGATGTCCCCGTTTGTAGAAATCAGAAGCACAGGAGGAATATTGTATGGGTAGATGAAAGTGAAGCGTATTATAACTGATGTAATGATGTTATTCAGGGAGGCTGATTCCCAGCAGGAAAGCCGAGATGTCGGCCTTGGTCCCTGTGTCTGGCTGGGCATTAAAACCATGACGGTTTATCATCCAGGCTGAGCAAGGCTGAAGATACATGGACGGGCCTTTTCCATCTCTCCATCTGTACTTTTTAAGTAACCATAGGCAACAAGCTGTGGCAGTCCATCATGTTCAAAGCAAAAGAAAGCCAATTCACAGCTGCTGTCAGGCCTCCGCAGCTCCATTGTGGAAACCTGAGCACACAAATATGAGTAAATGTTTAAGGGACAACAGTTTATGTAATAGTTGTTTGGCTGGGTGGTTAGTGCATAAACCCATACGGTGTTTACATTAAAAGCTCATGTTTGTTCATTTACTGAAATAATGCTTGGTGTAGGTTTGAAACTAGTTTGAAATTTTGAGGGAGGTTTATGTCATTGTGTGTTTAATCTTTAAGCATGGTTAACCAAGTTCAAGTGTATATATGGTAAAGTACTCAATAAGGCTAGAAAAGGTCTGGAGAAGTCACAGAGGACAGAGTAAAGTGAGGAAAATTCCACAACAGATAGCAGTCGGCCATACATCGGTCACAAGGTTTACCAGTTTACTAGTAAACGTAACATTTGGTCCCATCTGTGTGGTTTTTCAGACACAGCAGTGACCAGTTCTAGTTAGTGTCTGTTAGCTCACAGCTCTCTAGCGTGCGACTAACATTTTTCCTCTATGTCACACTAGTGCTAATGTCCTCGCATCCGCTGCCTCTCCACAAACGAAGCAATGTTGTTTATATCGATATGATTTAGTTTTGCGTTACATGACCCATTTCTTCTGTAAAGCCGTGCCTGTGTTTGGATCTTTCCTCTTACTCTCCGTGCTGCACCGCCCCTATTACCTCACACACGATTCCTCTGCAACATGGAGAGACACAACGGCCGCCGGTCCACACTTCTGACATTTGTCTACAGTTTTAATTGTTATTAACACAACTGCATATTGTTAAGCATAAGAGGCAAACCTGTATTTGTACCAGTGTTTTCGCTGGGAACTCTGCTATCGCGGCGGCCACGGCGAAAAACACAGAAGAAGTTATTGAATGCAATTAACTTCAGTTCTTAGAGTAATAGCGTGTGAGACCTGCAATAGATGTGACCCATGGCCAGAATATCATAGTTCATAAAATGCAGCGCAGTGACGATACAGACATTTCATACACACGACGTGTGTAACTCTGCTGACCTGTCATTCGACCCGTGCTGGACCCATTCATAATGAGTCAGCCGTCACTCTGTGAGTAGCATATACGTCCATCACACTCTCCCTCTCTCCCTAGCTCTTTTAATCAGTTATTGTTGAAAACAAGTGAAGGAGCTTTCTCAGATATACATTTAAAAAAAAAAAATACATCCTAGTCTATTTATTTCAGATAGCTTATTTTAATTTACATGTGTTGTATATTCATAACATACAACTTAGACAGAAGAATGTAGCATAATATGGATGCGAAAGCAGTTATAAATAGCCTATGTGACTATAAAATTTGTTTTGGTTAAAATCAACAAATAATCGTGATAATTAATCGTGATCTCAATATTGATAAAAAATAATCGTGATTATCATTTTGGCCATAATCATGCAGCCCTAGTTCATGGGCAGCACATCTATGTGTATTCATACAGTTAGATGCCACTCCCTACCCTTGCTGTCCCACTGCTTCAAAAACCAATAGGCAGCATGCTCGTGATGCGTGACTTTATGAGAGAGAAAGAGGGGAGGGTAAGAGAAAGTCAGAGCAGGATAAAGTGGGAGCAAAGACGACAGGACTAATTTGCCTCAGTTTCTGAAAGAAACTTCATCAGAACAGTGTCTAAAGGATAATGGAACCAGACATGGTACTCCAATTTTCCTCAGATTAGTTAGCACAACTAAATGCATGTGGAGTGTTAGTCTACATCTCTGACTGTTCATCCTACCTCCAAATATGTTGCTTATTGCCTCTAGTGACTGGAGATGACTGTATCAGGCCGACAGCAGGGTCACATCATCATGTCTTGTATGGATTTAAAGCTACCTTTGCTCTGCTTTCTACCTCGGAGCTCACAGTTTTTGCCTGGCCAGCAGCAGTATCAGTGGAGTCGGTGCACCTTGTGAAACCACGGGACACAGGAGGGAGATGCAGCAGAGGGCGAACTCGGCGTAAGTGGGGCATCAAAAAACCCTGCAACTCTAACCTCGCGTCCCCAACAATGGGCTGGTAGAGACAGCTGACAACTCCTGTTTGTCAACTGTTTTTTATTATTTCAGGATTCCAATTTATTGTAGTCAAAAATATTGTTTGTTAAAACGGAAAATCAGTGATTATGTGTGTGCAGTTTATTCGTTTAATATTATGCAGGGGACTTTCTTTTATGTGAGATCTTTGAGCCAACTGTGATCTTCTGACTTTTCAGTTTTAATATCGCAAGGGATCTAACATAGATATTTGTGTGTCCTTAAGGTTTTGCTTGGAAAAGCGTTAACTGGATAAACAAACACCTATAATATAATGGTATACTGCCAACAATGCTGATTTTGTATAATCACATATTTCACAGACCTTACACCTTGAAGTCAGGAAAGGTCATATTACGTGTACATACTGTATGTGTAACTACATGATAATGCATGAGGTCAAGACATCCTTATTGGGTATATTGGCTCTATTGAAACAGGTTAGTGCAGTAGTGTTTACTGGGCATTTGATTTGTGTGTAGAAAACATGTACTCAGTACCCCCTATAGAAAGACGGCAGCTTCACTGAGGTGCATAGCTAATCGACAGTAATGTAATGTTTCATTCCTTTTGATACTTATGAGGGCTGACAGTATGTCTGTGGAGATGTTTGAGTTCAGCTGCGTCCATCAAGACAGAAGATGAAGAAGAGAGACATGAGCTGGAGCGAAAGAGTTCACGAAAGAGCTTAATGAGAGACAGACTGACAGAGACCTACAGAGAAACAAGGTCTAACTCCCTCAAGTCACAGCAATCTGTGTCTGTCCTGTCTCACTGCCCCTGGAGATGAGGCTCCAGCAAACAGAAAGAACACAGTTTGTCAGATTTTTCTAGAATGTGGTAACAATAAAGCTGTACATAAAGTGAAGGGGCACAAATAGTAGAATCTTTGTTTAAATCTTTGTTGTTGAAATCGCCAATGAAACTTCGTATATACAGTAGTTTCAAAAATGCATAATGCACAGCTGCTTCAGTAATCCATTAAAGAGGGATCGACCGATACTGGCTTTTCAAGGTTGATACCGAAAAACCGAAATTTGGAACCAATCTACATTTACAGTGAAAAATGAAAATCTTTACGTCAAAATTAAGATTTTAGAATGTTACAAACTCCAACACAAAACTTTTTAAAAATAATTTAAGTAATTAATAAATTAGAAACTCAACATAATACACAGTCAGATAGTGTTGTGGGCAGGATATTAAGTCAGACTCAGTGGTGAGTGAAACCAAAGCAGAGGGACAGACACCCAACTGTAGCTGAGCCAAAGTAGCTCACTTTTTAGTTAATTAACTTTATAAGGTTATCAGGCAAGTAAAACACTGATACAGATAATCTGCAAACTGTCAAAGATAGCCTGAGTATCGGGACTATCCCTACCATTAACCGAGGCTTATTCAAGGGTTAAGTCCTACCCAATACACCCTGGTTATTACTTTTTAAAAATAGTTATGCTTGAATGATTTTGCTCAGTAGAATATGCAGTGTCCTTATTTTGAGCACATAAATGTCCGAAGACTTGGTGTCCTATTCAAACCATAGCTTGTCATTGCCTAAACGTCTGCACTATTTTTAGCAATGATTCCACCTTGGGATGACACACTTTGCCCAGAGAATTCAAATGTTGAATGATGTTATCAATTCTCTTAATCCATTTATCCATTTACGTCATTGCGTAATGCCTCCTAGGGGGAGTATACAACATGCTTATGCGAGTATTGCTTTCTTTAAGTGCTGTCTAAAACACGCTAATCATGAGTTGGGTGCACAATAATGACCCAAGCAATGCGGGCAGCGTATGCTATTTAGCCAAGAGTTTATTTATATTGCTGTATTAGACATTTCTGTATGCAGCAGCTGTTGCCTATTTAATTAAAACATCAATTACATGCATGCATGTTATGCCTTCACATATTAGTTCTTGCAGTTAAAGCACAAATTAGGCTGTAATTTTATCTTTTAAATAAAACAACCTCATTAAAAGTTTAGAAATATATATGCATATATGTCCAAGTAAAGTCATTTACTTTATTAATTTAATAAATTTTAGAATAGTTATTTCTTTCTTTCTCAGAAAAAGTATTATATTCTATTCTGCTAAGTATTCACTATGGTCATCTTTGTGCAGTTTATCAGACAATTGTGGATTGATTCTTTAACTTAAATATCTCATCCCAGTTGGAAGAACAAAACTACACTGTTCACTTCGTGTACGCCACAGGTTGTTAAATCCAAATCTAAAGCTATAAACTGTGAGAAAACCACAGAAGGTTTATTTGACTCAACACCACAGGCTCTACAAACGGTAGCCTATGTCACCCCTGTCTTGTCAGAGATTTTGCGATGCAATATTTTTAAGGCATTCAACCTTAAAATATAGCCTGAAGGATTATATACACAATAAATCATGCTGCTCTGCTTGCTGGGGCCTAAGCCCTATATTTTGGCATCTTGCCCAAGCTCTCTAGGCTTGTTCAATTGCAGGAGTGTGCATGCGCAGTAATATTGTTCATGACAGCATGACACAAGTAGCTGAACTATGCATATGACTTAACCTAGTAACTTGTATGCTCACAGGAACAGCTGAAAGGATTGTCTTTGCCGCTTGTCTCATAGTGAACTGACTAAATGGGTGTGTTGTGTGAAGTGAGGTTCAGTATGTGGGCATTGGAGTGGTGAACGATGGCATTGTTGTAGACTTCCTTTGTCTCACTCACCTCAGTAATATACATTTTGGCGTGATGGTGTCATTAATAGGTAGTTAGGTAGGGCTAAAAGAAATTACAACATTACATTACAGTACACATCTTTATTTTTTTCAGTTCCCTTACAGTTACATATGTGACGAGCACTGCAGTGAAGCCTCTCAAAACACACACACACACGTAATCCTTGTCTCTGTGCGTAACATAGTTGTTCCTGAATGCCTCTATGATGGGAAGATAGACAATCATCAGTATTATTAAATCTTGGTAGAGAGAAATATACTATACTAGGTATTGAAATTTGGTATTTAACAACAAGCTTTTCATTGAAAAATAATAACATTTAAAAAAATGAAAATGATTGTAGTATAATTTTTGCGTGGATCTTTACCATACAAAGTGTTATTTATTTATTTATTTATTTTTTTAGTCTGTAGGGTACGAGCAACACAATACTTAATTCAGAATGTTTTTGGCCTTTAAAGGTCCCATGGCGTAAAAATTTCACTTTTTTAACATTAATATGCGTTCCCCCAGCCTGCCTTTGGTCCCCTTGGGGCTAGAAATGGTGATAGGTGTAAACCGATTCCTAGGTATCTTGCTCTGCCTTTGAGAAAATGAAAGCTCAGATGCGCCGATCTGGAATCTTCCCCTTATGAGGTCATAAGTATCAAGGTTACCTCCCATTTCTCTGCTTTGCCCGCCCAGAGAATTTGGCCCACCCATAAGAAAGAGAGAGACGCCATGGTTTTCAAACAAGCAAAGTGGCAGTTGGTCAAGGACACACCCCCAGCCTCCACCTCCCCCTTCTCTCTCCTCCTCATACTACGGACACAGAAATGGCACGTCCTAAGGAAAGTTCATTGTGGGACTGACTCTAGTTGCTGTAATTATGCACCAAGGCTGAATTATGGGAAAGAGACTTCAGATACAATATTAGGGGACCACTAAGACATATATAAAAGCATCCAAAAAGCACCATGTCATGGGACCTTTAACAAGTATGGCAACCTTCTGAGATTCGGAACCTTCCCCCATGCGAACCTTCCCAAACTGGAAAAAATACATAGAGGAGAGAACCAGGACGTCAATGTACTATTCGCTGTTCATGTACTGACATGACAAGACATTCCTCAAGCTGATAGTAGTTCTGTATCCAATCACTGCTGTCATGGCTTATGCTCAGATCCTGTTTATCATAACACCCTTTCTACCTTTTATTCTCACTTGCATCACATTTCATCATGGACTTTGCCATTCCAGAATTTAGTATTATTGCTCAATATGTAAAACTGCTGTAAAAGTGTATCTAAATTTCTGTTTCCAAATCTATAAATAAGTGTTTTTTTTTCAGTACAAAGTTTCACAAAATGTAAAATACCAAATTTTGTTCCGACTTTCCCAAAGGTGCATACAAAGGTGTGTACAGTAAATGAATCAACCAGGCTGTGTAAAAAATGCAGATGACGCTGTATAACAACACATCCAGATGGTTGTGCTACAACGCAGAAAACCTATTATACAGCGGAACACCATAGCTATAGAATGTATTTTTCTGGTGCGATTTACAGCAAGCCAAATCGAAAGTACAGCAATGCAAACCAGTCAAAAGTTTGTTTGTGCGGAATACTGATAATCAATACTGGATTGAAATATACTCAACAAACAAGACTGGGTTATGCAGTTTATGTGCCGCCTGCTTGATTCAACAAACCAAATAAAAAGGTCTGTATTTTACTCTGTCTATATTTAATGCATAGAGTACAAGTAGGATTCACTAATTTAAGGATTATATTGTCACATGTCTATAACAGTAAAACATATGGTAGGTAACAAACAAATATATTGTCTTTGCCGTTTATCATGTATTTTGAAAACTCACCTGTTGCTGAGCTCCATAAAACACCAACAGTGAAGTGTTGACTTGTGTACAGAGGTCAGCGAGTCCCCATTCAACTGTGCCCAGTTAAAAACGTCCATCAACTCCATCATATATCAAAGGCAACAATCAGGGAAGAATCATATTCTATATTTGATAAAATGGAATTTTTACGAGCTGATTGCAAGGCCACCAATAATATTAATTATAATTACCTTTTTAGATGTACTGGTGCAGTGTCCATTCAAAACGTGCCTGTTTGGAATTGGTTGATTGCTTGGCCTCCTGTGTTGCTGGTTACAGCTTTCTCCAGAACCATTGTACTGTGAAATAACTTACAGAAGGACACCAATGCAACTGTAGGCCTGGACATATGGTATAATGCAGCGTGGCTTAATCAGTTGCAGCTCAGCTGCTCATCTAGAGCCAGCATGTTCCCTATTTCATCATTTGCATGTAGGGTAGACTGCATCAGTTTTTGGTATGACACCAGTAGCTGGTGACCCGGAATCAATGAGCCTTGTAGGGACGTAGCAAATCCCCGCCCCCGCTGCAGTACTGCGCATTTGTAGAGACACGCACAGATTTTCCTTGATTTATAGATAGATTTTCAATTTGGAGTTTCCTTTACCTTCAACATTAAGTCAGTGGTTTAATTGTAGCATTGTCAGTCAGGTTCAGGCACTACGTTTTACCTTAATTTGATTATTTCTTGTTTAAATCAAGAACTTCTTGGTTGAAAAAAAATAATCTTTTGGTGATGACCCATGGGTTTAGGCTTGCTAGATAACTTGATACTGGTTACCGATGCTCTGCCTGGTTTTATATAATGATGTCCGTTGTGATCTTTTAATGTATGTACCTTTTTTACAAGCCTTTCTGATTAACATTTAGCTATTAATTAGACCAGGGAGGCTAATTTTGAATTTATTTCTGACTGATGGCGACCCTTGTTAAGTCCCAATTACCCCATCCAGGATACTCAGACATACTTTCCGCCATACATGGACAGTTGGTGACTTGTACCGGTTGCGCAGCCACAGTGTTCTGTGCATTGTTGTGGAGATATGAAGCCACTTTCCTAAAACTGCTTGTGTTCGTGCCATTGACACAAGTCTGCAGCCGTCCACAGAGCATATTTTAGCCGAAATTGTTTTTAATAGATTAAAATAGGGATGATAACGATTTGAAAACAGAGATTTTTAGATGTGTGTTTGGTTGGTAGGAAGATGAGTAACAGCTTGCAGAATCAGAATCCAAAAATAGAAATGCACTAAAAGTATTAAAGTGACAGGGTCAATGCAATAACTAAGAAATGTCACACCTCTCCTTCTAATCTGTTGGGTTCCTTACAGTCTTGAACTTGTACTAAACTTAACACACATACAGTGCCTTGCGAAAGTTTTCGGCCCCCTTGAACTTTTCAACCTTTTGACACATTTCAGACTTCAAACATAAAGATATAACATTTTTTATTTTTTGTGAAGAATCACCAACACGTGGGACACAATTGTGAAGTGGAACGAAATCTATTGGATATTTTAAACTTTTTTAGCAAATAAAAAACTGAAAAGTGGTGCGTGCTAAATTATTCGGCCCCCTTGCGTTAATACTTTGTAGAGCCATCTTTTGCTGCGATTACAGCTACAAGTCGCTTGGGGTATGTCTCTATCAGTTTTGCACATCGAGAGATTGAAATTCTTGCCCCTTTTTCCTTGCAAAACAGCTCGAGCTCAGTGAGGTTGGATGGAGAGCGTTTGTGAACAGCAGTTTTCAGCTCTTTCCACAGATTCTCGATTGGATTCAGGTCTGGACTTTGACTTGGCCATTCTAACACCTGGATACGTTTATTTGTGAACCATTCCTTTGTAGATTTTGCTGTATGTTTGGGATCATTGTCTTGTTGGAAGATAAATCTCCGTCCCAGTTTCAGGTCTTTTGCAGACTCCAACAGGTTTTCATCCAGAATGGTCCTGTATTTGGCTGCATCCATCTTCCCCTCAATTTTAACCATCTTCCCTGTCCCTGCTGAAGAAAAGCAGGCCCAAACCATGATGCTGCCACCACCATGTTTGACAGTGGGGATGGTGTGTTGAAGGTGATGAGCTGTGTTGCTTTTACGCCAAACATATAGTTTTGCATTGTGGGCAAAAAGTTTGATTTTGGTTTCATCTGACCAGAGCCCCTTCTTCCACATGTTTGGTGTGTCTCCCACGTGGCTTGTGGCAAACTTAAGACGAGACTTTTTTATGGATATCTTTGAGAAATGGCTTTTCTTTGCCACTCTTCCATAAAGGCCAGATTTGTGCAGTGTACGACTGATTGTTGTCCTATGGACAGACTCTCCCACCTCAGCTGTAGTTCTCTGCAGTTCATCCAGAGTGATCATGGGCCTCTTGGCTGCATCTCTGATCAGTCTTCTCCTTGTCTGAGCTGAAAGTTTAGAGGGACGGCCAGGTCTTGGTAGATTTGCAGTGGTCTGATACTCCTTCCATTTCAAAATGATCGCTTGCACAGTGCTCCTTGGGATGTTTAAAGCTTGGGAAATCTTTTGTATCCAAATCCGGCTTTAAACTTCTCCACAACAGTATTACGGACCTGCCTGGTGTGTTCCTTGGTCTTCATGATGCTCTCTGCGCTTTCAACAGAACCCTGAGACTATCACAGAGCAGGTGCATTTATACAGAGACTTGATTACACACAGGTGGATTCTATTTATCACCATCAGTCATTTAGGACAACATTGGATCATTCAGAGATCCTCGCTGAACTTCTGGAGTGAGTTTGCTGCACTGAAAGTAAAGGGGCCGAATAATTTTGCACGTACCACTTTTCAGTTTTTTATTTGCTAAAAAAGTTTAAAATATCCAATAGATTTTGTTCCACTTCACAATTGTGTCCCACTTGTTGGTGATTCTTCACAAAAAATAAAAATTTTATATCTTTGTTTGAAGCCTGAAATGTGTCAAAAGGTTGAAAAGTTCAAGGGGGCCGAATACTTTCGCAAGGCACTGTATGTTACCCCTCGGTGACTCGGTTGGACTGTGTAGTGGATGGCTCTTTTGGTTTTATAGAAAGTAATGCTGTCAAACAATTGAAATATTTAATTGCATTAATATCATAGTTACCCACAATTAATCACACATTTTTATCTATTCCAAATGTCCCTTGATTTACTTTTTGCCCCATTAATTTTTTCTCTCATTTTATTGCTCTTATCAACATGGAAAGGTTGGCTTGTTTTGTGCAAAAGTTTTATTTTTTATTGAAAACAACATTGGCATATGGCATATATGTTCAATTTCACACTTGGAGCAAATAATCTCTCACACAATGTAACACTGTCCATCAATAAAAGGGTGAAAGAAATACTTTGACAAGGGGGTGGACAATTCCCATCAGCTGTGTGCTTGGCTATCAAGTGGTATTTCAGGTATTTCATTTTCACACCTGTAGTTTGCTTTGGTCCGAAACAGTTGGTGAGTTAGTGAACTTGGAGCAGTTTGCCTTTGGTCAGTTTGGTTTGGTTTCACACCTGGAAAAATCCAAACGTACCAATTGCATCATTACAAATCAGGCAAAAACTATCCAGCCTGTGTTCTGGGCTAGTGGTCAAACCAGCTCATTTCATTAAAATGATCAGACAGTGTTTCGCAAGAGACGTTACTTCATCTTCTCTGGTCACCGAGACTTTGCTCTGCTCTGCCGGCTTCTGTCTGCAATTTTCGCGACTGCTTGTATTGACTATGGAGATACAAGTGACGGACAGCGAGCTTGACCGCAGTCGGTTTGTGTGATAGAAATACTGCAAGCTGCTACAGTTTGCTGCTCTGCTGCATCACAGACTGCTGAACACACCTGACTACAGGAGACATCAGCTCAGACTGGCGGAGGTTGTATAGGTGGTGCGGTTCGATCATGTTCTCACCACAACCACTCCAGAGCCTGACAGTGTACCGGGACCACCTCTTGACCACGCTTGTTTGGTCAGCTTTTGGTGCCCACCAGAGTTTGATTGCCACGTTCTCACCTGCCCAAACGAGCTGCACCAGCGGGACAAACAAACTTTAGTTCAATTCAACCGAACTATAGGCTGTGTGAAAACGCCCTCAGACTGTGTTGCGATGATAGGTCAGTTCACAACGACAAAACACACAGATCACTTTGGTCTTGTCAATGGAACCATTTGGCAACTTTCAAAAAGTAAACTTTCCATTCACAATCTTATTGGCCACGCAAAACGTAACGTCACTGGCTCGCAAGCCCAAAGAAGTGTGTGTGGTGTGCCTGTTGTTTTGTTTCCAGTCAAGCTAGATTGGGTGTGGTGTTGTAGTTTTTCTAACATTACTAGTTGTTGCAACATCATGTGAAAAAAACTACAAAGTTTGCTAGGCCAAAGGTCTCGCAATAAAAAAAATGGCGTGCTTAAAATGGGTTTGCGTTAACGCCATTAATAACACGTTTAACTGACAACACTAATAGAAATCATACATTTTGTTCATCTGCAGCTTTAAACAGTCCAAAATAGTCTAGATGATGCAGTTCTTGGACATGCGTACCATAATCTAACCACCAACAGCAGCAGCAGGCTGTCAGGCAGCACGATGCACAGCCTTGGGAAGTTTTATCAGTTTGAACATTTTTCTGTATTAGCATAGCTCCATTCTATAGAAGTGCATGACTATAGCTAAAGAACTGTCAAGTGGCCTATATTATAGTCACAACAGTAGATTGAGCCAGAGTTTTCCTGGAATTAGGCTTGGTTCCACCATTGTTAATGGTTTCATTAGGCTGCTAATGCAGACATGCAAACCTGGATGAATTTGAATTAAAAAAGTTTGACAATATATAAATGTTCAACAAGTATAGCCATAACAACATGTTGTCTTAACAATTGTCTGATACTTAAGGCCCAAGGTGAGACATAACAAATGTAGTCAAATACACAGGGAATTTGTAGTTTGCACATTTGCTTGTGTATATATAAACCCAAGTGTTTCCCTTACATTTGTTGTTATTTGTGGGTGCTGTTGGTTGTTGATGGGTGCCTTTTTTTATATAGCAAAATGTTTGAAAGTTTGTCTGCTCAGTTATTTTGGTGTATGCTATCACAGGGCCCCAGAGTTCCCTATGGAAGCACCACGATACCCACATACTCGCTATTTTGGTTCATGTATTTGCAGCAGCATGAAGGTGTTTGAAGGTGAATTTAGATTGGAGGTTGTGGTGATTAATAAATACTTAGCCATTCACATTACTGTTCTCATCACTCTGTGCAACAAATGTAGAATCAGCCTCTCCACGAAATGTTTTTTTTTCCTTTACAGTTAATTAGCAGAATGGTGATTAAAACATGTTGGGTTAAGCAGTTCATATGATTCTATCAATCCAATGCTATTTCAGTCATAATTCTGTATTTCATGTTGCAAATGTTAATATCATAGCTAAAAATGTGACTCAGTCGAGTTTGCTTCTTAATGCAGTTCAAGAATAAAGGGTTAAGTCCCTAGTTGTTTTCATGAGGCTTTTTTGGGGATTTTTACTGATGATATAAGGACTGGATCTAAGGAGGGTGTGCCTGTCAAATATACCACACACTCTAAAAATGTCTTGAATTAGTTCTGGTAAGACTTCCTGTCCATCATGATCCATATAGTATTGTGCCTTGCCAGTCTCCCAGTTGCAGGCCTGATGCTAGCTGCTCCCTCTGTTTGGTTGTTTATAATGGCTTAAAGCAATGGAAACAGTAAGTGGTCCTCACACTGTTTTTCATGTTGTATTGTGGCTATTTGAGTGTTGAATTAAAATGTTTTTGTAGACGTTGTGGTTTTGATAATTTGGTTTTGAGACCTCAGGTCTTTCTTGGCCTGGTTTAGGATTAGTGCAGTAGGAGTTTGTGTCACATGTCTTTTATTTGGCTTTTAATGTTATTATATATAGGGTATAATGGGTCACGTGCACATGTTGGTGGGGGCATAAACTACTTAAATCAAATTTATGCCGTAATAATTGGAACCTAGTTGGAAGTTTGGCTTGTAGGATGGTGTGCCCAGCTCTACTTTCTGCCATTCTTATTTTGTCTCACAGACCTTTCCCTCTTCAATGTTCCATTCTCCTTGAGTGTTATTTCCCCCAGCCTTTTACGGACTGCTTGGCACTACTCTCCAACAGCTCTCAATCACCCTCTTCAATTCTCTTATCACCCAAAGCCCCCTCACAGACACTTAACTCTCCCCTCTTCTACAAGCCTTCTCCAGCTTACTCCATGGTAGCAGACCACCACGATTTCTGTATAAGTAAAGACCTCTACTCACCTAAACCGGATGGGAGCCCTGTAGGTCTTCTATAAAAAATGAAAAAAAGCTACTGCAGCACTTTATTCATCTTTTCACCGCTGGATGTTTTTTGCAGTCACTGTCTTCCGCTTCAATAGGCCCCAGTGGCCTAATTTTGGAAAAGCGTGTTAATTTTTTACCCCAGCTGGCAAGGCCCAGTAAAGTTCAGCCTCACCTGCTGAAATTTTAACCAGTGTTGTTCCTGAGGCTTCTGTTTAATTCAGAGAGTAGCAAGCCTTTAATGGTGTGCTGAAATCTCAAAAAAATAAAAAGGTTTTGGACTTCCATTTGTTTAAGAATACATGACCTGCTGATTCTGTCTGGGTGGTACTCTCCTGAATGAAGTTAGTACAATTCCTTAGAGCTTTATATCTAATATGGATTTCATTTTCAGTTAGTATATCAATATTTTTTTGATTGTTTGAGTGTTTCCGTCACCAAGTTTACAGAACTTTTTTGAAATGACAAGAAGCACTGTGCTCTCAAGGGTAAATTGGAAATATGGAACACATGACCTCAGACAACCTGTGCTTGAGATCTCTATTATGATTCAAATTTTTAGATTATTATTTGTGATTGCAGCAACAACTTTTTATTTATCATTATTTCATAAACCTGGACTATGAACAACTCAAAAGAATGTTCTAGGCTATATCATTAGAAATATGTCTTGATAAGAGAAGAACCGTGTTCTCAAAGTTTTGGCATTCTCTTGAAGCTATTATGTATTATTAGACTACATTTTTCTGATTAAATAACACGCCTTATTTCTCTATCATGTTTACATCAGGAGCTTGTTGGTCGTATTTATTTTTATTTTCATAAATGTAACATTTAACAGAAATGTCAAATAACGTACTACTAGTGTATTGTAATAAATATTGTTATAGCATGATATGGAATGTTTTGTGTAAACATTTTCAGAAATTTTGCCCAGCACTACCTGCCACAAAATTCAACCAATCAAGCAGTTGAAATTATGGTGTATTTAGAAATGTGTAATCCGTTGCATCTCAATAATAATCAAATTGTTACCATTTGTCTGTCTCAGGTGGTACCATGGCAAGCTAGACCGAACCATTGCTGAGGAGCGGCTGCGTCAGGCCCGGAACCCTGGCAGCTACCTCATCAGGGAGAGTGACCGCCGGCCCGGTTCCTTTGTCCTGTCTTTCCTCAGTGTGACCAACGTGGTCAACCATTTCAGGTAAGACAGAGTACATGCGACAGGCAGAAATGACGTCCTCTCAGTGATAGGCCCAGTCTAAAGATGTAACCTTACCTAACTTGATTTGACTTGCTGATACATACACAAATGTTTGTCCAATTAACTATTTTTTAACCATCGTTATCCATTGCTAAAATTTACTTTAAAGCCAAAATGGTCCAAAATATTCGATTTACATGAAATAGGACAGTAACTTGATGTGTCCTTGTGTTTACCATACCCATTATAGAAGCCAAGTAGAGTTAGCTAACCTGTCTAGCATGGTATTTTGCTAACATTGTATAACTGAGAGAGCAATGTGGGTGGAGTAGTTGGAATAGTTTGGTCCGACAGGAACTGTTGCATCTCTATTCTCTATAGAGCCCTTTAGTAGGTGAAATAGAACAAAACATGACATCTGACAATAAGCAGACAGCATGCCACCCTAAAGGAGCAGATAAGGATAGAGGAAGTTATTCATTACCCGCTACCCAAAAGGGCAGAGAGCCACAGACACTGCAGTGAAAGATTAACCTCAGAGATGAGAAAATACTTAAAGGAGAATATTTAGGTTGGACAATTGGTTTCCAGTGCCATGCCATGTCTTTGTAGACCACATCAACCTACTGTATGTAACAATCATTCAAACAAACAGCATGCAGACATGATGCTTATCAACTTGCACACTTAGATGTCTGGTGAAACCAATGACTAAGTGTATGCGTCTGTTTGTGTGACACAGAAAACCTTTGTGTGTGGGTGGACCTGAAGTAAAAGAATAAATATACCACACAGTCTAGCAGCAATACCTCGGGGTATTTACTAACCTTATAGTCAATAAAACAAAACAGATTAGGCCTTACAATATGTCCTCCCCTTCAGTGGATATGTTATCATCCGTATGAGGGAACATTTATCCTGCAGCACACACATAACTGGTAAACATATGCTCTTTCTGATCAAGGGCAAACAATGTGACATCTTCTACTTAGTTGTTTTGACTAATGTAGAGTGGCTCACTTAACAATGGGATGTGATAAAGTAGAAGTATTTATTAATGATCATTAAGCAGGCTACTGAGAAGAACATTTTGCATTTAGAGGTGGCACCCAGGTTTCTACATTCCTTGTGTATTTAATACTAACTGTAAGTACTTGAGGACATAATGTGGGTGTGTAGGCCATTGCACCGATTGTGGTCATTGAAACACCTCTATGCATAAGCGCATATTTCTCTCAAATTTTCTAAAGCTTGTTTATTTATGAACCTGTAAGTAAACAGGTCATGTTTGACCTTTTAATCCTAATTTTAGTCTTTAGAAAGCCAAGAGGTTTATTCTTTGAGAAATCATGGACATTTGTTTTCTATCCAGAAAATGCACTTCAATAATTAAGTTACAGTGACTTTCACTCACATTGGTTTGGACCCATGATGTCATTGATGCTGGAAGGAAGGAGCCCTTTTGTAGGGGAATTATGAACATAAGGTTAATTGCGTGACACCTACACTTCAATTGATTCAGTTGATGTCCTTAGATTATGCACATATTGAATAAGTAATCGCACAAGTGCATTTATTATAAACCGTCATCAGACATCCACTCAACTGACGAGCAGAGAATTAGGATTAGTGGCTCTGAAAAGGGATATGGTTTGGAACAGTACTTTTATCATACCATTGTATTCATTCACTGTAGTGATTTTCAGTCACAAAATGCAAATGGAATGTCAGTGATAGTTTGATTCAACAGGACAGCCTCTATCCATCTCTTTCTCCCATTGTCTGAAATCCTCTTTAGATATGTATTTACTATTTTCAGACATTTAAGGATTGTGGGACAGGTGCTTAGTCTTATTTTATATCTTAGTTTAAATGTGCTGTGTGTCATCTGCTTTGTAGAAGCACTGATGAAAAACAATGTTGACGCAGTCCAGATAGATCATGTCATTATTAAATGAATCAAAGTTGAACATTTTCTATTTCCTTCAATGCCCAGCAATTAGACTGTATTTAAAAATAACTGTGCTGTCTTTTATCATTGTTGTGTCTTCCCCCAACAGGATAATCGCCATGTGTGGGGACTATTACATTGGTGGGCGGCGGTTCTCTTCTCTATCAGACCTGATTGGTTACTACAGCTATGTGTCTTGCCTGCTAAAAGGAGAGAAACTGCTATCGCCAGTGGCACCCCCAGAGGTGAGACTGACTTCATGGCTGGGAGTAAAAAGTAGATTTGAAATTCTAGCATATTTGAAATTTTGCAGCACTCCCCTGCAATTTTTTGCATTTCTAAACTCATTTAATTGCTTGTGTGACATGACATCACTTGATTTGCTTTTCCCCTTCTTTTTTTTAAATAAATATTGCAAAATGCACTTTGTCTAAATAAGATAAGGTACTCCCAGTAAGTTAAGGGTGTTATATTTGAGCTGAAATTCTGCAATATTAAAAATTCTCTTATGGTTTCGTTTTAAAGACTATAAATAATGTAAGGTCAGGGCATCTTGTTTTTTCTGTTTGAATCATTACTGTGGTTTGCATCTTTGAAAATAGACATTTTTCTGTTTTTTTTTGCATTTTATTGATTTTTGCCAATAAAAAGACAATTCTGAACAACAAGCCGTTCAAATCTTGGCCGTATAAAAGTGCAGTACAAATGGTATAACACTGCAATATAGCGAAAATAGACATTTTTATAGCTTTACAGTAGCATTTTGATCTAAATGTAATTGGCAGCTTCTTGTTTTCAGAATTGGATCACCCTCACTTAGTGGGTTTGTCTTTGTTTATAATAGAAAAGGAAATAATTTTCCCCAGAGATCTAGCAAAAATAAATTCAGAACTTTTTAAACACGTCAAATGCATGCAAAAACAGTGAGTATCAACAGTAAGGTATGCAAAACAAAACCTAATCTCCTGAAATGTCCAGTAAAAGTACCTGATTTCATTTTTGAGGGTTAAAGATGAGTGGGAAAAATCTACCTTATCAAATTAACTTGAAGTTAACCTTGATTACTTTATTCAGCCACTTGTTCAATGTACAAGGGCATATTTTATTACATCTTCCTTTTCCCTTCTTGTTTTTACCTTCAAGCAGTATTCAGAACTGTTTTAGGCAAAGTTTAAACTAATGCAAATTAGCTTTTGTTGCGGACTGTGATATCTCCCAGAGGGAGTTGTTGGAGTATACTTGATTTTGTGCAATAATTAGGAGCTTTAACATGGATGTGGTTTTGGAAGGTCAAGGCTAAGAATAACAGTTTTATACTTTGTGTGCATGTTTCCACAGCCTGTAGAAGACAGGAGGAGAGTCAGGGCCATACTTCCATACACCAAAGTGCCAGATACTGATGAGATCAGGTATGTATATGTGTTTAACTGTACAAAAAAGACTTTCCTTGTGTTATAACATTTTCTCATCCAACCAGCCACTTTCTACTGTCATAAATATGATCCGTAATCTTTGAGACACAGACAAGCCCTGATGATTTCCTGGGGTTAAAAATATAGTATTTGATTGTATTGTTGACTTTGATTTTTGGGCATTTCACATGCCTGCTCTTCCGCTCACAGCAGCCTGGAAAGCTCATCATCTCACTTGTTAATGAAAAACAGTCTTGTCCCTGTCATTAAGATGCAGTAGGAAAACTTAGTGATGATCCCAAATATCCCTGATTTCTGATAAACATCTGTCTGAAGTCAACCTCAACCCTGAGTCTGCCAGGGAGCCACTGGCTTAAAGGAGTGGATAGACATGAATATTTACCTAAAATGTTATAAGTCAGAGGAGACACCTGCTGGTAATGCTGTGGTATTACAATGGACTAAATAGATAGACAGTTAATATTTTTTTTTATCATCCAGATGAGAGTGCTTTGACATAGCAAAAGTGCTACAGTGAAATATGGTGTCGTATGTATAGCAATTTGCAGTGGGTTTCACACACCTTATTATTATTATTATTTTTTTTTTTACTTTTTTCATCCAATATGTACAATGTCTCACTGTTTCTGGCTTTCTCTTAATGCCCTTTTTTGACTAACTTGTATCTTCAGCTTCTTGAAAGGGGACATGTTTATTGTTCACAATGAACTGGATGATGGCTGGATGTGGGTGACAAATGTACGCACAGAGGAGCAGGGCCTCATTGTGGAGGATCTGGTGGAGGAGGTGGTAAGTACAGTACAAGATGTGAAGGCTGTATCTGTTTTTAGAAGATGTGTATCAAAACTTCAAAGACAATTAAAGACAAAATTAATAGTGGCAACCAATGTAATGTGACTAGAATATACCAAAGTGGCATTAACATAGCACCAAGGGTAGTGATTTGACATAATATGAATATACAGCACAGCATTCCATAGACGTCACAAAGACTTCAGTCATTGGTCCATTAGAGTTGTTCTCTTAACAGATGTTTGTTTCTGATATTTTTTAGGGGCGGGAGGAGGATCCACATGAGGGAAAAGCGTAAGTTGTGTTGCACTGAACTCACTTGTCTTATTGTCCAATATCTGATCAGTTTGTAAAATTCCAAAGCAGGATGTAAAAGTTAACATGCTTCAGTTTCCCATTAAATATGATTCTCTATGATGCAGTGACTTATTACTCAACTTTATTTTGTAATAGCGGTTGCTTTGTGTATACTTATAGACAAAATGTCATTACAGAATAGTATCTACCCTGTAATTTCTGCCTCTTTGTTTACCTCTATCCACACAACCTTGTTTTCTTTGTCCTCATGAATAGCATAACAGCACTTTGTACATAGTATTAATTATTATTGTCACCTCAACTAACATGTCCTTCAGCTTTGGCAAATCTTTAATTATGACTGAGTTAGGGACTCAGTCATAATTAAAGATTTGAAAAAACAACCTTTAGTATGCTAGATGCCCCTGTGAGAGAATGTATAGTCACACCTAAGTGTTTCTTTGGACAATACATAGATAATAAAAGGACAAATGCGATATGTTTTTAGAATCTAGTTATTCATTTTGCAAACATTTGATAGCCATTTTACTGAGATGTGGTTGCAGTAGGTTCTGCTGAACATTTGGATGATTGAGCTAATTGTATTGCCTGTGTCTCATGTTCTCTTGTTTGATCTCCTGAACAGCTGGTATCATGGAAAGATCACCAAGCAAGAAGCCTACAACCTGCTGATGACAGGTACCATTTCTTTTTCACTTGGCGAACCTTATTAATCACTTGTGACGTTATTGTGCATTGTATTTGTCAGAAATAAGTTGTAAACTACATTTATCAAAATACAATGCTGAGCATGCACTAAAATCTCTCTTTCCCCCTCGCTCTGATTGTTTTGCCGCCTCTCATTTCTTAGTTGGCCAGGTGTGCGGTTTTCTAGTCCGACCATCAGACAACACACCTGGGGACTACTCCCTCTTTTTTCGCACCAATGAAAACATCCAAAGGTTTAAGATCTCCCCCACCCCCACAAATCAGTACATGATGGGTGGGAGGTACTATAACAGGTATGTCTGGCAATGTGCCTACATTCAGCGGCCGTTATAACAGAATAATATCAAGATAAGTTTTTTTGAAGTCGTAGCCAGCCTGTACTGTGTATTTTGACTTGCCGTTAACATGCTGCATTTTGTTTGGTCTCACTCCCTCACTGGCAGTGTTGATGACATTATTGACCATTACAAGAAAGAGCAGATTGTCGAGGGCTACAACCTGAAAGAGCCAGTTTCAGTGCAGGTATGTAAAAATGTATTATTGCTATAGCATTATTAATGAACCTTAATGGGATGGCATTTTAAGGGCAGTTTAAGGGGTTGGATAGGATTTAAATGCTAGGATTTTTAAGGCTGATATGGATACAAATGATGGTGATTTAAAAATCTGATATATCGGCCGATATACTGTGTGTGTGTGTGTGTGTGTGTGTGTGTGTGTGTGTGTGTATAAACAGTATGTACAGTGAGGAAAATAAGTATTTGAACACCCTGCTATTTTGCAAGTTCTCCCACTTAGAAATCATGGAGGGGTCTGAAATTGTCATCGTAGGTGCATGTCCACTGTGAGAGACATAATCTAAAAAAGAAAATCCAGAAATCACAATGTATGATTTTTTTAACTATTTCTTTGTATGATACAGTTGCAAATAAGTATTAAAACACCTGTCTATCAGCTAGAATTCTGACCCTCAAAGACCTGTTAGTCTGCCTTCAAAATGTCCACCTCCACTCCATTTATTATCCTAAATTAGATGCACATGTTTGAGGTTGTTAGCTGCATAAAGACACCTGTCCACCCCATACAATCAGTAAGAATCCAACAACTAACATGGTCAAGACCAAAGACACTAGAGACAAAATTGTACACCTCCACAAGGCTGGAAAGGGCTAAGGGGAATTGTTTGCCAAGCAGCTTGGTGAAAAAAGGTCCACTGTTGGAGCAATCATTAGAAAATGGAAGAAGCTAAACATGACTGTCAATCTCCCTCGGACTGGGGCTCCATGCAAGATCTCACCTCGTGGGGTCTCAATGATCCTAAGAAAGGTGAGAAATCAGCCCAGAACTACACGGGAGGAGCTGGTCAATGACCTGAAAAGAGCTGGGACCACCGTTTCCAAGGTTACTGTTGGTAATACACTAAGACGTCATGGTTTGAAATCATGCATGGAACGGAAGGTTCCCCTGCTTAAACCAGCACATGTCAAGGCCCGTCTTAAGTTTGCCAATGACCATTTGGATGATCCAGAGGAGTCATAGGAGAAAGTCATGTGGTCAGATGAGACCAAAATATTACTTTTTGGTCATAATTCCACTAACCGTGTTTGGAGGAAGAAGAATGATGAGTACCATCCCTACTGTGAAGCATGGGGGTGGTAGCATCATGCTTTGGGGGTGTTTTTCTGCACATGGGACAGGGCGACTGCACTGTATTAAGGAGAGGATGACCGGGGCCATGTATTGCGAGATTTTGGGGAACAACCTCCTTCCCTCAGTTAGAGCATTGAAGATGGGTCAAGGCTGGGTCTTCCAATATGACATTGACCCGAAGCACACAGCCAGGATAACCAAGGAGTGGCTCTGTAAGAAGCATATCAAGGTTCTGGCGTGGCCTAGCCAGTCTCCAGACCTAAACCCAATAGAGAATCTTTGGAGGGAGCTCAAACTCTGTGTTTCTCAGCGACAGCCCAGAAACCTGACTGATCTAGAGAAGATCTGTGTAGAGGAGTGGGTCAAAATCCCTTCTGCAGTGTGTGCAAACCTGGTGAAAAACTACAGGAAACGTTTGACCTCTGGAATTGCAAACAAAGGCTACTGTACCAAATATTAACATTGATTTTCAATGTTAATTGTAATGTTAGTATTGTTCAAATACTTATTTGCAGATGTATCTTACAAATAAATAGTTAAAAAATCATACATTGTGATTATTTTTTTTTTTTTTAGATTATGTCTCTCACAGTGGACATGCACCTACGGTGACAATTTCAGACCCCTCCATGATTTCTAAGTGGGAGAACTTGCAAAATAGCAGGGTGTTCAAATACTTATTTTCCTCACAGTATACATTGCAGATAAAATTATAATTTAATGTAAGCTGGCCCTTTGAATGGAGTTGATTTGATGGTTGTGTCAATGATTTCTTTGTTTTTATATTCACTACAGCACCAGGAACAAGTTCTTACTGACACAGTGGATGGGAGAGAAATTTATAACACTATCAGACGGAAAACAAAAGACGCTTTCTACAAAAACATTGTCAAGAAAGGCTACCTCCAGTTCAACAAAGGTATATATGTAACATCTGCATTGTATATCATTTTAATAGGGACATGCAGTAGCCCCCATGTAATACCATGAATAATTGTATCTCTGTCTTGTCTTGCTGTCATGTCAGTAAGGATCTACCATTATAATACACATTTCTGTTGTTCCTCTCAACCTCTAGGCAAAGGCAAACGATGGAAGAACCTTTACTTCATTCTGGAGGGCAATGATGCCCAGCTCATCTACTTTGAGAGTGAGAAGAGGGCCACCAAACCCAAAGGGCTGATTGACCTAAGCGTGTGTTCCGTGTATGGTGTTCATGACAGTCTGTTTGGCAGGTGAGATGTCAAAATATTGCTCTTAGTCTAATTCCGTAAAGTTGGCAGGAAGTACTGTCACTCAGCTCTGAATGATCAGTCACTCAGACACCACATGAAGGCAATTTCTTTAAAATAATGTATCACACAGTACAAAGTCATTTTTACTTTGTACTCTTTTTTCTATTTTACTTTTTCAGGCCACACTGTTTCCAGATTGTGGTCCAGCACTTTAGCGAGGAACAGTACATATTCTACTTTGCGGGGGAGGCCCCAGAGCAGGCACAGGTAATAAGAGCGTCAGCACCTCCCTGTCACTAATATCTGTCTCATCAAACGGCAGAAGCATATGCACATCTATTATGTCAATGCTTGATGTGTTCTGTCTTGAAGATGACTCTCAACACTGTGAACTGCTCCCATTGTTTAAAAAAAGAAATACATTTCCAGCCCAAACTGGTTCTTACAAGATACAGAGGACTACTGGATAGATAGTTACAGTGATTATCAGGACCTTTGTATGTGGCGAGGAGCCAGTCATTTATTTCTTGATAAAACAAATAAGTACAAACTGTGTGAACAGTTTATAGTTTTGTGAGTTCTTAAGAAGACAGAGCCCATGACAACTTTTACAAGTGTTTTGACAGTGTCTGTATTTGCAGGATTGGATGAAATGCCTTCAAACTTTCTGCAGTAACTTAAGGAAAACCACTCAGCCGACCTCCAACAAAAGGCTTAGACAGGTACGTATTCCATCAGTGTGTGTTCATGTAGACAAAGTAAAGCAGTAGATGGATCATATCCAATGAGTCAGTGAACATATTTTTATCACTCAGGCATAAGACCACCAGCAGTTCAGAATGAATCAAAGTTGAGCATAACTTTGATAGAAAGACTTTAAATAGTTTGAAAGGTCTGAAGTGGCTAAATGCATTTATTAAAAATACTTTGCTTATCATGGCTGGCTTGTCACACACAGCAGGTTAATTGTACTGCCATTGTAAGACAAGTCAATCTTTTTACTGCATAATTACACCTTTCCCACACTCAACTCAATTTTTTGAAGGCTTCATGCCTAGCGATCCCTAAAATGTTTGTTTTACTTTCTTTCTTTTTTTTTGTCATTAAAGTTTTTATATACTTTACGTATACATATAGTAAACCGACAGTATCCTTACATTTGGTTACATATGTAGTAGTAGTAGTAATAGTTATTTTGAACACGTAAAAAATATACATACATACAGTGAGGAAAATAAGTATTTGAACACCCTGCTATTTTGCAAGTTATCCTACTTAGAAATCATGGAGGGGTCTGAAATTGTCATCGTAGGTGCATGTCCACTGTGAGAGACATAATCTAAAAAAAAGAAATCCAGAAATCACAATGTATGATTTTTTTTAACTATTTATTTGTATGATACAGCTGCAAATAAGTATTTGAACACCTGAGAAAATCAATGTTAATATTTGGAAAAGTAGCCTTTGTTTGCAATTCCAGAGGTCAAACGTTTCCTGTAGTTTTTCACCAGGTTTGCACACACTGCAGAAGGGATTTTGGCCCACTCCTCCACACAGATCTTCTCTAGATCAGTCAGGTTTCTGGGCTGTCGCTGAGAAACACAGAGTTTGAGCTCCCTCCAAAGATTCTCTATTGGGTTTAGGTCTGGAGACTGGCTAGGCCACGCCAGAACCTTGATATGCTTCTTACAGAGCCACTCCTTGGTTATCCTGGCTGTGTGCTTTGAGTCATTGTCATGTTGGAAGACCCAGCTTCGAACCCATCTTCAATGCTCTAACTGAGGGAAGGAGGTTGTTCCCCAAAATCTCGCAATACATGGCCCCGGTCATCCTCTCCTTAATACAGTGCAGTCGCCCTGTCCCATGTGCAGAAAAAACACCCCCAAAGCATGATGCTACCACCCCCATGCTTCACAGTAGGGATGGTGTTCTTGGGATGGTACTCATCATTCTTCTTCCTCCAAACACGGTTAGTGGAATTATGACCAAAAAGTTCTATTTTAGTCTCATCTGACCACATGACTTTCTCCCATGACTCCTCTGGATCATCCAAATGGTCATTGGCAAACTTAAGACGGGCCTTGACATGTGCTGGTTTAAGCAGGGGAACCTTCCGTGCCATGCATGATTTCAAACCATGACGTCTTAGTGTATTACCAACAGTAACCTTGGAAACGGTGGTCCCAGCTCTTTTCAGGTCATTGACCAGCTCCTCCCATGTAGTTCTGGGCTGATTTCTCACCTTTCTTAGGATCATTCAGACCCCACGAGGTGAGATCTTGCATGGAGCCCCAGTCCGAGGGAGATTAACAGTCATGTTTAGCTTCTTCCATTTTCTAATGATTATTCCAACAGTGGACCTTTTTTCACCAAGCTGCTTGGCAATTTCCCCGAAGCCCTTTCCAGCCTTGTGGAGGTGTACGATTTTGTCTCTAGTGTCTTTGGACAGCTCTTTGGTCTTGGCCATGTTAGTAGTTGGATTCTTACTGATTGTATGGGGTGGACAGGTATCTTTATGCAGCTACCAACCTCAAACAGGTGCATCTAATTTAGGATAATAAATGGAGTGGAGGTGGACATTTTGAAGGCAGACTAACAGGTCTTTGAGGGTCAGAATTGTAGCTGATATACAGGTGTTCAAAAACTTATTTTCAGCTGTATCATACAAATAAATAGTTACAAAATCATAAATTGTGATTTCTGGATTTCTTTTTTTTAGATTATGTCTCTCACAGTGGACATGGACCTACGATGACAATTTCAGACCCCTCCATGATTTCTAAGTGGGAGAACTTGCAAAATAGCAGAATGTTCAAATACTTATTTTCCTCACTGTACATACATACATACATACATATAATTAAAATGACAGATAAATAAGGTCATGTACTTCTCAGCACAATCTTCCAAAATGATTGTAAGTAATTCAAACAAGAAATCCCCATGTTCAAAAAGGAGTAGGAAGAAGTTCATAAACAAACTTATCAGGTCCTACACCCTCTCTCTATTTTTATCCTTTAGTAAATACAAAATCTTATGCTTCACTTATTTACACATCATAGACACAGATGCATACATACATACCTACACACATTTACACTGTTTTTGTTTCTTTTTTTCTCCTTTCTACTTCTTTCTTTACCCTGTATCTATAGCAGATTGTACAAAGGCCTTTGATAGATGAACATATTTAGAAATTTCTAAATAAACATCTACCAGTTAAAACTGTACATCCAAGGCATTACATTGTCTCAGAGCAGGTGCTATTAGCAAAAACACTGTCCCATGCCCTCTTACAATTCCCATCATAATTATAGACTCTAGCTAATGTGTTCATACAATACTATTTTTAATATCCTTTATCCCTGTAAAGTTATAATTTTAAATATTGGGCATTTCTATTTGGACATAATTTTGGTGATAAAGGTACTGTCAAACCTAAATGGTTGCCTTTATATTCTAGTACTTTTTCCCAAAATGGGTAAGACAATAAGGTTTATGTTAAGTTCTTTTTGTTTATTGTTGGCTTACTTAACAAATGAGTAACTATTAGCAATTCTTAGGCAAATAAAAAAATCTGTGCTATACATGTACTATACATACCAGTGCTATCGCTTGTTTTATTTTCTTTGTGTGAAAAGACAGATTGTGAACGGGAAAGATGAGATTCTCTGTAGAGGTGGGGGGGATCATCAAGAGTGGGTAATGGCTGGAAACTCTGTAGAAGAAAGCAAGTGCAGATTGAAAACCATCTCTTGCTGTCCTCTTAAGATTTCACATTCTCAAAACTGTTTATTAATGGTTTTTGATTTTTATATAAATTTTAGTTTAGAATATTATTGTATATACTCAGCAATTATTACAACCCACCCGTATGTATGTATGTATGTATGTATGTATGTATGTATGTATGTATGTATGTATGTATGTATCTACTGCGTATAATTTACATGCCTAATCCTTTTCTTCTCTCAGGTGAGCAGCCTGGTGCTGTATGTGGAGGAGGCCCACAAGCTGCCAGTGAAGTATTTCACCAACCCCTACTGTAACATCTACCTGAACAGCGTCCAGGTGGCTAAAACACACCCTAGGGAGGGGCAGAACCCCGTCTTCACAGAGGAGTTTATCTTTGAGTGAGTCTGTCACATATCTGAATGTGACTATTTTCCTCCCTTGGATTCTTCCACTGCTCTTTCTCCCTCTATGTTATCCAACTCACATTTCCAGCAACCCATTTTGCTTTGAATTGCTAACATTCTTCTCTACTGGTTTACAGAATTCTAGAATATATTTATCTGTTGTTTCAGTGACTTGTCGAGTGAAATCAACAGATTTGAAATCAGCCTGAGCAACAAAACAAAAAAGAGCAAAGAAAGTGACATCTGTAAGTACATTTGCACATTTTAAAACAAATGTAATCTCTGTAGGTCTCTGCATTCACCTTATCTTCTTTTGTTTCATTTCACAACTGACATCTCTCCCACCTTTTCATGCCTCAATCTCTCTCCCTCTCAGTGTTCATGCGTTGCCAGCTGAATCGTCTGCAGAAGGGCCAGATGATTGATGAGTGGTTCCCTCTCAGCTCCCACGTGCCTCTGAAGGGCATCGAGCCGGGCTCTTTACGTGTACGTGCCCGATACTCCATGGAGAAGATCATGCCTGAAGAGGAGTACAACGAGTTCAAAGAGGTCTGAACGCTGAAAAGGGTTTTTTGATTGCAATGTCCATTAACTGTCTGCTGCTCTGTTATTCACTTAAAATGACAATGATATCATTGCCGTGTGTCCTCTGCAGATGATCTTGCAGAAAGAGTTCCACGTCATCTACGGTCTGGCCCATGTGTGTGGTCAGGACCGCACCTTATTGGCAAGCCTCCTCCTGCGGATCTTCAGGCACGAGAAGGCTGAAGCTCCTCTACTCAGGACACTCAATGACAGAGAGATTAACATGGAGGGTGAGAAAGCAAGCAGTAATAACAAAAAAAGTGATGTAAAATCAAGCATTGCTGAAATAATGGATCTGCGTACATTTTACCCAAGGAACCCACAGTATAATAATGTTGAATAAAATGTATTGTAAATTGGTGCTAAAACCTTCAATCCTTTTGCATAGCAACACATCAGTCTGCAGTGTTGTACAGCGTTCAGCTTTAATGTTGTGGTTGTTTGTTGAGACGCTTCAGCCAGAAATATGTACAACCATGTGTGCATACACTTGCATAACCTTCTCTGCTTGTGCACTGCAACCAGACGAAGCCACAACATTGTTCAGAGCGACTACACTGGCCAGCACGCTGATGGAGCAGTACATGAAGGCCACAGCCACACCATTTGTCCACCATGCTCTCAAAGACACCATCCTCAGAATCATGGAGAGCAAACAGTCCTGCGAGGTAAAGACTTACACTGGGTTTTTCTCTCTTACACACAGCAATACACAATGTCTCTAACCTATTTTCCCCTGCACGTATCTGTGGTACAAGGTTAAAAAGCACATGGTAAAAGCACATTTATATATCAAAAAATGTAGTGACACAACATCAACCAGGCTGAGATCGAGGCTGCTCTGTGAGCCTTAGTCAGAATCAATATTTTTATATATTTATATTATATATAATATATTTGAACACTTATCCGTGCATTTATATGGAACTAAGCTTTAGGAGCTTTCCATCTTTACTCTCGTCCCTCGACTATTTTTGACTCGCTCGATAGACGGCGACCGGAAGAACAACAGCTACAGTGAGTTGTTCAAAAGTTTGTTGTGTCGAGCCTTCTTAATGTTTTAAAAATAGCTATTTTGAGGCTAGCGTAAAAGTGCCCCTAGCTCTCCCATTCAAAAGGCCATTTGACCGAAAAATTAGAATACGGTAAATTTTAAAAGTGGTGTTTCCGTCCTAAATATGCTTTTAAATGAAAGTTTGACTTGGGTACATTGACAAAAAGACCCTGGGTTAGAGAGAGAGTTGCGCTTTAATTAACCGTCATGTTTTCTGTTTTCCCCCTGCTGCTGTCTTTCTATCTTTGCTTTTAAGCTGAACCCTTCCAAACTGGAAAAGAATGAGGATGTGAACCTGAACCTTGCTCATCTCCTCAACATCCTGTCTGAACTGGTGGAGAAGATCTTCATGGCTGCTGAGATCCTACCACCGTAAGAACAAACCCACATATACTCATTCACAGTGTTGTCCTGAGTAGATCACTCAAAACTGGCTGTTTGAGCAGAAATGCAAAGCCAAATGTCTAATAAACCCAAATAATATGTCATTGTCTCTCTGTGATGATGACCCATCCAGGACATTGAGGTTCATCTATGGCTGTCTGCAGAAGTCTGTGCAGCAGAAATGGCCCACCAACACCACCATGCGAACAAGAGTCGTAAGGTAAAGAAACACAAATACTCAGTGGACACACTTCTTTTGAGAGTTGAAAAGCTGTCAACATACCTTTTGTCTGTGTTAATTGCCCATTAGAACTACAACTTTAATTTTAGCATGTTATTTTGTGTTAGTTCTTATTCAGTCCAACTTACTTCATCTATTCTTCTTCCAGTGGCTTTGTCTTTCTAAGACTCATCTGCCCTGCCATCCTCAACCCCAGATTGTTTAACATCATTGCTGGTAAGCATCTGTTGAAAAACACAAAATCCCTCTATTTGCCATGTGACAATGTTATGTTTGTTTTATACCACCCTCTCTTCTTGCAGACCCTCCATCTTCAGCAGCAGGCAGGACCCTCACACTGGTTGCTAAGTCTGTCCAGAACCTGGCTAACCTGGTTGAATTCGGTGCTAAGGTGAGGAGTATGTACTTGAAACAATAGCATGCAGTTGAGTAGAAATAGTTTTGACAGTGGCTATACATCAGTGCAGTCATTTTCAATGGTATTTGTTATGTCTGCTGTAAGTTATGATAGACTCATTCTACAAAGTGTTATTCTTTCCTCAAACAGGAGCCCTATATGGAGGGGGTGAACCCTTTCATCAAAAACAACAAACACAGGATGATCATGTTTCTGGATGAGTTGGGGGTGAGTAACATTCTTTTCCTTCTGATCAAATCATCAGAAGTCGTTTAATCTTCCTTGCCAACTAAACACCATATGCTTAGAAAAACTGTCCACTGTGTGTGTAGAATGTCCCTGACCTCCCAGAAGCCACAGAGCACTTTAGGACGGACCTGTCCCGGGACCTGGCTGCGCTGCATGAGGTCTGTGCCACACACTCAGACGAGCTCCGGACGCTGAGCAACGAGAGGGGAGCACAGCAGGTCAGAGACTGATGAAATGATTGGCTGTGCACGCACAGGACAATTTATTGCCGTCCAGTTTCAGAGGATTTATCTAATTCCTGTTTCCTCTCTGCAGCATGTGTTGAAAAAGCTGCTGGCCATCACAGAGCTGCTCCAGCAGAAGCAGACTCAGTATGCCATGTCCAACAGCAACAGGTAGTACTGCACTCCTCTCTCCTCCCATCTTCCCATCCTCCACCGGAGTGCAGCGCAGAGGAGACCTAGCATGCTCTACCCTCATCACCATGGCAACCCCTTCATCACGTCTTCCTCCAATAGTCCTGCCCATCCCCACCCACCATCTTGTCCCGTTCACCACCAGAGAGCTATGCAACAACAACCAACACAGTACTTAAAAACACAAATACAAAAACAACTTGCACCAGGGGACTGCCAGCTGTATGCACAGGAAACATATTGTCCACCTATAAACTGTGTTCACGATGCTGACTTGGGTACATTTCATTCCCTTCATCATGAGGGCCAAATATTAAGATTTCAAGAGTTTTTGTACTCACTGTGTTTTGATAGCACAGGTTGCCAAAGTGTACCCCCCTTCCTATTCAGTATGAGGAAACTGACCTGAAAAAGCTAGTTCTCTCAGTGACCTTTTCTTGTAACTGGATTATGAGCGATAATGCTTTTATACTGTAATTGACTGATTTATTTTAAGGTTGTGACAATATCCGAAAAGTGCTAAAACTAGCATTTGTCTATTTTTTTTCTCTTTGTTTTCTAGATTGGAACAAAGTCTTTAGAAAAGTATGGTTATTTTATATTAAGAATAAATTCTCTTGCTGGAATCATGAGTATATAAGTGAGATAAGCTGCATTTTTTCCCTCAGACTTTATCAGCTTTTTTTTTTGATTATTTGGTTAAGTCTTTTTTTGAAACTTCTCAATGCCGGACAAGACACATAATCAGAGAAACCAAGTAAAATGAAAGTGTTTACAGCAGTAAAATGTCAATAGTACGGACTGTATCAGACATGCATGCACTTATTAAACAGTTTTTGTAAAGTAGATTGAGTCATTCATTGTCCCCTGACAAAGGTGGAGAAGTGTATGCACACAGTATCATGTGGCTTTTGTTCTGTTTATTAACTGCAGAAACAGTAAGACAAAATGTAGAAAAATATATTTATTCTTACTGCAGGACAAAAGCAAACTCAAATTTCAACAATATCCCATAGAAAAGTAAATAACAGTTTAATGTTGAAATTAACTAGTATATTAACTTTAAATCCAAAACCATACATGCTCATAACAGGTCTTCATCAGTCCATTCCTGCAATGACAAAAAAGTTAATTTCAGAAGGATTTTACAAGAATGATGTAGCTTAACTAAGTGTCACAATGCCAGCCTGTAATGGAAAATACCGTCTCACCTCTTCTGTTAAACGTGCTTCTTTTGCAACATGACCGTCTTCTTCATATCCTCTCTTTCGTTTGCTGCAATAAAAAAGTAATTTTACTACGAGTTGACGCGTACCAAAACAGCCAGTTTAGAATAACTGAATCAGAACCTATCTTTACAACGTAATTGTTGAACATTGTTCATTCTATTCAACATTTGTGACCAACGCCTTCAAGCCCATTTAACACTCATTAAGTGATAATACATCTAGTATGTAGATAATGTGGCATCTAGTTTTATACTACACCTTCATAATCACCAATAGTACCCGTAGTTGCCCATGTCTTCATTTTCAAATCGGTACGCGACTTCATTTAGACTAGTTCACGCCATGTGTGAATATGCATACTGACGTAGCATTTTAAGTTGAGTGATTCTCCAAGCATGTGCCTTTTACAAACATGTCCACTTTATCTTACAGGACAGAGTGCACCATCATGTCACTGGCTGCTGCCATCCAGGTAATGTGAGTTTTACAGGTCCCACCCCCTCTCCGAGAATCAAAGTGTGGTAGTCCGACCGCACAGCCAGCCAGCCAAAGTAAGGCCTCATCCCATGAGGTGCCCGACCGAAGACTTGAGTCAGTTTGTATTTATAAGCATGTGGCCTAGATTCCTGACAGTTCAAACTAAATATGGCTGTTCTCCATGGGAAACAACATGCTGCATATCTGAAAACTGTCCTTCCAAAGCCCCAAAATATTTCAGACACAAACAGTGTGTTGAACTGATAAAAAAAAATGATAAGAAGCCTTGTCGCATAAGACCTCGAAGAGATGATTTCTATGAAGATGGACCTGAGATACATTCTACTGCAGAAATGCCTGACCTTCTTTTATCCTGGTATGCCTGCCACTCCCTCAGTTTGACTGGTTACGACTGGTGGTCGACGTGACAACCAGACAAAAGTGGCACCCTGATCAGCCACTCCTTTCCTTGGACAAAAACTTGCGAGGATTACAGGGGAGGCAATCCAAAGTATTGAAGTAGCGTTTTCTGCCGTCATCAGGGAATTTTAAACACAGCACCTCTCTCCAAGATGACACAAGCCTTAACTCCCCTTTCTACACACCATCCGCACGGCCACTTCACCTGGTTTTAATACAAGCTCTTCCTTTAAACCACTAATGACTTCCACTGTCTTTGTGTATAACCTACCAGGCAGCACTGAAACCACTTGTTACATTTTTATATAATGCTTTGTTTGTTGATATTATATACTTAGGCTTGTATAGAAGTAAAAGGTGTTTGTGTATGATCTAGCTGAGCAGAGATGGACGATAGTCTAAGAGTTTGTAGGAGATCTCTGTAACCTGTCCTGTGCATGTGTTAACCCTGAATGGATCCTGCTATACAGTAGTGTGTGGGCCTACATATCTGCTGCTCTAACAAACATCACCTGCACCCCCCATGAGCCTTGGGGTGTGGACAAAAGCTTTCCTCCATTTGCAGTCTCTCTTGCTGTCCTGCCATCACCGGTGGCGTTTCAGTACACCTCTTGCACCGACTATTTTCATTCTGAGAAGTCATGCCACGCACAGATTTATCAACTTCAAAGTCATAAGGGGTCGGCGTTGTGTGCCTCTGATGATTCGAGCAGCTGCAAAGTCTGAATCTGTGCCTGTCATAGCTCAAGAGTTTACCAAACTGTTTACTGTAGTTGCACTTAAAGATACCACAAACCTCACCTGTGATAAATACAGATAAATGATGTCGAATGAGCCTAAAGGTCTCCTCATCAGCGATACCAATATCAGCTGTGCTACATGGTATGGGTGATGTAGGGAGGAATGTGGCCGTGTTGTACTTGCTTTCTGTATTTCATACAACTGATCATGCGTTCCTTTTTATTTTTCTACCTTATACTGAACCTTGAACCTTTTGCATCTTAGATACAACAACCTGGCTAAAAATAAAACTGTTACTATGTACGACAACAGAAAACTTGACTTGCTTACTTGGGTGTGGGCGATCGAAATTACACTGGTGATTACAAAAATCATCCATATACCAGCACCAATGCACGAGTCTTTGGAACATTTGGTATTGTAACATTAACTGCTGAAACTAAAAATGTGCCCAAAATTCCACTACACTAGTTCTATCTAAGTATAAGGAGTAGTTGAGGCATTTCATTTTCTCCACAATAAAGTCACATATTCTGACTTTTGTAATGGTAGTGTATAGTGTGACAATATACTGTAATGTCTGACTTAATCTCCTTACTTGCTTGAACTGGCAAATTCAGCATGAATCCTCTCCAACTTCTTTTTGCAAGCATTCACCTCCTCTGGTTTGGGAAGCTCATACTTCTTTAAGAGTGTTTTCATCCCTGGATGAACAGAGAAAACATTATTTCAAATGTCATAAAGACTCCCCCTTTGCATCTTTATAACATTGCTCAATATCACCACCTTGTGGTGTCACATTAGAGGTGCAGTTTACTTACGTCTCATTGAGTCATACATCTTTGAGAGAGTCTCTTTGTCTTCTTTCAGTCCCAAACATTCAGTCAGGTAGCTAGGCAAGTGAAACAACCAACAAATGCATCCTTTTTCATTTGCACACTAACAATTCTTCTTCAGTGACATTTCAGTTGAAGGTTTTTATTTTTATTTTGGTCGCACATTTCCCTTTAATGGCAATACAAACAGAGTTAATGCTGGTCAGCTGATTATTTTAAAGGCCATTTCATTACTAAATCAAAATCTACTTCACACTTAGCAATGTTCCTTGTTTTAATCTGAGCGTGTCTATAGACCCACCTCTCCATGCTGAGACCGGCTCTCGAGGCGCTGTTCAGTATAGCTGTTAGAGCGATCTGGGAGGGGGGAAACAGCAGTCCTGCGTCTGTCATGGCTGCCTGTGTCAGAAAGTCATCAGCACTCTTCCTCAGTGACTCAGGGTTCTCCATTGTGGGGTATCTTGTCTGAGAGATGAAATGTATAAAAATAGGACACAGTTCATTGAGACAGGACTATTTAGTAAAGATGGGACGATGTGCTTTGTCCCGATTAAATTCTTTCACAATACATGGGTGCCGATTCGATTTGTGTTGCGATTTAAATTTATTGTGATTCTAGAAGTATTGCAATTCAATAATAGTGGTATTACCTTTTCCTTCTTTAACAAAAACAAAAGTTGAATAACACTTCTAGAGACAATACATCATGAGAATGTCACAGTCTGACATTTGTAAAGAAGTTCATAACATGGAGTTTCTGCATTTTCTGCTTTTGCTCGTTTTTTGCTGGAAACGGATATGATGTCGTCGCTGTCAGAAGTATCGTATAAACAATACTACTTTTTTTTGGGGGGGGGTTCCCTTTATTATAGTGGATAGACATGAAAGGGGAAGAAAGATGGGGGATGACACGCAGCAAAGGGCTGAAGGTCGGATTTGAACCGGGGCCGCTGCAGGACTCAGTCAACATGGGGCGAACATTCTTCTGGGTGAGCTAGAGGGTGCCCCATACCCTCTATACCGGAAACTCCTTGTTCAAATAATAACTACAGATTCAAGGGAAAAGAATCAATTTCAAAAATCGTTGCAAAAAACATGCCATTGTTTTTTTCCCCCCACCCGTTCTATTTACTTAGCTAGTTAGGACATTTTATGAGTACAAGAGTAATATTTGAAGCTCTACCTTGAGGTCGATCGATGAGCAGGCCCTCCATCGGTCTGTAGGGATTGTGCACCACCAGGTGAAAATTGAGTTGTTGGATCAGCAGCAGCTCATACTCCAGGATCTGCTCCAGAACCCTTTCCTGCCCTGCAGGGGTCTCCTGCACAAGGTTGCCCACAAACTGGGTGCTGGACACGTTGAACTCATCCACTTTACAGGACAGGTATGCACATGTCAGCCTGAAAACAGGAAGGGGAGTTTGCAGTAGGTTGCATAGAGCACATAGATCAGTACTTTTTTTCCCTCAGCCATAGTTGCCAGTTAATTAGATGCCACTGGCATTGTGTTTTGAATCAAATTGCAGATGTGGGCAAGCATTTAGAGGTCCAGAAACCAGGCTACAGCTGAGAGGATCTGATAACATAATCGGAAATGGCACGCCACATGTACACTAGGGCTGGGCAATATATTGACATTACATCGGCATCGATTATGAGGCTGGATATCGTCTTACATTTTGGATATCCTAATATTGTGAAAGTGTAGTCTTTTTCCTGGTTTTAAAGGCTGCCTTACAGTAAAATTATGTCATTTTCTGAACTTTATTGTTTGCCTTTACCCACTTAAGTCATTGCATCCACATCATTGGTGATCATTTATCAAAACTCTCATTGTGTTAATCTCTTTTTGAAAGCACCAATAGTCAACCCTACAATATAAACATTGATGTATTTGGACATACATATTGTGATATTTGATTTTCTCCATATCGCCCAGCTCTAATGTAAACATCATTTTAAAACCACGGATAATAACAAAAAATAAACATATGTTGGTAATATTATGCATCTGCTCCAAATAATATTGCTTCCAGCATCTGGAACACACAACTGGAGTTCATTTATTAATTCATGTGTTGATTCAATAAATGGATCCTACCACTATATTATCTAGAGCTAGGACTAATTATTATTTTAAGCTTTGGAAATACTTATTTTATTCCCCCTAAAACACACAGTATGTGTACTCACATGATAATCCTAGGGTGGTACTCCATAATGGAGTTGTTGAGGTAGAATCTTCTGAAGTACATGATAGCTGTTCCCTGCACAGGCGAGACACATACGGGCAGTAATTTATTATTATCATTAGTAGTATTAGTAGTATTGTTATTATATAAATATATTGTTCCCATACAGATGTAAAGAAAGCACACACATACCACAACAGACTTGGGCATTATTGGCTTGAAAGCATTGCAGAAGTCCAGCATCCTCTTCTCATAGTGTCGGAGCAGAATGTCTTCCTCATGACGGTCCAAGAACTTGTCCTCACTGACCCCGGGCTGGTTCAGACAGAGAGACGGGAGGAGCTGAAGGAAACCGTCACACACGTTCTTGTTTGCTGTTGTTTTTGTGTAACGTAAACGTTACCAACTTTACTTACCTTCCCACTTTCTAGTATCTTGTTACGAAATGTCTGGTTGGCCTTGTATCGCTTCTGCTCAACTTCGTTGTCACTTTTAAAAATCCAGTATTTCCCCTGTGAACTGTTGTGGAACATGGCTGCAGAGCGAAGGAACTGCAACAGTGACAGTAACGCTGAGAGTTGTTGCTCACAGTGGAACAACTTTGCACTAGTATTAGCGTTAATGCGCTTTATTTGTGTCTAAATATACGCTAGTCCAACAAACCCGGATACCGTCAACGGTGTAATAAAGCAGTAGGCAGCTGTGTACAAAACCGCCTCTTTAATTCCTCTTGAAACTTAAAATAAAAATACGAAAACACCACCAGCTGTGTTAACCATAAAATAGAATAACACTGATGCGCGTCGCCGTTCTCTTGCGTCAACGTTGTCCCGTTTTGATGACGCGCTAATACCGTAAACTAGGATACAGTGCGCACAAGAAATGTATTTATCAGGCTTCTCTCTCTCTCGCTCTCTCTTTCTCTCTATCTCTCTATCTCTCTTTCGCACACACACACACACACACACACACACACACACACACACACACACATAATTTGAGTAGGTTTGGGATTACATTAATTTAAAAAAATGCTCAGGTATCTGGCTCCAACACTGCTGTAATATATACTTTACAAAGGCCTACGTAAATTTAGCCTAGGCTAACTATTTTTTATCAAAACATTTTGATTAAAAAAAATGTAACTGCATTTTTGACCAAATATACACCACTTATGCAAAGGACCCCATCTGGGTGTCCCACATCTTGAGAAATTTTAGACAACCAACCTGCTCTTGAAAAATAAAATGAAATCAGATAGATGAGGTTTATCCACAAAATCCTATCTTTACATGGTGTGTAAGACTATTTAGCCATACAATAGCCAACCAGTTATCAGGATTTCTCTCCACTTCCTCACTCACTACCTGGTTGAAACTTCAGAATAGTTGCTTCAGGACCATGTTGGTCAAATTCCTGGATTTGGATCCTTTTAGATGAAATTGAATCACAGTATGTTTAGATGGAGCCGCTCAACCCCCACCTGTGTTTGCGTATACCGTAATTTGCATAAACATGAGTAATTTATGAATAATAAATGCCCTTGCATTCAGCGGGACCCGTTAATTTGCATATCACCACAGCTACAGTTTTATTTCCGTAGTGCGGTGTTATCATGAAGCCCTTCAAGCCTGCATAAACCAGAATCAAAGAAATAATGCTTTAACAGGTATGTGCTGAGGACTGTTTTATTATCTTAATCTCTTTCTCTACAGGCGGAAAAGATTTGAACTTTAATGTCTGAGCTCTGTCTGTGATGGGATGTAAAATGCTACAGCCCACGTTCAATGTGCGCCAGCTTTACATCTGCAGTATCCATCGCTCGGGTCTTGCCCTGTCAATTGCATAAACATGAAGTGCTGATGCATTATTGATGAGACCATTGCAACGTGTACTGTATGTGCGCTTGTGTGTATATGCTTGCATGTGTGCGTGAGTGACTGTGTGCATATACCTGTACGTCTGTGTTGTCAGTATAACCAAACACCTTTCTTCCTGCTATTTAGCATAATTCAGCAGTGTGGTGGTGTAGATGACACATTTTTGTATTGTTATCTTGTGTTAGAATATCTTAAAACAAATGTATTTTGTTACATTGATGTTGAATTTTCTACTCATTTTTTTGGCAGTAATCAATGCAGCTTGTAGAAGAAATGCTTGAATGCTATTGAAACCGAGGCAGCAAGTACAACTCCCTGTGTGTATCGCTATGAGTGTGTGTGTGTGTGTGTGTGTGAGAGGTGATTTGGAAGAGAGAGAGACAAAATGTTAGGTCAGGCTTGAGTGTGTATGTCTGTGACAAAAGGTTGTGCCTATATAATCTGACAGGCAGTGTTTAATGGAAAATCAGACTTGGGTTATTTGGTGGCATCACCAGATCATCTGAATGATCTTTGAGCCTCCCTGATCAAGTAAGTCTCATCCACCCAGAGTCGTGTCTGCACTCCTGTCTGTTATTTCTCAGCTGCATATGAAAACATTTCTAGGCATGCTGAAATTATTGCAATTCATGGACACAAAGTCAGCCGTTGACTGACGGATTTATGCTGTGTGAAGCATCACCTTGGCTTTGTAAACTATTCATGATGATAATGTTGTGGAGGAAGAGGATGAAGATAATCCCCACCCAGTAGCCCACCTCCCCACCGTCTCATCTCATCTCTGAAGTTACTTTCTTGTATGAATGGAAATAATTTAAAATAACCTTGACAACGATGCAATTGATTTATCTGACCAGTGAGCTTGCTTAATCTCTTTTTCCCCTTCTCTGATATTTCCCATTTTTGCTGTAGCGTTCAATCCATTTCAGCTTCACACACCAACAAATACAATTAAATCCTGATTCAAACTCTCTATATGTGCATATTAATTATTCTGCCCTCTATCCAGCACCAACGCCCTATCCCCCCCCATTGCGCTCCAGTTGCTGTGGCAACCAGGAGTGGCAGTGCTGATGTCAGAGACTCCTCCAAGGACAGTCATGCAGGCGCTGGGTCAGGTGATATGTACTGCTACTGGGCATCGGCTAACACCTAAGAACAAAATGGCCACCATCCTCTTTATACCTACATTTAGCCGCATGGGCTTTAAACAAAACAGGAAGTGCACCTGTGCTTGCCTGATACCTTTTTTGTTTTGATGACATGTGTGATATGGAGGATGTGGGATATTCTCAGTGTGATTGGTGTGACCGAAACACATGACAGAGCTGAGCTGTCTGATCCCGTCAGCTGCCTGTCTGAGGAATGTACAAATCTGCCTGGCTATTTAAGTGCATTCACATCAGTGTGTGTGCCTTTGTGTTTGAATGTGTCCGTACATTGGTTTCCTCAGGTTGGCATTAAGCAGCCAATGTTTTTTTCCCACCCCGTGTCCCTCCCCCTCCCTTCCAGACACTCAAAGCTCCCCCACCACCTCTCTCTCCCTCTCTGTCTCTAATTGAGCTTTGTGTCTACTTCCAACTCCATTCAAATCCAGAGTCATTTGCATACTGCCGCTGCACGCCGGACAGCTCCCCAGCTGTACAGTACAGAACTAAATGAGGAACACAGACCCACTTTACGTGACGTGAATACTAAGCAGCGAGGAGAGTCATTTTTTCTGTTTCCTGAAAACACAGCTACCTGAGCGATGATGGGTAGAGAGGAAGGGTGGTTGTATCAAATCAGTGTATTCAGAGCAAGACAGATATTACCAGCCTGAAAGCAGATGCTGATGTAGAGGAAGAGTTTATTATTTCTAATAAAACAAGACATTGCAGATGGTGTCATATATAATTTGATATAAAAGTAGCCAGATGTACTGTGGTATATACAAAGGAAGATTGTGATTAAAAAGCTAGTTTTACATGTTCTGCGATCCAGTTTGAACGCAATTTCCTTTTTTTCTTTCGTTCTGCAGGGAAATTTAGGATTTACCTAGCTGTTTTGCTCAAATATTGCTAGGTTTAATTCGGACCCAGCTGCCCCTTGTTTTTTCTCTGGCTTCAGTCCTGTGGAGGCCTGATCCTGAGCTCTATTGCACTTCCTCAGAGAGACTTCCTTAGCATCGAGGAATTTTTAGGGACATTTTGCTTGAGTGTACAGCTACACGTAATGATGTTGTATTTTTGATGCACTTCAACCACACTTAACAGACTGTGTTAAGCATGTCCTTAATGGGAATATTAAAACCCCAAGGCCAATTTTCATTTCTAGTATATTGGTAGGGATTTTGACATTTCAACTCATTTCAGGATTCAATCAAAGCCATGGCTCCAGGGAGAGAAAAAAATGGCATGCTCTTTATGGCAAATCCAACTGTCCTTGGTTTGCTATATGCATACAACGTCTTACTCCACAGTAGGACCAGTGAGAATTGAGTGTAATTAAATGATGCATTTAACCTTACCTTGAAGACAAGCAGTGCAAAAGTGTTTCAGGTTAGTTCCCTCAGTGAGTTTACATGGAAATGTTTTATTTAGAAAACAATGTAACTTTCATTTGTGAATGGCTGCCAGGATTTAAATCACCGGGGAGTGAAAAACACATATCATTCTGAGCACTGTAACTTTGAGTGAAATGCAGAGAAGGGCAGATGGAGTGATGTTAAAGTGCAGCCATTCTGTTGAAAGTCCAATCCTTCACAGTACAAAGCTCCAGCAAGTCCTCCAAATGACCCTTTATATCAATGCAATGTCCTCACTTTTCCAAATAGCCAGGCCTTTAGGGTGAAATGGATGCATGTGTAGTGTGCTACAGAGTAATGTTTAAGTCTGTTGGCACTGTTCTCTTTTTCTTGCCAAAGAGTTGGAATGTATGTGTGTATTTCAGCATGGACGTGTTGGTTGTATATTGTGTAATTGTGAGGCATTTTATTTTCCTTTTAAAAAATATTACATTTACAATGTATACATTTATAATATATATATATATATATATATATATATATATATATATATATATATATATATATATATATATACATACTGTATATAATTTAATATACATGTGTATTTAATTTCTAGCAGAGATGGAAAGGTTCACAATTGTAATCTAAATAATATAATATCTAATAAATTTAACATTTTGGTTCAAATCCTACATTTAAAATAGATGCATTCTTCTTCACAAACATGCATCAATTACATTAAAAATGAGATACCTCCCCAAAATGAATGTGTGTTAAATGTGTGTGTACATCACTAAGGCGGGTGTATGAGAAACACATATCAGTGTGAATTTGCTCACAGAGGCTTTTGCATCTTAATCTAATTAAGAACTAGATGCCTGAATACAGATGGAAAATTATGAGCCTGAAAATGGGGGAGGGGGACCATGTTTGATCAAGTCAGGTTGCTCAGCAACCCAGACCATTTATTTCATACTAAAAAAAAAGCCCTCTAAGATTTAATAACCAGGTTGTCTGCATTAAAATGCAAAGGAGGCTGTCAGGCTGCACCTGAAGGACGGCAAAAATTAGGCAGGGTAATTTCTCGACTTACAGGTGAATTGCTGACCTTCTGCAGTGAGTGCCTGTGAACACCAGCACTCAAACACTGCCAATCAGCCAAAATAAGCTTTTAAATGTTGCTTCTAAAAGCTGAAGGGAAGAAAATTAAACCGGCATGTGCAAACAGCGTATTCTTCTCATTTAGAATCGTTTTAATTAAGCAAGCTCAAGTGAGTCTAAACGCTGTCATTATGAAATAAACACAAGGGCATTTTCAATTTTCTACTCAGAAAGATTCACAGTTTGCATGCCTCGTTGATTCCCGGAAATAAAACCAAATATGATGACAGACAGATATAATAACAGTTAAATGCAGAAAAAGCCAAAATATCTTTTTCTCATTTTTCCTACATACAAATAACATACATTTTTGTACAAGAATGATACAAATCCATTTTTTAAATTAATAATATTTCTGTTCGTATTTTCTGTAACTATAACCACAGACATTTCATCAAAACATATTTCAGAAATATGAATCACCAGAAGGTATAATTTCTGACGCTCTTCTAATTGACAGTGTGAAAGCTTGGCTTTGGCTGTTGAAGTGCTCCAACTATAATCACTAGCACCCTCCTCTCTTTTGTTTTCCTAAGTGCCGGCATCCCTTTTGTTAAAGAGCATTCTTATAAGCGCATCAATTCCTTTTTCAGAGCACTGAAGGCCTCCTGTAGACTTCCTTTGGACTCCAACAAAAAGCCTTGTCAGGTGGATCAGCCATTAGTCACCAGTCCACATTGTCTCTGACAAATCTGACGTTTAAAGTACACGCATAATTCCAAAGCACCCTCTGTGCTCCACAAATTGCATGTGTTTCATCCTGGTATTGTCATAAATGTCAGGTTGAACTTTTAACAGAAAACATGTTGATACAAAATGTTGATTGCCTTTGCTCATCTCACTCCCATCTCATCAAATGTAGGCCTATCGCAATAGAAAATATTGGAATAAATATGTTTAATTGTTGAAAATGATTAGCCATTATTTTCATAGGCTGACTGGCATGGCATCATTTTTGGCATCAAAGGAAACTTTGTAATTATAATTCTGAATTCATATTCACAAATGCTTGCGTGAAAAAGAATTTCAAGTAAGTCTGAACTGCGTAACAATTTTTAATGGTAATTTAAACATAATGAAAATAATAATAATGGGGCAAATTATGTCACGCCATTAGAAACACTGAAACACTGTTTATTATCGTAGTCTGCAATAGATTTAGACAATGCCCTGATTAAATAATGCCCTCTTGTGGTCTTTGTGTGAGGAAAATTAAGCAGAGGAAATACATAATTAATATGATAACAGTACAAATACATTTTTTCCCTTTTACTTTATCTCCAATTAATTTATTTTAATTATGTTAACACTTTCATTTCCTCTTTTAATTCTGCTTCTTGGTAGTCTTGAAATGTTCATTTAAGAGAAACAACGAACACATACACACACACACACACACACACACACACACACACACACACACACACACACATGCACAGCACATGCACAGCATACACACAAACACACTTGTGAGGATGATGGGAATTACCCTCTCTTTTCACTAGATGGGGAAAGAGCCTCATTTAAAAGGCTTTGAAACTGAGCAAATGTTTCCCCACTGCACTTTTGCAAATAGCAATTTCTTGATAAAATTGTAATATAATTCCTTTTAGTTTTTCCAGAAATCCAGGGTCTTTGTGAGGACTGAATTTACGTCACCTTAGCAAGTTGTGCATGGTTTAAATCTCTGATAGAGGTCTTTGAATTGTATTCCTGCTCAAATGTGCGTATGTGCATGGCTAAGGTGTGAGCAATAATGACCAAAATACCCAAATGCAAAGAAAAATATCCAAGTAACAAAACATGTGTGTGTGTGTCTGTGTGTGTGTGTGTGTCTGTGTGTGTGTGTGTGTGTGTGTTGCATTAATGTTTTCATAACCTCTATGTGGAACCTCCACTTCAGTTTAAGAAGGCCAGCTGTGGGTGTTTGTATGTAACTAGTCTTCGTATTAAACAAAATAACTTAATAAAAAACGCGTTTTTCCACAGTTCAATATTTTTGAATCTATTTTAGGTTTCATGTAATTTTTTTCCCACGTATATGTAGACTCTTAACATTGCGTTTCTCTGTGATTCATGAAGTTTTTCCTCTCTGTCCTCCTTTCCCAGCACCCCCACCCCCCTCCTCCTTGGTACATTGATTGCAGAGTAGCATATCATTAGCTCATGGTTGTGTTATGGCCCGCTGTTGTTCGTCTTGTCCCAGCTCCTCAGTGTGTCTGAATTGGCATGGGAAAGAGAAGAGTAGAGCTTAACGGCCAGAACTGTGAGGCTCTGTGGAGATGACAAGTAGCTCTTTGATTAACCCATAGGCTGGTTGAGCGGACACACTGTGTTCTTTATTCATTTCCCTTGTCCTTTTCTTTCAGAAAGAGACCCAATAGGGCCCAGCAGGTGAATGTAAAGAAACGCGAGAGGACTCCCCTCCGATCAACCTTTTCAGACCCAAACAATAGGCCGGCCCACCTCTTGTACAGCTGCATTAAAACCCTGATTAAAGTTCTTCCTGTTAGCGATTGATTGAGGATGCAGAGCTAAAACCAACAAAAACCTGCACTGCTGAGGCCTGATAATGACTGGGCCCCACCTACGGAGCACAGGCTTCAGATGATTAGTGGGGTTTTGTTTTCTTAGTAGGTGTGTGAGTGTTTTGTGACTGAATGTGTGTGTGTGTGTGTGTGTGTGTGTGTGTGTGTGTGTTTTTAGAGAAAAAGAGAGGTGAGGGAGGAGAGGTTGTCTAACCAGGAGGTCTTCAGACAGATAGCTCTAATTAATCATCTGGCTCTCGGAGTGTTCTTTCTTTCTTTCTTTCTTTCTTTCTTTCTTTCTTTCTTTCTTTCTTTCAATTAGCAATAACAATGTATGGGTCTGTTTATTTGTGCAAATGCACGTTTGTGTGTAATGTTTCAATAGCCTCGACCTAAAATTTAACAAATATGCTTATTAGATTATATCTAAAAACAACAATAATAACAGAATAAAAATAATAGCCTATATCAAATCCTTAGTTAAATAAAATTATTGGTTACATTTTTTCCCTAGTTTTTTATATATATATATATTTATATATATGTATACACTCTGATAATAAAAAATAAGACAACAATTAATCTAGGAAAAACAGATTTGCATGTACTGTATTGAAATACACATTATTTGAAGTGTTTGTACGGTACTCATAGTAATCTTTTAATCATCAATAACAACACTGCTAGTAAAAGAATAAAAATGGTCTCCCACATAAGCTTGAGGCTCTGTTAAAACTTGTACATGCTTATCATAATCATGTTTTGAAGTGTGGATTTTTAAACACTCTTGTCATTGTTATGTAAACAGCCTTTTTTGCATGTTAATCCTTTTATGGGAGAACGTTAGAGAGACGCATGACGACATGAGGAATGATTCGCAGAGAAGACGTTGACAATTTGCGTGTGTGTGTGTGGAGAGAGAGAGAGAGAGAGAGAGAGGTTCTTCAAGAATCCATAAATATTGCATTTCTTTGTTTGACGGATGTGTGACACATTTTCATGTTTCCTCAACAAATTTCACTGTCATATTTTTCCTTTTGTCAGTCATCTCCCAAACAGCAGATCCTGACAATTATCCCAGAGAAACTCCTGATCAAAACCCCCTTATTCTGTCTGCTGCTCAGCTCCATGACGCACACTGATTCTGCATCACTCTCTTCTTCCTCTCTCTCTCACATTCTTTATTTGATTCCAGCCCTGTATATTGCACCACTCATCATTTCAAATGCAAAAAAAATTACATTTACAAAGTGTTTGTGTCATCTATATTTCTCACATTTTGTAATGTCTATTTGTTGAGGCACAGCGCAGTTATTACAGTGTTGCTGCAGAGTGATTGTCGTGAGGCTTTTCGCTGTGCTGTAACGAAGCAGCAAATTCTCAGTTTCAACAGAGGAGGGCATTGTGCGTTTACGGTAATGTGGGCCGCTCTTAAAGATGGAAGAAGAATTCAGAAGAATAATTGTAATGATGGCTAGGAAAACTTTGGCTTGCATTACCTTTTTCAAGAATAGTCAGTTGGGTGTGAATTTGATTTGGAAATGTTTTGTCTGTAGTTCATCAAAGCAACATAAGATCAAATATTTTATTAAATGTTTAATATTTCAAGTCAGGGCTAAGTATCAGTAATTTGGTTTAAAAATTGTAAAATTTGCAAACTGTGAAATGTCCTACAAAAAATGGACAAATTCACACACTTGAAACAACAAGAAAGCCTTTTTATTCAGTCAATCCTGGAATGTTTGAATAGCAGGAGAGTGGAAAATAGAGACAGGCAGGTAGAGGGAGGCACTGAGGAGGCCCTCAGGCTACAAAACTTGGGCAGATTGGCTGGGCTCCTGGCAGATATTTCATGCAAACACACATAGGGTTAACGTTTAAAATCCGCCTATCTAATAGACAGTGCCTCAAATCATTGTAGAGAATTCTTCAGCAATCATGAAACAAATATTTCCAATATGGTGGAAAAGCATACAGTGCGATGTGTGTTGTAAATACAGTTATAAGAGTTTTTAGTTTTATTCTTGCAACTTAAGAACTTTGCAGCTCAGTCTATCCCTTGTGATTTTATTTCATATATGGTCAGGAAGTCTTATTTAGTCTTACATGATGCAAGTGTAGCCTCAGGCGCATGAAAAGAGACTTTTGACAGAGAGTCATTCTCTCTTTCATTTGTACCTTGTACATCTCTTTGCTCCTTGGAACCTTTTTGCTTATAGAAATGGACATTAGCCATACCTGGCGGGCAGCGAGTGGGATAAGAGCAGGGGTCTGTGATAAAGCAAGGTTCATAGTGGGACTCTAACAATGTCTACACCAAGCACTCGGAGTGAAAGGCTGTGAAATACTGTTTCTGTGTAGCGCTGCTGTTCTGCATTCAACCTGATGATTTATTATAGACAGGACACGGTGTTTCCACTGCCTACAACTCAGCTTTTCATGTGTATTTGCAGTGGATCAGAAATGAATGACCTCAAGAATCACAAAGTGCACATGGTGAGTGACGCATTGATAAGTCAATTTTGATAGATAAAAAAAAATTCTCTATTGTCCAATCTAGATTTGGACTTTTTTGAGATAAGTGAAATGTGTTGTTTTCCATGTGTGTGTATTTAAAAAACATGGAGAAACGATTGCATTGTTCTGATTTCTGTGAAATCAATATGGTGGGGAAAAAAACTTGGTGGGTGTATTTCCATGACCTATAACCACAAGGAGTGGAAATCTCAACACAACCCCTGTCCTCAGCGCCAAGCCACAGCCTCGTCCTTGCCCCCCACCATCCCACCCTCAACAAACCGCGGGCCTCCGCAGCACGTTGTCACATAACGACCGTCAGTGTCAGCACTGGGTCAGTGAGTCTGACGACGGGCTGTGTGTACCGTGAAACACACGTGTCAGTGTGAAGGACTGCCAGATTGTCAGTAACTCTTCTCATCCAACCCTAAAATATCTCATAGAGACATACACACACAAACACACACACACTCGCAGACTGGCTCAATATCCTGATCTGTCTGACCCCAGTGGATGTGGATCAGCAGAGGCACTGACAATTCAGGCTTTGGCATGGCATCAAGGCTGGTGTCGATGAAGTGATGCTTTGAATTAAAAGTATGTTTGAGGAGCTAACCTGATTTGACTAGCTAACGTGATTTGAGTGGGCTCAGGCAAAGTGGTACAGTGTGTGGAGAGAAATGGATCTCTGCCAGCCGGATCTGCTTATTCAGTTGATAATGGAAGCAAATGTAGCCAAATGAACCCCGCGGTTCAGCATGGAGCTAATCGGAAATGTTAACAGCTGCCCTTGCACTGATGCTATTTGGTTTTATTACTATGGTTATCTAATAGCCTCTGCTTAATGCTCTTGAGCATTACAAGCATTTAGTGTGGCGATCATTGGCATTCAGTAAATGAAAGAAATCAAATGTAATCCAAATGCAATCATGTGTACGTGTTTTGTTTTTGTTCATGGGTTTGTATTTTTGATTGAATTTTTTGATTCTACTGAGCATCTGTGTTCATCTCTATTTCTGTATCTGTCGTTCACTCTTAAAAATAGTTGATCTTGCCTATACCGTGGCTAATTTTATTGTGAGAAAAGCTTTTGAGGAGAGAGAGAGGCCAGGCTTCTGGGGTGTTTTCAGAGGTGAGAGAGTGTCAGAAATGGTGAGCTACAAAGTGCAGAAGCGCTGATTGGGGAGAGGTGGTTGGAGAAAAAGATTTGACTATTAGGACTATCTGTGTGTGGGCAGCCTGTGTGCGTTTCTCTTACCAACTCTTTCTATGTGGCATCGCTGTTTGTGTAGGAAAAAGGAGGGTATTTTGCTTTGTATGTAAAGAAGGGAGGTGCAGTACCCCCCACACACACACTTCCATCCTCAAAGAGCATTAATCACTGGTTCTCAAAGACACAGTCTGTCTGAGGAGCAGTCACTCACCATCGAATGACGAGACACACATGAAAGCTAGCAAGGGGGGGTTGAGATAAAGTATATTGAACCATCCTGCAGGGAGAAGGGGATTTCCCCTCTCATTAAAGATCAACTGCTCGGCTCTCGCCTAACGAGAACTCCTTGAAAGCAAACAAACAAACAGGCACTCACTTGGAAGGTGGGAACCATAAAACAGAGAAGAGGCTTTCCACAATAGACAATATTTTGTATTTTCAACTCTGTCCCTCCACTAAACTCTCCAGCGTCGCGCTTGTCAGGATAAGTTGTGGATGTGCGCTATCAAGATGAGGTCATAGGTCACAGGTGGTCTCAAGAGGGAAGCAGAGCAAAGCTGGGCCCTTCTTCTTCTGCCCTTCTGAGAAATGCCTTCATGATCTCCAAGGGTGGGGCCTCGCTCCTGAAGACCAACCCCTGCTGGGCTTCTAATCCTGTCTAAAAGAACCATGAAGATGGCTTCTCTGCTCCTTCTCTGGCCTTTGGGTCCTCCAAGAGTTCCCAGTATATGAGGGGATTAGTAAAGCGGGCCTCGAGCACCACCCGCTGTCCCAGTGTGGAGCTGACCCTGCAGCCCTGTGGCCAGGTGGAGCTCCACAATGGGTGGTACCCACTACTGAATTAGCTTCTCTCTTCCTTGCTAAATGAGGTGTCCTGAAAGGCTCCAGGTAAGACAGGTCATGAGAGGTCAACAAACCCCTGTGGTCTGACACAAAAAGAGGCAGAGGATCACCTGCCGCTTGCCAGATCAAATGAGGGCTTAAATAGGGGGCTACTCTCTTGTCAAATCTCTCTCCATGAATACTCAGGAAGGCCAGAGACTACTGTATAGCCTCCCCCAGCCTTGGCATCCTGTAGACCTGAGACCCTTTTGACTGCTAACACCCCTGTACTTCAGCCCAGGTCCCCTCACAGTAGCCATCAAGCTCTTAATTCCTACTCTCAGCCCATCACTAAGTACTGTGTGCATAATGGACCTATAATCAACCTCTGGCCAATGGGGCCTTTTTCTCTCAGCGTGTCTGCACTCATGTTGAGCTTGCATGTTGAGTTGCAATAAGATGCTAATTAGACCTCATATCTACAGGGCTAATCTGCGTGTTCACATTCAGGTGCTTTTAATCCACTCCATAGCCGAGCAGCTTGCTAATTTGCAGGTAGTATTAATATAGCGGTCAAGGGAAAAGGCAAAAATTATCTTATGAAAAATTTGAATGTAGACATATTTGAAGGGAGCTGTTCTGATATAACACGCAGTAATTATCTAAGCTCATGTACAGTGTGTTGTGTGGCTGTAAGGTTAATGGTCAGATCCTGCTCTCTCTACCAAATAACCTCATCAAACTGCACCGCATGACAGAGTAAGTGAGGGGTGTGGCAATCTAGGTGCCCAACACAATGCCCCTTGTCAGTCAGCCTCATTCCTGGTGGTGAAGAGGGACGAGGGAGGGTGCGATGGAGGCAGCCACAGGCCATTGGGTCTCTGCGATTGGCCTTAATCCGCCAGCTAATAAGTTCAGAGAGGGGCCATATGCTGCAGTGCTATGTGTGGGGAGGGGAGTGTTGCCTCATGTTACTTACACCAGGCCGGCGCTTTCTCAGGTACCGCCCTCCCACGGTCTGTTCCTTTGTAGTGGGGGATCAGCCCTCTCCACGCTGTGAATGGTCCGAATTGATTAAACCCCACCGTATAATTGTCAGCAAATCCCAGCGAATCATTTCCCATCCATTTGAAAAGTACAATGTGAGTTTCTCTTTTTCTCCTAGTCTCCTTTCTTCCTCACCATACCCACCCATCAATGTCTTTCCCATCCTTTTTTCTTCTTCTTCTTCTTCTTTTTAAGGTCTCAGGGTTGTCCCTGCATGCCACTCTCGGTCCCCTGCATGAGACAGAAGCAGGAAGGAGGAGGATGAGGATAAGAGGAGGCAGGGGTGAGGAGGAATAGGGTATTCTTGGCTGGACATTTGGCCGTAGATGAAAGTGGGCAAAGGGGAGACATGTTTTAATCTTTGGCACAGGCTAGAGAGTGGGGTGCTGATCTGAGCTGGCACCTGCCTAAACCCAGCCAGGGCTCATTCGGGTCACAGCATCAGGTAAACACCAGGCATTCAAGGTTTTAAGAAGGCAGAAGAAGTGGACAGGTATTGCTGTAATGAATGTTTCGTTTTTGTTTATTTCCAGTCTGTTCTCCCAAGAAAACGAGATCAAGATTAAACATTTCGGCAAGGGCCCTTAAACAACATTTGTTTACATTCAAGTTATGTTATAACGAGGAGGCAATGTAAGGAGGTGTTCCGGGTGGATGGATGAGCTAACAAAAAATCTGACTTTAACACGGAAGACTGCAATTCATTTCCCGTTTCAAATCGCTAGTCAATGTTGTCTTTTTCAAACTAAGACCACAATCATTCACTAACCTGATCCAAGTAGAACTAGTTGTTTTTTCCGGAGTGTCCGCTTCTCAATCAAGAATGTCCATTTTATGTGAACAACTCTTCCAGCATTCAGAACCAAAATATCCACTTTGTATGCTTTTATAATATTATAATCTTATTCACTCTTTTTTTTGGATAACAGATATAACAGATTAATTCTCAGTAACACTGTCCACAGACCAATAAACCCCTCTGACACTTGTCCTTTCTCTAATCAATCCCCCATTATGAGTACATATGTTCAACACCCTTTCATTGATCTGAGAGGTCCCTAGACAGAGGTTCCAGACTCTTTGACCTTAACCATTTAACCTTTCACCTTACTAGTTGAAAGCATGTCCCAATTTGGTAATTCAGTTTATTTCAGTTGGTCTGTGGCTTAAAAAAGATCTATCAGTATCAAGTTCTGGACACACATTGTACCATAGATTTTGAAAATATAATATAATTATCTAGACAAAAAATAATACGAAGAAGAAGTTTCAAGGTCAAGAATGAACATTCACACTCAACAATAGCTTTGCTTTTTTTGGCCCTTTGATGGGCAGATCTGTTTAAAGGCCCAAAGTTCAGTTAAAAAAAGGTGCTCACGTACCATTATTTTGGTGACATATCGAGCAAAATGTCACCAGTTGTAATGGATCGTCCTGTATCTCCCGTTGTTTGCCATTTACATCCCTTTGAGCTCTTCTTACATATGGGGTCCTATACATACCAGCAGTCCCTGTTACGAATCTTGTAACCTGACATTGATCTTCAACTTTGACGCTTGGCTTTCATGACTGGCTGAAGGGCGTTGTTTGTGAGAGTGATCTTCATGTAAAGTGCTAGTAAACGATTACAGGCCATGCTGGCAGATTTATGATCATGGGGGTTACAAGAAGACATGGGACAATGCAGAATCTTATCTATACTCATATAAATAGTACAGTCCTGTGAGTTTGTATGCAGTCATGGGGGTGGTGGTGATGATGGCGATGATGAGGCAATAGAGAAATAGGAGGTTAGGATAAAGTGGGGAAGGACAGCAAGTAACCTGTTGCGCACAATGTTGTGATCATGATGCTTTTGGATGGATAATAGAACAAACCAAGTCAGTTCTAATTCATATGAAAACTACCATAAAAAAATGTTCTTATGGATATAAACCACATATAAGATGCTAATTCTGAATGAAGCTCATAGTCAGGGAAAGCTGCACCATTGGCCCCTTATTTCTCTGCTGAAGAGTTAACCTTGAAATCAACGCTGGAAAATGCAATCCCCAAAAACTGTCCTTCTAGATCCCATCCAAAGACTTAATTATGGTTTCCCACTGACAGTTCAGCATTGTTAATGACTTCCAGTGCATTTTTCCCCCCTTACAAATTAAAATGCTTTCTATCATGGGGCTTCATCTGGGCAGGTGTTGGACTGGGAATTCAATGACTACAATGTGGCTTTATTCTTCCTCTGCATTAAAACTGAATGTGCTGTACTTGCCTTGCTTTTCAGTCATAACTCTGACCGCAAGGTTAGTAACCCATCATGTCAAGGGTCAGTAATTCTTCACTTGTCCACCCTAAGTCTTTAATGATGTCCACTCACTAGCACAGGAATCCTTCAGTAAGAGTCTCCTGGGAATGAGGTCGTGGTGTTTGGTTCGCAAACTTTGACCTCTTGTGACGACAGTGGTCTGACCCACACATGTGCTCTTGCACCAATGAGGTCATCAGTGGGACATTGTCAAGGGTCTTGAGTAAACAGATTAGGCCCATTGTTTGTAAATAGGATGACCAGCTGCCTCACTGCCCATCACTATAATGATGTGATCTGTGAAGAAGTAAAATGACACAAGGCCCAGTTTACTGGGAGCTTAAGAGGTGTTCAAGTAATTTAACGGCATCCCTCGGTAAGATGTATGTGTATTTACACAATCTTTTAACAAATGGTTTGCATTTGTTAAAAGATTAGTTGTTGAGAAAAAGCAGGAGAACATGCAAATAGCGTTTTGACTATTTTTGACGAAACATAAATTTGATCCTACAATATAAGCAATATGTAATAATTTACACAAACCAATAAAAAATAGCAGCTCAAAAAAAGCTAAAACAGAACAAACTCAGTGTTGCTTAATGCCTATCATTCCCTTGTTAACCCCCCACTCCTCAACAAATTGCCCCCTACCATTGCTGTCTGTGTCCATCCAGTGCCACACCCCTATCCTATCCTCATTTGACCTGCATCTCCCATATGGAGAGAGGCACTGGACAGATAGAGAGGACACACTGCTGGGAGGTCAGAGGTTAAATGACCAGGACTGTTTACAAGGCAACGGGGAGTTCAAACAGCAGACGCTTGTCCAGTCTTTGTCCTCACCTTGCTAATGACTCCATTAAAGGTGGACAGAGTAGTGAGACGGAGTATTTAAGCCATTATTGGTAAGTTGTACAAATTTACAATTTTTTTGAAATAATCTTGACTATAAGTGATCCAAATGAAAACACTCATGAGTAGCAGTTATTCCCATAGAAATAAATAAAAATGGAAGAAAAAGATATATACATATATCAATCATTTCTTCAGTCCAATGGGTATGCTGCAACCAGTCCAAACTTCTAAATCTAAATCTAAATCTTCAACACCTTAGTTTCTATACATCTTCTCACATGGGTTATGAATCTGATTAACACAGCGTTTGCTTTTGTTTGGACACCCTGTGTTTACATAAAGAGGCCCAGTGGGACCAGCCCTGGGGGTCAGGGGGTTGAACCTTGGTTGTCAGAGAGCCTTGTGACATTTCTTTCCCACGTTTCCAGGCTCCCATTGTCCATGCTGAGGAGCCCCCGTTAACGTTTGGCCCTGGGAGGTAGTGTGGCGTGAGAGGGAGGCCTAGGGGCATTGGACCCTCAGCGGGTCCCTGGGAAACGGGCGTAACCAGGCGGGGCTGAGGCGAGCGGGGACAGCATGGGGTCATTTTCCGGCTTGCTGCCCCTCTAAAGGGCTTTGGAGCACAGTATTGGCCCCTGGAGGAGTGCTGGTGTGCAGACAGTACAAAGGGCTTTGTCTGTGTGTGTGTGTGTGTGTGTGTGTGTGTGTGTGTGTGTGTGTGTGTGTGTGTGTGTGTGTGTGTGTGTGTGTGCGTGACTATACACCTGTGCAGGTTTGTGTGAGTATAAATTATTATTTTTCCATGTTAGCTTTAAATTCCCAAATCCGGTTTTATTAATAACTAATTGCTATAATGGATGAGGAAGTCAAATAATGTCATGGTAATTTTAGCAGGGTTAGAGCAGCAACCAGTGTTCTAGAAAATACACTAAGGTGTGTGATGTGTGAAAATATGGTATGATGATTCAATAATGATGGGAGCTGCCATTGACTTGTAGTCAAGATTGTCACATAATTGCTGATTATTTCCAAATGAATAACAACATAATGTAAGTAGAACGCAAAAAAAAGTTTAATGAAATATCTTAAATAATAAATTGGATTAACATTCTGTGCGTGAGAATTAATTCCAGAGGTCACAGGATAATATATTTTGTGACCCACAATGACATGCAAAACATGATTTATTAACTGGTTTGATTACTAGTTAGGATTTTGGAGCAATCACAAGTGTTTCTATCACTACTGCAAATTGCGTGTTTCTACTTTGTTTTGTTACATGTAGTACACATGTTTATTCATATCACAACATGATCCTGCAATATTAACACACAAATTCCTTCTTCCTTATGCTTTACTCACTAAGTAGATGTGCATTTACATTTTGCCTCTTGTAGTCCTAGGATGCCATTCAAAGCTAACACACTGAGCTATTGAATAATAAATATACATCAGCAAAATGAATAAATAAAACATATCATCTTGCCATTATCACCTTTTCTCTGTCTACATGCTATAACAGATACGTTCCTACTTAAAATAAGGTCATCCTTTTTTAATGTTTGCCTGCTCGTATCGTCAGGGTCTCTGACAGGTTTTCAGGAGTCTGGCTTTGCAGTGGAATAGATGTGTACAGTAATGTGTGACTAGGGCTTTGTTGATCTGAGAAAGGTGTGTGCTCGCTAGCTTTGAGAGACGATGAGAAAGACCCTGTCCACCCGAACGCACACACGGACCAGCACTGCTCCTGTGGAGAGTAAAGATAGAAGCAGCAGAGGATCTTGAGGGAGAAATGCTCTGTGGTGTAGAGTGCACAGAGAGGAACTGTGCCGTTTTTTCTTCTCTTGGTGCAGCTTGCATGTGTTGTGACGAATGGCAGCCATTTTGTTTTATGCATTACGATTAACTCTGTGCCTCTCACATCTTTAAATGTCTTGAAGTCATCCCTGGGGAATATAATAAATACAAATAAAATCCACACACCTGAGCTTTGATTTGTTCTCTCTTCTTTACGGAATAATGAAATGTTTTCCTGTTAATCATTTCTTATTCATTAACTGCATTTAATTCAGTTTTTTGTCTCTCCGGAACACAAAGTAATTATAAAGCTACAATCTGCTCAAGATTGAAGGGAAAAAAGAATCACGTTGGCGGAGATGGGAATTTTTTACACATGGAAAAAATGGAGAAGCACGGTTTGTTTGTCTCCAATAGACCATGCCAGCTCTTACGTGTTATGTATGAAAGTTTATATAAAATGTCTTTCCATCCCATTGGACATTTACCTGGGCAGAACATATTACCAGTAGCATATCAGCCACAACAACTAGCCTGATAGAATCTCTCCACTCTTCCACAACACAGACAAAACATTGCAATCTAGTGGCTGATTGCAGCTATTTTCTTGCTTCTCTCTTCAGCAGAATTGTTTCCTGGCCCTTACGAATTGAGTTTATCAGGTGTTGAACAATGGAATAGGGGTGGTTTATCAGGTGTTAAACAAGAGAATAGAATATTGTGGAAAAGGTCACAACTTTTTACAAAACTCAAAACCAAACTTTGTTTCAATTTCATTGCGTTAAGAGGGCACAAAACCTTTGGATGTGAAAAAAAAGTGCTAGGTGCTTTGGATGCACTACAGCATTTCCACACATCTCTTGTCAAAAAGCCCTGAGGCATGGGAGGGTGCCATTTTATTTTCAAATGTATTTATTCATGAATCTGACATTTTAAACAACCTCTGCGTGCCTGCAGAGTTACATAGCAAGCTAATTTGTATTGAACCTATTCCATAGGTTTAAGGCTCTATCACTTACCATAGGTTGTAAGATCTGTGGACTAATCATGTCTTTCTCTGTTTTCGCCTCCTGCCCTCCCAATGACTGAACCTAAACTTGGGAGTGCAGGCATAGATTTATATGCATGCCCCTCATTTGATGACTGGGTAAATATTCACAGAGACAGCCAAGGTGCCCCCATCATTACCTATGTGCTGTATGTTTGCCCACCAGTTAAATTCTTACGGGGATTGTTTGGTGAGATGAATGGGGCCAAAGTGCTGAAGGACGTATTGGAGTTCAGCAAACAAAACCTCCCCTGATTGGCTCAGCAACAGCTCTGTCCAGTGGGCAAAGTTAGCAGCAAGGAGGTGAGAGGAGAAAAAAAATAGTTATAGGGTTTTCGCCTGTCAATTAAGGCTGCTTTGAATGACTGAGAGGTGGGAGAGCGCTCGACTCGCCATCTCCCCGGTCCTGTTGGATCTGTGGAGATAGCCTCACCTCAAATAGGAAAAACCCTGTCAATATTAAACTATTTAATAATCCTGAATGTGAAGCTCACTGTGCCTTTTGAAGACTGTGGGGTCTGTATTTCCCTTTGATGTACTTTCATTGTCAGACTCTCTATCTGAAATCTTCGAAGATGAAATTGGTGACATTTTCTCTTTTTTCATTCATTCAATCCAACCTCAAAGGTTTCCAGCAGTATTTCTTTAGTCCAAGATGCTTTCTTGTATGGATGGGGGTTGCTCTTGGATTTCTATCTATACTGGGTAATGGAACACTAGGAGATTAAGGCAAGGATGTTACTGACAAAATATGTATTTTTGTATGTGCCTTGCTTATAAACCATCTAGATTGCTCCAATTTATTTCTTTTTACAAAAAGTCAGAAACACAAAACACACACTCAAACACACACACACACATACACACACCTACACACATACAAAGCTCAATATTGACAGTTGATTTATGTACTCACTTTAACTGAATTATGCTAGCCCATATAGCATAGTTTAAATTACATGTTTTATGCCTTCATCCGACGATCTTCACTGACTGAGATATTATTGCATTACAACTATACCATTGAAATGGGTTGTTGGATAAAATTATATCATGCCAAACCATATGACTGGATCATATTATAATATTTGTAAACCCAGATTTAGTTGTAATTAAACTTTTTAGAGGTTACTACTCTACTATTCGTTCATGTTTTCTTAAAAACCCTATTCATTACTAAAGCACATTAGGTGTTTGTAATGATCACATTAAGTATGCACTGCAACGATTATATTAAGCAGAGACAATTAAGGATGTTAAGGGGTATGGGAGGGGTGGGGTTACTTAAACTGTTATGTGCTGAAGCAATGCAAAGGATCATGGGAAAAATATGTTCTGAATGGTTTGGGTCATAGTTAAAGTGTGTTGTAATAATGTTCTGTTAATGTTTTGGGTGTTCATGTATATGTTATCTGGGCTTTAGTTTTTTATGGTTGATTTAGTGTCCATGTTTATCTTCATTTATTGTTGCACCATGACCGAGACCCGGTTGGGGATTCATTACTTCTGGGCAGAGAGACTTCATTTTAAAGAAAATAGTAGATTTAGAGTATTAGTTGTTCTGAATAAAATTTACCATGCTGAATGAAGTGTTAAAATTTTGCAACAATCTAAGTGATTGTAGTCTCTATGCTTTATTGGAGAAAGTGAAAGCTATACTACTCCTGTATTACATAACTACTGTAAGATATTTTTGTACAAGTCTTACTGTAATGAAGGAAAATAAACATCATTTATATGAAATAATTATTTCTGTATTAGTGATAAGAAGCCTAATGTTTTATCTTTCTTATTGTTCTTTGCATGTTTAAAGCTATAGTGCATAGTTTCAATCTCCTCTATGAGGAATTCTAAGTAAAGACTACAACACTGTTGGCACGTCCACATGATACAAGCCTTCAGTGATTGCACACCATCTCCACCCCTCCGCCACGCAGTTGCTAGTAGCCAAGGAGGACACGGAGGATTTAAAAGAGGTAATTATAGTCACTTGATTTTTTGCGCATGAAAGTTGCCAGATGACACTAGTTTCTGAACATATCCATACTGAGAGAGTTATGTGGAGCTGATAGCCTCAATTAACTAATTAGCTTTGTAGCTACAGTGAGGAAAATAAGTATTTGAACACCCTGATATTTTGCAAGTTCTCCCACTTAGAAATCATAGAGGGGTCTGAAATTGTCATTGTAGGTGCATGTACACTGTGAGAGACATAATCAAAAAAAATCCAGAAATCACAATGTATGATACAGTTGCAAATAAGTATTTGAACACCTGTCTATCAGCTACAATTCTGACCCTCAAAGACCTGCTAGTATGTCTTCAAAATGTTCACCTCCACTCCATTTATTATCCTAAATTAGATATACCTGTTTGAGGTCGTTAGCTGCATAAAGACACCTGTCCACCCCATACAATCAGTAAGAATCCAACTACTAACATGGCCAAGACCAAAGAGCTGTCCAAAGACACTAGAGACAACATTTTACACCTCCACAAGGCTGGAAAGGACTACGGGGAAATTGCCAAGCAGCTTGGTGAAAAAAGGTCCACTGTTGGAGAAATCATTAGAAAATGGAAGAAGCTAAACATGACTGTCAATCTCCCTCGGACTCGGGCTCCATGCAAGGTCTCATCTCGTGGGGTCTCAATGATCCTAAGAAAGGTGAGAAATCAGCCCAGAACTACACGGGAGGAGCTGGTCCATGACCTGAAAAGAGCTAGGACCACCGTTTCCAAGGTTACTGTTGGTAATACACTAAGACGTCATAGTTTGAAATCATGCATGGCACGGAAGGTTCCCCTGCTTAAACCAGCACATGTCAAGGCCTGTCTTAAGTTTGCCAGTGACCATTTGGATGATCCAGAGGAGTCATGGGAGAAAGTCATGTGGTCAGATGAGACCAAGATAGAACTTTTTGGTCATAATTCCACTAACTGTATTTGGAGGAAGACGAATGATGAGTACCATCCCAAGAACACCATCCCTACTGTGAAGCATGGGGGTGGTAGCATCATGCTTTGGGGGTGTTTTATTGCACATAGGACAGGGCGACTGCACTGTATTAAGGAGAGGATGACCGGGGCCATGTATTGCGAGATTTTGGGGAACAACCTCCTTCCCTCAGTTAGAGAATTGAAGATGGGTCGAGGCTGGGTCGTCCAACATGACAATGACCCGAAGCACACAGCCAGGATAACCAAGGAGTGGCTCTGTAAGAAGCATATCAAGGTTCTGGCGTGGCCTAGCCAGTCTCCAGGCCTAAACCCAATAGAGAATCTTTGGAGGGAGCTCAAACTCCGTGTTTCTCAGAAACAGCCCAGAAACCTGACTGATCTAGAGAAGATCTATGTGGAGGAGTGGGCCAAAATCCCTTCTGCAGTGTGTGCAAACCTGGTGAGAAACTACAAGAAACGTTTGACCTCTGGAATTGCAAACAAAGGCTACTGTAACAAATATTAACATTGATTTTCTCAGGTGTTAAAATACTTATTTACAGCTGTATCATACAAATAAATAGTTAAAAAATCATACATTGTGATTTTTGGACTTTTTTTTTAAATTATGTCTCTCACAGTGGACATGCACCTACGATGTCAATTTCAGACCCCTCCATGATTTCTAAGTGGGAGAACTTGCAAAATAGCAGCGTGTTCAAATACTTATTTTCCTCGCTGCATATCATTTGACAATGGGTGGAATGTAACAGGCGTTCACTAATATCAAAAAGTAACGCACTAAAGCTTTGATTTAACATGCTTATTTTAGACAACATGACTCCAGAAAAATAATTTATGTTTACTAATGATTTTTAGGCTTAGCCTGGAAATCCAGACCAAAAGATTAAGGGTCTGGCAGTGAGTAATGAAAGTCGCCTATCTCGAGTGGCGGCACTAAGCGTACATTTGAAAATCTCACTGCAATCAATTGGATAACACTACGACCAATCACATCAACACACGGGGGTGACGTATCCAGAGCCCCATACGCTTAGCTACCAGCAGAGCTAACTGGTTGATTAAACTGTCGTCATCTGTTTAGCCCGCAGATAATATCAGATACACCGATGTGATTGGTGCAGCTCGGCTACAAGCGTATAGTTAATTAGCAGCATTACTCAATGCTAGAGTAACTCGCTGAGCAAATTCAAATTGTGCTCTCACGAGAACTCTGGATTTCCAGAGTAATAATGACTAGTAATGTAAACTTGTCTACTACATCAACTTACCGTTCTGTGTTAATACAACTTGACACGTTAAGTTTCACCTTGTGTACAAAATTATGGTTCAAGGCAAATGGTTTCCACGCAAATTTCTAGCTCATTTGGGATAACAGTGGGATTATGGGATAATAGCATCAAAACTGATCTGAAGCCACTGTAGAAACCAGAACTCAATGATGGGGAAAGATAAAACAGGCATACTGTGTTTGTGTTCGCAGATAAAGGTAACACTTTTGATTGTGAGGTGAGAATGGGGAATTGGTTATTTGGATATTTGAGAAGATGACTGCCAAATGTGCTCAATAATTAGGCTTTGCTAATTAGGCGGTCAAGGCTGCAGTATGCAGGCTAGTAGCTGTCGGGAAAAGGGAAACTCAGGCTGGGTTTTCTAATGTTGGTCAAGGTTGTCAGTTTTCCTGCTCTTTATTCCCCATGTTTATAGAAGAGGGCACAGCTGTTGGTTGTTTTTAAGTTGGTGTAGCTTCAAGCTTTTCATTCAAAGGGAGACCACTCTTTACATGTTCGGTTGACGTACCATTCACATCTATTTGTTTGTTGTCAGTAGACATTGTCTTTTTTTTCACCAGAAGTGTTGATTTTCTTCTGAAGATTTTTGACAATACTGCATGATGTCCCACACAATTCACCAGGCCTAATTGTAGTTATGACCAAAAGGCTAACTTCAATTGAATTACCAATGTGGGTTGTATTTATGGTACATCTGATACATCAATAGTAAATTACCTTGTGTGTCATGAAGTCATTCCTGCATACAACGCGAGCAATAGACACAAAGAGACACGTTAAATTTTAATTTTAATTTCAGCAGCTACAGTCGCTTTAATCACCAGTTACACATCACATTGTATAAGCAAAGCTTAACAGGACTGTTTTCTTAGCAGTGTATGTCAATACTTTGTTAGAACTGGGGTCAAACTAGCTTTTGCAGTAAGGAAATAAAGAAAAAAAACTAATCTCTTAAAGTGTGACTTTGATGCCACAAAATCACCTTCTTATCACCTTATCTTACCGTTTACTTTAATGTCATCCACTAGACCAGACAGATTTGTCAAACTACAAATAACCAAAATACAGAAGAAAAGCAATCAGTAAATTGAAAAATAGGTTAAGCATAAATGAAGGTTTAGCAAATGTCAACAATACCTACATGACACCAGTATGAGTAGATAAGAGCTTAGGTAAACTTTATTACAGTGTGTTTGCTTTAGTAAAGGCATGTTATAAGCACAATGTTATACATTTTTTATAAAAACATAAATTGTAATGCTTTTGACTTTGACTTTTAGACTGGCAATTATATAAATGCCTTTTTCCCTTTTGCTTTGTATTGGACTTCACATTTACTTCAGCTCAATAATAGCACCCCTCCTTGACCTTTGGCTTCAAAATGTTGAAAAACAATATAAAACATGGGACCCTAAGAACAACTGAAAAATTCCAAATAGAGCCCTGATCCAAGGCAGTTATCATATTGAGACTATGCAGTACTAGTGCAAGTAGAGACCCTGTGAAATTCATATTGTAGACTATCCCTCCCTGTAAAGTATCTTTCAAGGTCTGTCTTGAGGAGGACATAACTACAGAGCCAACACTTCAGAGTGCGTAGCTGTAATGTCTAACAACTTCCTCCATTTCTCCTCCTTGTGTCAGCTAATTTGAGTCTTCCCGTCTGTCTGTGGTGTTGTGTGCTCCATACATCTTCACCCACCATTCCCTCACATTTTCACTCTGTGCACTCTCACTCTGGAGGACCTATACACTAGCAGATAAGAGGAAATGAAGTCTCGTCTGCACAATTTGAAGCGCTGCTTTGAAGCTGAATGTGAAATAGCATTTCTGCTGCTCTCTGCTCCTCTCAGGCTGGTAAAATAAGGGCCCTCTCGTTAAAAGCACTTTACCTGTGCTCCCTCTAAGGATCATTGCTCTCATTAAACAGATTTGGGGTTACATTCAAATCACAATTACTCCAAGCATTAACTGTTAATGGGCACAAGAGTTGAAAGAGTAAGAGAAATGTTTCTGACATTTCTCTTTATATCTTTCTTTGAGCTTAGGATAAGAACACATCAAAAGGTGTGAGGTGAAGCATAAACTAACCTGAATGGGGATTGATTTAAAAAATGTGCAATATTGAAATCACAGCCACAAAATTTTTACTTTATGCTAGATTTTAATCTTATGGTCCACTGGGAACAGTTACTTACAAAACGGGTATATGTTTAAAATACATTTGGAATTTAAATTTTCTCTCTAGACTGAACTAGTTATGGAGCGCATTCTTACCAAGTGAGTTTTCCTGCACTTGAAAAAACACACACTTGTGTGTGTGTGTGTGTGTGTGTGTGTGCGTGTGTGTGTGGGGGAGTGAGTGTGTGTGTGTGTGTGTGCTTGTCTGTAGAGTGTTGTATATGTACCAGACTGTTGAGAACACCCCCTGGGTCCTACTGCACAATGCCAAGAAGAGTGCAGGGAAGACTTTCATCTGCTCACCACAGTGATCCTGCTGTGTGTGTGTGTGTGTGTGTGTGTGTGTGTGTGTGTGTGTGTGTGGAGAGGGAGAGATGTCACCTCGGACTCTGCAACAAAAAGAGGAAACATACTTTTTTGCTTTGCAGAAACAGTAACTCTTTCTAATTTGACACTTGATCATTTAGTTTTAACCATATTTAAATGACTGTTTGCACTTTACATCAACTGTTCCTCAGACAAAGACAAACCTCTTTAAAACTGATTGCTTCCTCTGAGAGTAACCTGCTGGCTGCCTCAGGAAACAAGAGCAATATTAAGTTTTTTATAAATGACCAAAAGAAAACAGAATGCTGATATTTCCTCATGTTGCATCTTAATATGTGTGTGTGTGTGTGTGTTTGTGTGTTATAGAGAAAAGGAATATACAGTAAGCACACAACATTAACATTTGGTGTGTATTTGTGAGCATGCATGTGACTGTGTGCGGTTTTACCCTATGTGTGAGGGCCTCTCCTGGTGACTGCCTAGGGCAATAGCACAGGATTTAATCCCATGTATGCCTCCAGTCTCTTAGCTTCCTGCGTAGATGTGGAGGAACGTTTTAGCCCCTGCAGTGTGCCGTAGGGCACAAGTGCTCACCCTCCTGTACTGCTAACAGACAGCAGCTGCCTAGTGCTGCATCAGCACAGTTTCCTCCAAGCTTTCACCATTTGTGTGCGACTCTTTCTACACTCGGTGTGGCACGGTTCAATTTGCAGCAATGAGAGATGGCTTAAGGAGAGAGAAATTGACTTTTGACAGCCATTATATGGAAGTATGCACACTTTCACAAATTTGTATCAGTGTCTGGAGGTGACGAGCACTCCATTGCCTGAAAATCATCATCATAATGTATAGAATCTTCTTGATTGGCACTTGGTTGTGTGGAAGATAAGAAACATAGTAAAACATGCTTATAGTGAAGCCAAATGCCATGCATTGATTGAGAAATGGAGTGAAGACATCCTTAGTGCTCAATTCAGGCTCCATGACAGGCAATCACATTTCATTTGACAAATGAATTCAAGGAAACAGTCTGACATGAATAGCTTTGTACAGTAGGTGCATATAAATCACATCGCTTAAAATAAACATCAAGGGAAGTTATCCGAGCTTTATCTCTGTCCTTAAAATAGTTGAAGCAAATTTTCTATCCTAAAGCTACACAAGCAATGTTGTTATGTGAAAATGTGCCCATATCTTTGGCCTAAATCCCAAGGGGCTGTATGAGAGGAATAATCCCATCCTCCCTAATTTATATGTTTATGAGCACCCTATTCTTTCTTGCATGATCTCTTATCATGTTTAAATTAAATTAAATAAAAAAAAATTACACTCTCAGGCTGCTAAACGCCAGTGTTGTATGTGCAGTTTGCTGCACTAAGATCACTACCCAGACATGCTTTCTAGTATTTGACTAGCCGAAAGTTTGGAACTGAAATATGCTCAGCAACTGTATTACTAATCATTGTGTTTCCCCAGGATTGATTTTATGGCAAATATGCCTTTACCCTTTTACATGATCGATATTATATAATCACGCAGTGCTGTCAAGGCATTGCTGATTCTCTGAATTAATGAGATGTTGGAATTGAATTCACTTGATATTGTCACTGGGGCTTTTTCCATTTGCTGTGAAACCTGTCATAGCCCATTTCCTTTCTGTCTGTGTCCTTATCCTTTCAACTGGTTTATTATTACCATGGCCTGACCTCCTGCGGCGTACATTGAGAGTTCTGATGAGGTTGTCGAGGAAGACTCAAGGAGTGACAGGTGGTCTTGATGATTACTATCCATCCACACCCTCCCTTCTCACCACGGTGCAAGCCTCAACCACAGATCTCATCTCTGATGTCCACAGTTACAGCCGAAAGGTAGATCAATAGATGCCATAATCAATAGGTCAGAATGAGGGCTCACTGAAAGGTCAGCGCCAATCGATTCCCTCGTTATTGTACCGCAACCTCTCTGCTGTTACGTGTTGATCATTAACTATGAAACCCAGCAGGATGCCAGCACCCCTGTCTGCTTTTTGTAACATCAACTAATCCTAATTATTAGTTCCGCTCTAGCTGGAGGAGCAGACTACGACATTTTCTTCATCTGTGTGTGATGTGTTATGTTATGATATGTGCCTGGTGCTCACACCCCTGACCAGTCTCTCTGTGAGACAGTTTCTCGTTAGGAGAAAGGCAGCCCGCCCCCTGCTGCATGTAGCCGCTGCCATACAACCATGATTACTGAGTGACAGTGCTGTATGTGGCTGCCACGCCGCAGGGTTCTCGGACCAGCATTCTTGAGCTCCAGGAGGCTATCCGGGGGAGCAGTACAGGGTCCAGAGCACAAATCTTACACCACTCAGCCCACAGCAGTCCTGGTCCACTATAAAACCTAGCATGACATCCATGTGGGCTCGCAGCTCTGCAGAGGAAGAGAACAGGATCACCCGCTTGAGCCAAATGTGATTTTCACCTCAGTCTAGACTAGTGTGAAGTTATGATGGAGTTTTGACTGGCTTGAGAAATGCAATGTCATGGGGGTGACAAACAAATGGATGTCAGGAACTTGCTCAGGTAACTGTGTTTCATGGAATGCAGCCAATCTCTATTTTTAAGACATGAGTGATGGAGGAGTGCCCCCTCCCCAAAACTATATACTTACACAAGGTTATCATTTAATATACCAAAGAACAGCAAAAGTACAACTATCACAAATCAACTGTGAGTTAGTGTGTCAAATAAATCCAAATAATCTACAATACAAATTGAACAAATTGAAAACCAGATACTGACATGCATGTTCAGTGCTGAAGAAAAATCAGGCCTGTGCCGTGGCAAAGCAACTACACAGCTCTCTTTTGACCCTCTAAACCCATTTTGTCCAGCACTTCTTCCCTGAAACAGCATTAGCATAAATCTCCAGCACATAGAGGTAATGATGGCATGAAATTATGGCTGCCTCAGCAGACCTTATTCCCCTCTCTGCTCTCCCTCCCTCTGGGTCCAAGGCCTCAGCCTTCAACTGAGACCATCTCCCATCCCACCATCTTTCTCTCCTTGCACTCCCTCGCTCTTCTCCTTTCCCTGCTAGTTCCATTCAAAGGGAATGTGTAACTGAATTTCAAATTGAGTGCCCCTCTTTCAAGGACCACAGCTAATGAGCCATTTTTCCTTGAAATCCAGGCTGAATGGGGAGATACCCTGATGGGCGAGGCCTGGAGATGATAGCTGCCCTGTACGTCAGGTGTAAGGCTGTCCGGATCTCTTACTACTGAGAGGGGGAAAGGTGGTTTCTATAGGTGTGAGAAGTAAGGATAAGCCTTTATAACATGAACACCCTTCTCTGGGTCACCTGGGGCTGCCATTGTGAACCTGAAATTGTGCCTGTGTGATCTGCCTCTATGCGCAAAGAGAAGGCCAGGCCTCCCGCTTTTGCATACATGTATTAGTCAGAAAAAGAAGAAACCCATAAGGGTCTGGATAGAGAAGACGGTGACAATTAGATCGAGATAGAAGAAAGTCGACTGGAGTGGGTCAGCGTGAGGTGAGAAGGATGGACTGTGGAAAGATTGAGAGGTGTGTCAAAGAGATGGAAAAATGGTCTGGCCCATAGAAACAGGTATATTTGACAGTTTGTGGTCCGGGGATCATCCGAGAGACGCATGGGTGCAATGATGAAAGGAATGGAGAGATTTGCGTCCTAGGGGGTTCTCCCTTTAATCAGGGGCCCTGAGGAGAAAACCTTGCAGCCTATGGGCCCCTGGCCGCTGCTTGCCACTATCATGCTAATGAAAGAGGCACAGGGTGTGAATGAAGAGGCTAGCTTGTTACCAGCGTGCTAATTAATGCATGCGGCAAGGGTGTGCGTGGAATTGAGGGTTCTGTGCATTTTAATGAGGTCTCTGTGTACGTGTGAGTGTGTGCATGCATGTCAGGATGACAGGGATTTGAGGCATTGAGTGAGACAGATGTGCGACCAGGTTTAAAAATTGGGGCTCAAGAGTGCAGAATACAGCAGATGCATTGAGGAAGAGCCTAGACATAATTTGTCAGTCGAGGCTCGAGTCTGCCTCTAACATCATCTTACTGCTCTCTAATAATGTATAATATAATAGTTTAGGGGCTACTGCAGACTGCATAGGCTATAAACCAAAAAAGTGTGCAGATTCTGTATATTTTATCATTAATTAAAACCAATCAAGAACTGTAATAAATAAATTTTAGTATTTTTTATTAATGCATAGAATCTAAATGACTTCCTAAGCTGCACTGTCTTGATTTGCACGGTGGAAAACCATCCTGTCTGTTTTACTTTCTCACGACTAGCTCTATCACATTGACTGCTGTTCATCAGTGCTCTTGTGTCTGTCATGTCTCAGACTATATGACAAAAATTATCCTTGGAGATCTGGTAAGGGCCTCACTCCAGACAACCCTTTCTGTCTACCCGCTGTTCCCACGGACGGATAGATGGGGGACTTGTGGATGGCCATAGGCAGCATTGTTCTGAGCTGTTTGTGTAGATGAAAAAAACGCCATTGTTGCACGTGTCACTCAGACGTAAGGGCGTGTGTCAGGGCAAAGGGAATACCAGAGAAGTGCGTGACCTTTTAATTTGCCGGTGGCCTCTCCCACAGACCTCTGTGTCGGCCATACATGCCCCACTCTGTGATTTGGGACTCTAACAATCTTATCGATATTGACAAAAGACATGTTTGGGCGATTCAATTTGACTGATGTAACCCAGGAGGACAATCCATAAGTAGAGGTTTGTTATAAAAATGCAGACATGTATGAAACATTATTTCCACAAGTGGGGAAGAGGGGGAGATAAATTAGGTCAAATGCTGTGAGGTTATGGCCTGTGAAAGAACTGCTAAAAGGCCATAAATGTGAAATCTTCATCTTTGAAGAACTGAAATTATTTTCTTGAGCATCAACATGAATGTCTCAGAGGATGTGACCCAGTATAGACGTGATAAACTAAAGAAATGTGCTCTACTTTTCCCAATTAATTGATTTATGTACACTTTTAAACAACCACTTTGAGCATTAATAGTTTAAGGTTTTATCTTTTGCATAAAGGCAACAACAAAGTCAAAACATTATTTTAAATAGTGGAGTTCTAAATATAAACATCCTTCAATTACCAGTGGCAACACCCTTTTTCCATTTCTGTTCGGTCCGTTTTCAAGGCAGTTACTTCCGTGTAAAACACAGTGTACTGAAAAACAGAAAATACTGTAGGTCGCTATCTCGTTTCATGAATGCTACATACACTGGAGGTCCTTCTGTTTTGCTCCACCAGTATGCCGCCCACATACCATCCTACCCCCAACCTTGTCCACCCTGTAAAGTGCCATTATAAAAATGTCAAGGGGTCCCTCTCTCAGCCTGCCTGTCAAAATTGTGTGCCATTATGCAAATCACTGTGTGAACATACACTCTCAAAGATTTACATAGGCTATGTGGGCTATGGTAGGTAGTGATGAATTCACATGATTACAGAATTAATCTGAGATATGCATACTGCATGTATACGTTCAATGAAGGGAGGGAATATTTTACATTTGCTCTTGAAGATTAAAACATTATCACTGCAACATGTACAGTATGTGGCAGCTGTGGCTCAGGAGGTAGAGCGGGTCGTCCACTAATCACAGGGTTGATGGTTTGATCTCTGAACCCTTCTGTCCACGTGTCTTGGGCAGGACACTGCACCTAATGGGCAGGTCAGCGTCTAGCAGCTCCGTCGCCATTGTTGTGTGTGAATGAGGGTTAAATTTATAAGCAATTTGTCACTTGAGGTAGAAAAAGTGTTAACCCTATATAAGTGCAGTCCATTTAACAAAATAATTACTTCCTTTATCATCTCTGTCCAGGCTGATTAATGCTACGTTATGTTTACAGCATTTTGCCAGTTTTCTGTACAAAAAGAAGCACTTGTTCACTATGAGTTGTTTCATACGAGTAAAGTTGCTCAACACAAAAGTACAGATAAAAAAGAATCTCAAAACCTAAAAGCAGAATGTGAAGCAAATGAACAAATCCACATCTGTTTAGCCTCCAGTTCAAGTCAAGTCAGTCAGACACCTGCTTAATATGCTCTTCAAGTTAAGAGGATTTTCCTCCATTGATACTTTTTGTTAAAGAGATCATACTAAATGGTCCAATGCCAGCATCCCCTTAAATCTGGTTTAAAGTGATTTTCTCAGCGACTATTAGGTAAAAGTGCATATGTGATTTTATGCTTTTACATTTCTTAACTTTTTCCTCTTTCAGTGGTCTAAATAGTCTGTGTTTGAATTGCAGTGTCTGGAGTGGTTTTGCGGTTCTGCAGAAATGGAAATAGTGTGTGCATGAGAAAAGAGGTAAAGAGAGGGACATAAAGGGTAGAAATATGTAATTTTTGTTCGAAAGCATGAATGTACCTGAAGTGGAGGTCAACCCTATAATGTAACCTTTTGCAGGGAGGATCATTAGAGCCATTTACTATGGCTTTCACTGCAATGTTTCTCAAGTAATGACAGAGGTCCTCCTATCAATAGCAAGTGAAAAGAGTTATGTGTATCCTTCTGGTGCACCTGCACTTTACAGAACGTTACATTACGGAAAATCAAGCAAAGACAGATAACTTCACTGCTCTGTGACACATCAGGGTATCCATTAGTGGCAAGAAGAGCACAAGAGAAAAAAATACAGGGAGAAAGGGAGAATGAAATAGAGATCAGGCCTTCTGTTTTGACAGCCCTGAACCAGAATATGGCTCCATTGTTTGTTTCAGAGCAGAGGAGTCATGGATGTGGTTTGAGTGACAGTGAGTCCGATGTACGCTGACATATGGAGCTGCTTCACATTTCCTCTAATTGCTCCGCATTGCCAAAGCTTGGCACACATGTAGAGCATGGTAAGAGGCGCCTCTTTTTAGGTCGAAACAGAGGGTGCTGTGATTTGGCATACAAAGAGAAAAGGAGGCATGGGGTTGGGGGGGGGGGTTTGAGAGCATGATGAGGAGGAGGAGAAGGGCTTGAAGAGGAGGCATTCTATTATTTCTGATAGACTACTCTGAAGGACAGAGAGGTGATGGCCTTGCTTGTACAACTCTGTCCTGCATTAAATCTCTGGCCAGTTAAAACCAACAGTAGATGTAGTGACACTACACCAGATACAGTATATGACATCAGGTACATTCTACCAGGCAGGTGTCAATGATACAAGCTATAGGATTTTGTTGAAATAATCAAATGTAGAAACAAAGAAGGGAATGTAAGGTGTACAAAATACAGTGGCATGTGTAACGTCAGTTTTGATTCATGGTGTGCTGAAAAGCACTGAGATTGGAGGAAACCCTTGCAAGGGAGGAAAAAAGCCTCTATCGTTGCTGATGCTATTTTAATTAAATAGTTGCTAGGTTACAATGTGTCGAACGACAGGGGTGGGTGATGTGGCACAGACACCCGGGCAAGGGAATGGTGTGTGTGTGTGTGTGTGTGTGTGTGTGTGTGTGTGTGTGGAGGGGACATGTCCCTGAACAATGAATGAGCATCCCTTTTTCCACACCCAATCTATAATAAGGATTTCAAATGTGAGACATATTGACATGAAATACAGTGACAGCGATTTTACACTCTCTAAAAAACTCACTAGCGCTCTCCCTCTCCCCATATTTGTCTGTCTTTTTCAATTTTGTCTCACAGATCTGAGGGTGGTTGGAAGCCCCCTTTCATCTCTGCGACAGTGCTTTTCACCTCCACTAGTGACTTATCGAAGACTAGTGCTCCCATTGCACCCTGGGATGCCAGACGGTGGGGAATGCCACAGGCCTGTGTGCCCTGGCAACCACTCCTGTTTTAGATACACCCCTCTCCAACACACACACACACACACACACACACACACACACACACACACCTCCTCCAGCCTTCCTTAGCTCTCCACTCTTAGCCTCCACCCAGGACTCTGACCACACAGAAACCCAGACAAGGCACTGATGGATGGGGTTGAAGACAGCAGAGAGTCCCTTGATGTTGGAAATAAATCTGACAGGCCCTGCTGGATAAGCCCAAGCATAACACAGGCTGAAATGTGTGTGTGTTGTGTGTATATGTGTATGTGTGTTTTATTTATTTTATTATTTATTATTTTCAACAGCCTCCCATTTTTCCACCTCAGACCTTCTTTCCACCTCCACTCCTTCCCTCTATGCCAGCAGAGATAATGCCATAATTTACAGCTATGCATTGTAGAAGATGAATGATAGTTGCTTTTCTTGCTTAATATGCATTCACCACTACCAGATAAAAGTCTTTTTGTAGGAAGAATAAAAGAAATACCTTGAAAAGGAAGTGAGCATTTTTATGTTATATTCTCCCCCTAATGTGCGAAAAGGGATATATAATGCACAGTCTTTCATTAGAAACAAATTGATGAAAGTGTACTATGTTTTTCTATAACCTTTTTCATGTTCTTGAGTGAAATATTGTACTGTGAAATAAAAGTTACTTTTTTCAGTTTTTTCCTTCATAGTCTCCTGAGTGAGCTGGCTTTAAAAAAAAAAAGCATGCAGACAAACACAAATGATTTTGCAAAAACATCCACGCTTGATGCATATACAGCATAAATATGTATTCCATGTCTCAGTCTCAAACAGCTATTTCTCTTTTTACCTTCACTTCTATGTCTCCCCAGCAGACAGTGAAGAGACTGAAGCTACAGTATGTGTGTGTTTCTTCACCAAGAGAAACTGGGGGCCCGAGTGTCCAGGGGCCAGTTTCCCCTCGGGACTCCTTTAAATGACTCCCGTGACCTGTTGCCCTCCTCGGTGGTTGCCATGCGCTCCAGGAGAGCGCAGCAAGAGGTCAAGGGGTCGCTTCAACCAGTGTGGTGTCAATATGTGACCTTCTACAAGAGAAACAAGATCAAACGGTAGGTGAACTCTCCAAACAAGGGCACGTTTTAAATTTGGGTTGAAGGATTGCCAAAACTACTGATTTTATGGAAATGACCTCAACTACAATTACTCATGGTTATTCAATTTCTAAATTTGTCTTCCTATTACAATATGACTACAGTTGCTTATTTAGATTTTTTTATGTTATACCTCAGAAAATATACAACGTATACTTCAGAATTTTGTTTTAAAGGCATAAAGTGGGAGAAACACTCCTTTCAAGAAAATACAGTTTTAAATATATACACAGTATATATACACAGTATCATTTTTCTCCTTTCAAGACAAATCCAGTGGACTGGGGATCACAGTGTAAACAATTAATGTGAACACACAAATCCCAGACATGGTCAGATAGGATATTATTGTTGGAATGTCCCTTTAATATTAAACAGTGAAACACAGACATAATACTCTGTGTGTGTGCATATTTATTAAATATTTTGGTCTTTTTTTTCTATCTTCCAAATGAAGTATCACTTAACACTGGACAAGGAAAGTATTCACAGTCGTGCAGAAACCATTCATGGTATTCAAGGTACAAGCTAATTGACATAAATGTCTCCCTTTATCCAGAGTAATGTTCCAAATTTGTCGCTTTCATTCCAATCAGTTTTACATTTCCTGAAAACAGCACAGAGTCACAGTGTATTAATTAGGAACATGTACTGGCTTTACAGCAATGTATGGGAGGACCTGGAGGTTGAAGTGCTCAGTGACTGCAATGTGCATCATCAGTCTAATCAAATATAACGCTGAAAATTAAGTCTGCTGTACTTGAGGCACGCAGAACAACAGGATGTCTGAAGCAAAAATTATCCAGGTTTCAGTTGTGAGTGTGTGTACCCATGTGGATATTTGAGTGTGTGTTTAGGTGAATTTGCTAAAGCAAAGAACCACTAAGGAAGCAATTATAGAATATATGTTGTGGTGGCTACTGTTTAAATTCTTTCTTTGGAATAGAAAGAAGAGAACACCCTGCAAAGAAAAAGTGATGTAGGCTGCTGTTCCTTTGTCCTAGTTTGAGCACCACATTCACCAAAGTGCATCAAAGTGTCAGCAATTCAAACATAAAAAATGGACGAAGACAACGGTGCATTTCTCACAAGTTTTCTAATAAACATTGTCAATCAAACTACTCCATGAATGACACTAATATCAAACGATGCAGCATTCCATATCTAAGATCTCATCAATGCCCCTTCCCCCTTTGGCTCAATCTGAGGCCTGACCTCCCCTCTTATTATCACCATCATCATTCGGATATGAAAGGAGAGAAACAAGTGCCGCACCACTGCCAAGGAGAAACCTTGATCTTGGAGCATTTGCATTCGCCACTTAGTTCCACTGGATGTATGAACGCGTTACCAAGGTGCTCTCTGATTGGAAGGCACTGAAAAGCTGGCATTTTGCTAATGCTCAAAGCAAGCAGGCTCTCGCCCCATCCCCCTCCATACACTGTCTCACTCATTTGGTGGCACTAGGGGGCAGTCCCTTCTGTTAGTTTTTGTTGTGAAGGAGGCATCTACAGTAGGATTTCTATCAAGAGAAATAGGACATGGCAAGAGTTGTATATAAAAATAAATAAGTCATTTATCAATTCATCTTGATTCCTTGAAAAAATGTATTGGGTTTCTGTGATTTTAATGTGCTGCTTTTTCACCATGAAAGACCCAAAGCCTTATGCTGCTTTGGCTGATTCATTATGAATGTGCCATCAATTTGTTGAACAGGAAAGCACAATTTTTCTAGTAATTCAACGGGTTAAATATTACAGACAGAGAACACGGAATTCCTTTGTCTTGGTGGGTGACTATATTCCTCTCTAAAACAGTGTAAAGGTAAATGCTTCTTAATGATACAATATAAGATAAGTGATACTGGCTCCCTGTAAGAAAAGGCTGATCTAAAACTGTAAGTGGGCAGGCCAGTGTTTCTAAATGCACTTATGTTAACTGTGTGATGCCTTAGAGAATGATAAGCTGCACTCTCATCCCAATACATTTCACTTTAATTCACAATATTATTAAAAAAAAGACCAAGATGTATTAGGAAAAAAAAATCTAAATATAATTTGTTGAATTTAAAAAAAAGGGAGGAAATGTCACAGTTGGTTTGCATTAAGCGTCAAAGAGAAGCAATTCATTTGATATCTTGACACACACACACACACACACACACACACACACAATGTTGAAGTAGCTATACTGTAGCAATGTGTCTGTGGTATAGTGTCTATTAGACCGGCTGCTGATGAAGCATGAACACCCCAAAGGAACAATGTTCATCTGGAGATGAATTAAAGTAAGAGCAGTGGTGATTACCACGAGGGCAGTCAGCCATTTCAAATTTCTAGCACGAGGCGGTGGACCTCAAATTTTAACCATGACAAGATTTAAGTGTATGTTGCTTTGCAAGAGTCTCGGTTTCTTTTCCCCTGCTTTTCTCTGATAACTGGTGCACGTTGAACTCAATTAGGTCATGATACGCAGACAGCTTTATAGATGAATATTTCCCATATGTATGGATGTGAATTTTGAATGGGTTAGATCAGTGTGTGTGTCAGTGGGATAACATGGACAAAAGTAAAAAATAAGATTGGTCCTCCACATTGCACAATGCAATGTCACCTGTGTATGTAGGTTTTCTATATGTTGTTGTATGTAGATATGAATAGGATGCTCCTTGTCAACTGATACAGAGAAAACCAGATTCATATATACAGTATATCACTGGATGATACACTTGTATGATGACACTGTATATTTATCTAACATGATTCAAACCAAATCTCAACTTGTATTTTCTGTGTATAATTCGTCACTGTTTGAACATAGCCTTTTCAGTGCCATATCTCAAAATATGTTATTGGCACTTGTGTCTTGATTTCTCAGAGCATTACTCAAACGCAGCTGAGTTGTGACTTGTTCGTGTATCTACTACTTGTCAATAAACTGCACTTTCCAATAACATTGTTTCAATCTTTAATTGTCTCATTACATCTCTCTTTTTTTGTGTTGGGTGATGCTTTGTGGAATTTCTTAGACAATTTCTGCTAAATAAACGTTAGGACTATTTCTCCTTTTTTTCTAAAATTTCAGCTTTTCAAAATCCCATTTCCTTGCCGTAGCTAAAGATGCTTAAATGTTTTGTGCTACCTTCTCCGCTGTTGAAAAGATAATAATAATAATCGCATGCGTTTCGTTGAAGGTGATTGCTAAATGCTAAGCCCAGTCAACCAATCTGTAATTGGCACTCAATTCAGCAGGGGACCTAGTCTGTTTTCTATCTTCTGTCATAATTTGGAGGTATTATTTTAAATAAAGTTTCAACAAAAGTAAAAACAGGTCAGAGGATTTCAAGCAATGTAATGTGTTCTCCTTTTAGGCCATTCACAATATGAGGTCAGGGCAGTCATGAAGTATAGCTGGTGCTTCTTACAATCGACGTGACCTCTGTGTCACACAGAAAGCCCACTATTATAGCGTCACCCCTCCAGAAGCTTCTCAGTTCTTCGGCTGTGTTGGGGATGGAAGGGCGGGGTCTTTCTCCCCTTCCTGAAGCAAAGCTCCACGCCACTCTACGGAGAAGGGACCTTGGTGAATAGGCCCCACTCAAGAGGAATAAAGGAACCTCTCCACTGGTTTGTTTTGGAAGCTGTCTTATTGATCTATCTACCTTTGAATGAATGCATTGGCCCAGTTTTCCCGCTCATATGGACAATGACACTCAAGGCCTGTATTAAATGGCTCAATGCTATTCCCAGAGAATGCCTGTTGTAACTAATAAGAGTAGTTTGGGAGCGTTTGTTGTTCCATTCTTCCATCTACTCCACTAACCTTCCCACTAGAATAGAGAAGCTAAACTAAAGCAAATCAATGGCCGCTGACTGCCTAAATCAATCCCAAGTGGCACAAGGACATGTTTCATAAGTAGTAGACTGATGCTGAAACACAATTACAGTATTATTGAGCACTGTCATTCAAAGACTATTATATCCAGTAAAGACAAAAAATCTTGCTCGAGACCTTGAAGGCCCTACCATAAAAACCAACTCTCCAGTAAAAGTCAAAAAGATGTATGTATAAAACAACTTCACTTTATTCAAGTTATTCAACAGTTTTCTCCATTCTGACTCTGTAAAAAATCAGTCACATTTACATTATTCCTGTAAAGAAGAAAAACTGTTATTAGCTGTTGTTGTTAGATTTTTTTAAATCCCAGAATGAGCTAAAAAAACAAAAGTAGTAAACAACTTTGCAACACACATGGCAAATAATTAGCTGATGTTCTATAACATTTCAAGGACTTTTCCTCCTGTTGTCATGATTTGGAGGAAAGGAGAGAATGAGAGTCAACAAGAGGACAGACTAAGACAAAGTTTTTTTTACAAGTCATTGGTGAGGCATCCTCCTGAAGATGTTAGCCACTCTCCTGTATGGGCCAGAGTATATCATCAAACTTAAATGGGAAAACTGACTTGTTGTCATTCATCACTCATTTAAGTGAACATGGCTATATTAAATATCCAAACCCCTGTTTCTCTGCCGTATTTACAGACTGACCAATAAATCCATCTTTACACTATAAGCTGACCCAATTATGAGCTGTTCTTTTAACACTTAAAACTGCCCTGCTACACTAAACCGTTTTTACTTGCATTTGTTGAAATAGGTTAGGTCCATATGTGTTTATATTATGTTGTGAATGTGAAAATGAACTGCTACCTCCTCTGTCAGCTCACCACTGAAAAGAAGAGAAATCAGGCCAATTACAAAAGATGGTCAGTCTGATGTCATGTTGCCTGAGCTCATTACTATTCATGAGCTCGCCCAGTTGCACTGGGTAAAGGATGCTGACAGCTAGGCTCTCATTGGCTAGCTGTTAGACAATCAGACTCAAGCAGCTTAGCTTGTTGAATATTAATGAGAACTGGCACAGTCTTCTTGGAGGCTGGCTTTCCATACCACACTAGAATGGCTTAAAACAAGGTAACCAAGGCATTTTTTCTACAAAACTGTTACAGAGTCCATGGTAGAATTTCAGACATTACCACAAAGTAATGAAAGTAATGACATACATGTGGCAGGGCACCTTTAAAAGAAATGCTTATAGATATTTGATTTGAATTTACCGATAGTTTACAACAATATCCCATCTCCCTGTTTTGATACTGCTAAGGCCATATATGAAGCCAATGAGCACAAAAGATTAAAAAAATAATAATAATAATTGACATGGTTAAGAACATAATTTATTTAAGACAAAATCTAAAGCAGAAATAAATACATGAAAGAACAATGTGATTTACTTTGTGAACTCAACAATGAATAATAAACACTTTCAGTGGTAACAAAGAAGAAACATTGCCTCATCAGGTCACTGAATTCTGAAAGTATCCCAGCTACTTCTTAACGGACCAGACCATTAAAAAAGGTTAATCTGTAAATGATTTGTGAAACACGTCTTCAAAACTGATTTAAGTCATCACACTCTCCAATAACAAAATAAATTGTTTGTTGTCAGAGTTAGAAATGTTTACAGGCCGCGACATGTGTTATAAATACAAAAACAAAGATAAATTGATCAATACAAATAGTCATTAGGACAAATTAGATTTAGTTTGAAAGGTAAATTAAACAGATGGTAGTAGACAGGTAAAGAGTTCAGGCAGGGCAAGGGGTGTCAAATTAACTCACCATACAAATCATTTTCATGAAAACAATTTAGAAATTAGGCAGGTTAGATACATTCATTATGTGCATATTCCCCATCCTTTCAAACAGACAAAACCAAAGCTAAAACTTTTGACAATAGGAACTAAAGAATGTGATATGGTACGGTTTGATTTTGTAGTGCCCAAAGTACACCTCTATAATATAATAATGAAAAAAAAGCCAGAGAGATACAATATTGTGTATTCTGTCATTAATCTGGCACCACGTACCTACATTCCTGAATGGACTGGACAATCATATTTGCCCGGTGTATAATTTAGCACAATGACTGGGCATACATTTAGCCACCAAAGAGTATGCAGTACAACAGTATGCAAAGACAGTTAATTCCGTTAAGTCTTGTTGCGAACCAGGGCTTGTGATTCCCTCCTTACAAAGATGGAATTAGAGAAAACAGAAGGCCACAGAGATGTAGTCCAGTTATAGTTCCAAACACTAGCAGACATCTAATCTATAGCCATTGGGACAGGGAAACAGACTCGTATGGCACCATTTTAAAAATCTAAACTTTTACAAAATTCACAATTTGATCCATTAGAAAAAACAAACAAACAAACAAACTGTTCTCAGATGAGTTAAAAATCAATGGATGGGTAAAAGTAAAAAAAGAAATCAAGCAGAACATAAAGGCGGTAGCTTATCAACAGTAGGTGACATCATCTCTTCATGATCACAATGTCCTTTCAGATTACAGCTGACCTACAGCAGAGATCATATACATGCAGACAGACACACAGACACAAGCACATATCTTGACTGAGCCCTCAGTGCTGTCCTCCCTTTAAATCCTCTCTGCTGCTCAGAAAAAAAGAGCTTCAAATTCTATCATAACTTCTAAAATGGTTCAGTTAAAACCAGGGCGGTAATGACGCAGAATAAACATTTAAATACATCAACTTCAAGTCAATGAGATGTCTCCCCATGAGTTTAACATCTCCTCTTCAGGTACAGCTTTTCTTCAGTTGTCTACCCTCAGACCCCGTTTAGCTGACAGCCATTCTGGGAACAGGCTGCCCCTCCCACCCCCATCCCCTCCCCCTCCTACAGACAGAGACTTTTTAAGACTATTTTAGACACTTCTGTGGTCCGTGGCAATGGATTATAGACATTGAGTAAAACAGGCAATTTTGCTTAAAAACAAATGTTGATCAAAAGACGCACATGGGACACAAATGTCAGTTGTTAGCTTCCCCAAAATGTGGAAAACAGAAGGTGATTTTAGGCTAATTACACATTAGCCTCCAAGGACATCTCCAGATTCAATGATATTTTTTTCACCTAAATGTAGCTTCTTTACAATGTATCACTGTGGAAAATTAGCCCTATCATGGACTGTAATACATACTGGAATATAGATGGCTGCATGACTGCTAATGTCAAGGCCTTGCACATACACTAAGTACCAACCAAACTGCACCAAGTAATGCAGAGTACCGCCCGTAGTGGTTCCTGGATAACTCTGCGATGTTATTCTTTACCAATACTAGCCTAAAGAAACATCAGCAAGCACTGAAAATAAAATGATTTAAATAGGAAGATGATGGACTGAAATCAACTCTGTGCACGTCAGTACATGCACAAAGCTATAGGAGGTTGCATTTAGGACCGTAGGAGGTTTAAAAAAAAAAAATCATGTTTCTGAAGATGTTGATGGATCAAACTCACTACATGAGATCAGTTGTGAAAAACATTAATTAAACTCTCCCCTAACACTGGTGGAACTGCAACACTACATTTCAACACGTAAAATTAATTGCAATCATCATCTGAGGTACGTAATTTTACCTCATATCAGCCAAATTTCCCACAGCAAACTATAACAATTTAGCATTATTGTGCCAATACACCACTGACACCGATTAATATTCTTCTTGAGTCTGTTATTAAGATTTATAAATCTTGCTTTTTAAAATAAAAAAGGTAGTGATCGTTGTAGTAAAAATAATGACAAGAGTTCACAGACTCATCTGTGGAGGAAGCACTGGAAGTCGAACCAGAAGCTCTGATGATATGGTCAATCGTTGTCGAGTTGGTCAAAGGGAGGGAAAGAGGGAGGGAGGGAAGGAGGAGTCGTGGAGCAGAGTCATCAATAGGTCTCTGTTGCCCCCACTCAGTCCTTTATGATCAGATTGAACACGCAGCAGCCCTGTGGGAGTCTGGCTGCCACTATGGGGTTGGTGATGCTATGCCGCCATGAGATACTGATGGTAAAAGAGGCCAAAGAGTGAAGTGGAGAAGAGGCATGCAGCAATCCACCAAGTAAAGAAAGAGAAGAGGCCCCGGAAAAGCAAGGGGCTGAAGACAGTCCGCAGACCTCCCAAGGCCACTGACAGCTGGGCAACTGACGCCCGGGCTCCTGTTTCTACCACTGAAGCTGGTGTTGGGGCTGCTACTGGTGCCGCCCCCATCACAGAGTCAGAGTTCATTTCATAGACGCAAGGAAGGTCTTCTTCAGGATAGACCCACCAGGAGTGTCCACCTGTAATAAATAAGACAATGGAGGAAAACAGTTTGGATTTATGTAAAGACAAAGAGATAATGTAAACTGGAAAATCATCAAGCAGTGCATGACTCACCTAAAGTTTTTAGCAGCAAAGTTGTGTGCAGCAGCATCACCAGTGGTGCCACATACTGTAGGGCAATTACACACAAGTAGTAAAAAACACGTGCAACCTGGGTGAAATTAGAGAGAAAGAATAGCATTACTATAGGGATTTTTACTAATGTTTAACAAAGTACGGTGTAAGACCTGGAGGTTTAACACCGAACCCATAGCTGCTTTCTGTTTCTACTCAAACATCATCAAATGCAGGGATGCAGCATCACACAGATCTCAGCCTACTGGCCAGTATCAGTTTTAATAATATTATAGCTTATTGGAAAATGGCATTTTGAAACTTTGTCAGACATTTTCTCTTCCAGTCTGCTGTAGACCACTACTCAAGTCAGGAAATGAAATTCAACTAAACAAACATCTATACATTGAGGCATAAACCTCAAAGCATATGTGCGCCTGCTCTACTGATCCAACCCGGCCATTAAACAGACCCTCTTGACAGCATACCTGTATTTGCGGCACCATGTATTCTAATTTGGACTTTAATGTATAATAATATTTAACTATTTGCACATTGTGAACACTAATACGCGTTGTAAGGTAGGGTATGCTCATCTGCACTGTTGTACGGTCAGTACATGTCGGGTAGGCATTTAAAAAGCCTCTGGCTCACCCAGTAAGAGCATTTGCCCGACGTTGGCTGAGTCCTGCAGAGGCCCGGGTTGTAATCCGACCTGTGGCCCTTTGCTGCGTGTCATTCCCCATCTCTCTCCCCCTTTCATGTCTATCCATTGTCAGTCTAATAAAAGGGAAAAGCCCCAAAAATAATCTTTAAAAAAGTAAACTGATGTGTTTGCCCACAACTGATGCCAGTTTCAAACACACTCACTGATAATGTATCCAATTTCCAAGTGCACCACAGGTGGGCTGCATGCCTCCTGCATAATGCATTTTCTGTGCACCTGCTCTACCCCTGAACCCTGAACCAACCTGGACACTTTGTATTTCTAAATTGATGCAGAATTAAAGAAGGGTAAAATATGAAATATATATATATATATATATATATCAAATATATACATTTCATATATATATTTTGTTATATATCTTATTCACCATCTTCTGCAGGTCAACGGTACTTATCCGCCCCGCTTCCTTCTTCATCTGGTCCACGCCCTTCTGGGCCAGGTTGAGGTAGGCCTGCAAATGATGTCTCATCATAGCGAGCCGGAGTATACACATCAGTATGATGGCCCATAATCGCAGCGTATCGTATGTATCCTCAGTCATCCTGGTATTCATAGGAAAGACAGGAGTGAGTAAGATGGGACACATGATGAAGGTATGACCTGAACTCAACACATCATGCATCTGCTATATCATTTGGATGTTAAGCAGCGACGATGAGAAGATAGTAAGAGCAAAGGAATCATAAACAACTCAGAAGGAAAAGTAAAAGAGGGTGAAATTGAGAGATAAAAAGGTGAAAAGGGGTTACTGTGACATGAAATCAGGCTTTATCATAGCAGAAAGAAGTTGACACATGACAAAATTCAAACTTGGAACAAATGAAAGAGCTTATCTCAGAATGAATAACCAGCTAACAAATGACAGCAGTTAGAGACACAATACAGAGCTTTCCCTGAGGTATGACTACATTTGTTTACAGTCTAATTTGAGCCCAAGTAGACAATATGTGTATTGTCACTTCATCTAAAAGCTGAGTATATTGCTTATCTCATTGAATTGTTGTAAATCCCATTTTTATAACTGCCGTTTGCATTGTTAACAAGCATTTTCCTGCACAATACTTTTTCCACCCCACAGCTTGCCAATGTTGTCCCATCCCTCTCGTTTGAATGGCAGGTAATTAGCTTGCTAGATATCAAGGGAGTCTGCCTAGCTTGCCTACCAGGTACTGATCAATCAACAGTACAACGTCAGTACGCTCGTTTGCAAGAAAAGTTAAAGCAATCTCATTCATGAGCTATAAAACATTTTACCATTGAGCTCATTATCCCTGCTTCATAATTACAACTATTATATGATGATAATAATAATAATAATAATAATAATAATAATAATAATAATAATAAGATTGGAAACTTTTAAGTAACTGGAGGTTTCCAAATAGTAAATAACAAAAAGGTTAAATGTCTTATGAAATTAGTTTGCTTTTGACTATGGCTACATATATACATAATAATGTGTCTAGTCACCGCACACAGAACATAGATCATATATTCAGTAGAAGAAATGTGATTAATGAAATCAAATGCAGTGTACAAGTGATATGTCAGAATGGCAGCGGACCTTGCGGTGTTGTGTACATCTGGATCAGACATGTAATGGATGGTTGGAACCAGATAATTCCTTTAACTTACAAAGGCACATTCTCCTTCTCCAGAGTGGGGTTCATTAGGTAGTCCTTGGTAATGGGCTTCACCCACAACAGGACCATGATAAGAGGGGACAGGAAGTTGATATGAAGCAGAGTCCTATAGAAAAAGGGGGGTGAAGGATGAAGATGCCCAGTTAGACCAATAATAATGATAGATTCTGAAAAACATCCAACAACTTGTCCTCCTCTACAACAAGTGTCTCAGAAGACTTCTGATAATTACAGAAATATTTGACTGCTGAAGGAAACTGAACTATTTTGCTTTTTAATCTCAATTTGAAGTTAACATAATGAGAACTAAGATCCATGCTATCACTTCAACTTTCCACGAGAGGGGTGAGAAGATAACCAAGCCACAGATTTTGAAGGGCTTGGCAGATAATCCCTGCTAGTGACAGCGTCTGAGGATGTAAACTCATGACAGTTAAGAGGGGGGAATGGAAGAGGAGCCCATTTTGGAGAGTCTGCTATGCCAAAGTGGATTATCTAGATGCGACGTGCTCCCTGCTCTGCACCTCCCATCATGGTCATAGACATGCCACCCAGTGAGTTCTGAAATAGAAATCTGCCCCAACTGAGGAAGTCTTCAGCTGACTCACAGGGTGCTCTCTCGTATCTGACACACTCTGAATAGTGGGAGACAAGTACAACTGCACTATATTTGGCTTCTTGGTACTTTAAGATAGGGCAGTCAGGTACTTGAGCACTGCTAGTGGCGAATTTGGGCACATTGTGTATTAATGAAGCAAAGAACACCTTTACCATTTAAGACTATTCTAAAGCCATTTCCATCATCATCAAAAAACATGTATATTCCAGTGAACAATTAATTCATTTATGTGAGATGATATGAAAGTATGTATTAAGTAGGTTTTCATCCAAAGATACCTCTGAAAATGAGTGAGTTTTTTTCCTGACAAGGAACGCATTTCAACAAAGATTTCCTTGACTTTGCACCGTTTCTGCCCTTATTATTAAAGGACAAGAAAGACATCAAATGTATTCAATGAAAAATACACGAGTGGACACAGAAATGAAGACAATTCCTGCAGTGGACTCACTGTGTAAATTTGGCTGTGGTCAGATTGAGTGCATCTAGGTGCATCTGGGCCAATCGTAGACCGGGGAAAGTTAGAAATGCTCCAATCAGGGAGCACAGTAGGGCCAGGATCAGCTTGAAGGTGAGTTTAGATATGGGACCCCTGTGAAAGAGAAAACACATAGTGAGATACTACTGTAGTTTCATCGTCATAAAGAATTCATGAAGGCTGTGAAAACAGTGATACTGTGGGAATACTGATACTTACTGGGACTCTAAGCCCTGGTGCTCCAGAAACTGTAGAGCACTGTCAGAGAAGTTTGCAAAACCTAGAAATAAAGAACTGTTTTAGAGTGACTCACTTACTGGGGCCAAAAGTAATAACATTTGGTTGTTACCAACAGGGTCATTTGTGAACAAAATGCATTGTGAAGCACTCACCTGTCTCCAGACCAAACTCCAGGTAGTTTTCAGTGACAATGAGAATGGCCATTGCTTTGACAAAAAAGAAGAAAAAGCAAAAGTAATGCAGAGTGAACGTTCCCCCTTCCTTCCTCCAGCTTGAAGTAGTGGGCCGTTAGAGAGAAAAGGGTCTTACTGTAGGGACAGAGTCAAGGAAAAACACCTCCAGCAGCCCACTGGCATATGAAGCAAATCCCAACTGCATTGTAGATATATTTTCAATGCCTTGTACAGGTTCAAGGGGAACAGAAATATGTCTTAGCAATCTGTCAATACACTTTTCTTAGAACATAATGTAGCTATTCACCACACAAATTAACTGTACAAAGTTTTTACATTCTTACAGGCCCCTGTGCAGACCCTTGACCCCTTAATGCCACACAAACCCTGCTTCCGATCACATGTGGGTATGTGAGGGTCTTTGGCATCAATGCATGTCATTGAGGATGTTACAGTATTTAAGTGTGTCCCCGTCAACCTTGACCAATAAGGTAAGCATTTTTCTAAAGCAAACCTTTTGCCAAGGAGATGCAAGTCTCACTTTCTGCAACACTTCAGGTGACAGCATATCAACACTTTCCCTCTGTTTTAGTCCATTTTGAAGAACGTTATTAAATCCAGACAAGTTTGAGCCAGCATGATTTTAAAAAGAGATGTTTAAGCTATCATGTGGTGGACTACAATAAATATACCACAGGGTTAGCCTGTCACATTGGCCAAAGGTGAGGGTGTGTAGTCACATTTATACATTTCAAGGGGAAAAGCAAGCTCCCATTACATGCAGATACTTAAGAGCAACATCATGCTGCTCCAGGGTAATCAGAGAAGGTTAAGGCAGTAGAGCTGGAAAGAGTCTTAAACATATCATCAAGCTGAAATAGGAAAACTGAAATCAAGTGTCCCATTAACAATTATATTGAGCCAACATATTCCCTCATCTTCATAGTGCTATTTCATCTAGTCCCCAGTCTGTCCTTTTCCCCCCCAAGCATATCAGTCTGTTGGGCTGTGAAAATTGGGCCTCCAATCTCCGACGTAGGCAGGAAATGACACACCATCTGACCGTGCTGCACTGACGACCAGGAGCACTGGAAAGATTGATCCCTGCGGTTGGTGGCAAGGATAATGCATATCATTTAAACATCATTCAGCATGGCAAAATAGCAGGTAGCTGTGGAGGATAAAAGGTCCTGGCGGTCAGGCCAGCAGGAGCTTTAGCAGTCATTTTATAGTCACTCTCTGCCACTGCTGCATCCACACAATCAAGCTGGAATGATTTGCTCTCTTATAGACAAAAGAGATGTTAACCTATGACATATATAGGATGGTGGTGAAGAATGTAAAGTGAAAATAATGAAAAATGTGAGTGCAGAGGAGAGTCCAATGAAAACAAGGTTTTTCAGCTGAAACCTCAAAAGTTAACCCACCTACATAACATACAGCATAAATATGCTATCAATCAACAGTTTCACCAAAGCATGGATGAGATTTGACATTCTCGTGAAAAAAAGCCTAACCAAGATGTAGAAAGTGATCGATGTAAGGATACATGACAAAAGCGAGTACTAGCAGGCACCAGACCACACTGATGTTCATCTCTCCCGAGGGCTGAGCCACACTGTAGTAGAGTTCCGTTATCAGATAGACCACAGTTGCCGCTACTGTGAAATCCACCAGCCACTGGAACTCTGGGAAGTAGTGCAACGCTGGGGGCATAGAGAGTATATTTTTCCCTAAATATTCAATAATAAAACATGTACAGCACAGTATACGCTAGAGCTGGGCAATATATCAATATTATATTGACATTGAGATTTGAGACTAGATGTGGTCTTATATTTTGGATATCGTAATATGGCCTAAGTGGTGTCTTTTCTTGGTTTTAAAGGCTAAATTCAGTCATTTTCTGAACTTACCAGACTGTTGTAACTGTTCTATTATTTGCTTTTACCCACTTAGTCAATATATCCACATTACTAATCAAAAATCTCATTGTGTAAATATTTTGTGAAAGCACCAATAGTCAACACTACAAAATTGATGCGGTATCGATAGAGGTATTTGGTCAAAAATATGTTGATATTTGATTTTCTCCATATCGCCCAGCCCTAGTATACACAAACGTTAAGGGTGCATGATTGAAAGTTACTATTAAATGCTCTTTATTAGACATTTGTTCGCTTAGATATATATACCTAATGTGTCGACTTCTGTGATGCATTTCGTCTCCAGCTGTAAGTCTATGTCCTTGGGAACGGTTAGTGGCTTATTGTCTATGTGACCATTGTACTTCCTAGGGCAAAGAAGAGAGAGCAGCAAAACAACAACTAGGGTCAGGATAACAGATATGAGCAACTGAAAAATGCAAATGCAAAAACAGAATTATAGACCATTAAAAATGTTATCCTGGGAAGAGAGATAATTTTTGTGTTTAGTCATCCAAATGTAATAGTTGGCAGAGGTCGAGTTACTTTTGTTACTTCTAATACTCCTTTGACTACTCCCATGACCGGGGGTGTGGGGGGTTGCAATACATAGGCAGTGCTAAATCGCTAACAGCAGGCAAATGAAGAGCAGTTCTTTAGGCTTGAAGAGCTGTCTGCTGGGCCTCCTGAGTCCTGGCTTTGTTTGTTCAGCCCTGTGTGTGCGCTGGACTCACAGGACAATACCACGGTAAGACTCTAGGGCCAAACATGCCCTGGACAGATTTCATTTGTGAGGCACCTGACGGGAAAAAAGGGGCTCAGCTTGACCCCTGACTGAGGGAGTCAGACAGTTAACAAAGGGAATGGAGCTGCATGGCACGAGCTGGCAAAAGGACAGTGGTCCATCTTTTTCTTTAAGGGATTACTGAACATGTGGTGCTAGAGAGCCTTGACCTGCCTCACAGAGGGTCAGAGAAAGGACTGCGCTACAAAACCGCCTAAGTTAGGAGCTGGACACCATGAGGAACAGTAAGGATTAACTTTCAGTTGCAACTCCGATTTAAATTCACATTGAAAAAAGAGACTACAAAGGAAACACTTAGTTCATGTCTTCAACATATGGTTCAACTTCCACCTGCAGCCTGAGAAGTTGAATAGTAGTTTTTTTTTTAAATTGCAAAGTAGTCTTGATGGAAACTAATCTTCCGGAATCAAAGCTTGACATATGACCACTTTGAAGACATAATGCTGTTTGGGAAACTTTGATTTCAGAGAAGATGCAATCCTTTTAAAGTGTCATCCCCTAAAATAGCCTAATAGTAATGGCTCCAAAAAAAATAAAACAGGACCAACTTTCCTTACATCCACTAGACGGGGCCACTTCTAAGCCCAGATGCTCTGAGCCTTGATGAAGAGCCATAAAGGAACAAAACAACAAAAACAGACTTCTGTCTCCTTACTTCAAACAGGCTTTAAATGAGCCAAATAAACACATTGGCTTCATCTGTTTGCCGACATGCCTGTGGTCTCCATCCATCTCAAATGTCTGCTTCTCATCTTTTCTTTCCTCTCTGATGAAAGAGGTGCCTTTCGTACCTCCTCTGTGCCACTGCAGTTCCCCATCCCCCAAACAATAGCCCTTCTTCATTCCACTCTCCCCCCAATTCTACCTACCTGTCTTTCTTCTTCTGTCCTTTTTGTTTCCCAGCTAAGCTCCTCAACTCATCTTCCGTAGGGTGCTGATACCACCGCAGACTGTGAACAAAGACAAGGAGAGAGATGTGGAATCAGGCTCAGACATGGCCAGAGAAAGAAAGAATCAAAAGAGGACACAATAAAACATATACTTTAAAACTAAATAAACACTGAAGCTAGATGTGTTGTCTTACGATGCAATTATTAAAACATACAAACTCAAAGCCTGCAGTTAACAGATCTGAGCTTTATGACACACACACACACACACACACACACACACACACACACACACACATATTAGCCACTCTGATACATATCTGAATAAGCACTTGTGAGAGGCTTTACAACAGCAAGGTTATCTGTCCTTAAGGATTGAGCTTGAAATAGGAGCTAATTTAATAGCATCCATTTGAAGACGAACATTTCAGGCAACCTCCTTAACTTTGTTTAGAAACGCTCTTGTGAGAGCATCTTAAGAAGCACTCTGCGTGGTAGAGGAGGATGGGAGGAGCACAGCTCGTTTTCTCTTTGTACATTTATTTATTATGGAAAACATATTCTGGAGGGACGCTCGAGGACTTCTGCTTAGGCCAAAAGTTTTCGAAAAATGTTTCAACACCGCACTGAAAAGAAAAAATGATGAATTATTAAATGTGTTCCAAGAAGTTGTTTACTGGAAAACATATGTGGCACTAATTAGAGGAAAAGAGGCGGGTGCTTTTATTTATATGCACGGTCCTCTCGGGTCATCCCAATATTTTGATGGTCTTTAGTCTTTGCAGTATGATTTAATGATTCTTTTTCTTCTTCTATCCAAACCCTTTTGAACACTCCGCTGTCTGAGTAAACATTTTGATTCCCATTGTTCTGGACTCGTTATGAACTAAACTTCTCAGGAGGCAAGTAAACTGAAGAAATGCAACGGTAGCATTTAGAGAAACTATCTGAAACAGCATGTACAATATTCTGCATTACCTGCCACTGCAGAGTAGCCATCTTGCAAAGGAATAATGAGGTATGATTTTCTGAATTACACTGGCCATTACCATGGTAACCACCAGCTGCACACCGATCACACCCTGTGGAAATAGGATGGGAGGTTTAAATTCACATTCAAATAGTAATTATACATGCCATAAAGCACTTACACATTTGACATACAGGTAGGTTTATATAGATTTAAAGGCTGAAGAATGCCTTCCAATTGTACCTTAAAAAGTGCTTCAAATGCAATTTGTAGACAGAAATTCTACAACCAATCTCAGATGAAAAGGTCTTGGCATCTCTAATATACAATCTAGCAACATCAACAAACTGTATATATGTGGTAATAAGCACACTTTAGCACTGCGTCTAGGGTTTCTGAGGATGAGTCCTTGCCAAGAGATTTAGATCTCATTTGAGTTTAGGTAGGTTGTTAGTGGTGGTGTTTTGACAATGAAATTTGACTTGTACTGACCATGACCTCTGACCTTTACTATAGCTCGACTATCGGGCCAAAAGTTCCAATTGTAAACAAAATGTAGTTGTGCATTGCAATGAATGTCCTAAGTGCATTCATGGTCCCAAGATGATAAATGCTTTTGATTGGCAAGTTTGCATGGCTCTTTCCTTTAGGTGAGGTGTTTGATTAAGTATGCAGCCAATAACAAAGCATACACTAGATGGTCAACCCTCCCACATTAAACACCACAGCATGTTTTCTTTGTAAATAGTGTTGAAGGGAAAGTTGTTGAAAGATTAGGCTCCACAACCCTGATTAGCATCCAGAGCTCAAACACAGAATTACCTTCATTTCACTCTATAGAACCCAGGAGTTAGATTAGATTAGATTAGATTATACTTTATTCATCCCACAACAGGGAAATTTCCTTATTACAGCAGCAGCATTTTCTTCAATAACAGCAAAAAAACAAAAACACACAAACAAGTAAACACTCAAGAAATATCCATTGACACAGCCGTTGTTGGTTGTGTTTCTGAGGGGAACGATCAAGAAGAAATACAGACAAACAATAGGCAATGATTATAAGGTAAACTGAAAGTAAGCAAAATGGCGTAAAATAAAGGTATTTTAAAGTGCGGTTGCCATGATACAAGAAACAATATTGCGGTGTAAGTGACGTTAAAATTAAATTGAATGTGTAATTAGAGTAATAAAACAAGAGTCGGTAGCATAATATACATTATATTAACCATAACCATAAATGATGAAAAGTAAGTACTTGTAATAAAATAATATAAATACCGATAATAAAGATAAACAGGAAGTGTGTGGGGTAGATGGGAAAAAAAGGAACAGAAACTACAACATTATCAGGTAGTGCAGGTGTTGTAGAGTTAAACACTTCAGCGTTATTCAGTCAAAACAAAAATATGAATCAGGCCACGTTAGATTCCTCATAGCACTTCTTCTTTTTCTATTTTACCTGAAGCCACTACGTGTTTAACATGGCAATTTCCAAATTAAAGGCCATTCTCTTTGTGTTGGTGAACCACAAAGAGAATGTGGCATCTTTTAGGCTACCAGAATACTTAGTGCCTAAATGATTCAGACCTTGATTCATATGATTCATGTGATTGACTACCAAATGTCCATCTCTCATGTGACAACATGCACAGCATGGTATGTTTAGTTGCCTGGGACTCCCTTAAGACACCTCTTGCATGATTAGTGAAACAAGTCTACAATTTGCAGCTAGGGCCTGCTGTGAATACCTAGTATTGCCTTGTGACAGGATGACACACCTTGCGGTGATTGAGATTTGGCAAACAGAAGAGATTTTTCTATACTATTACCAAAGTCCTTAAATATCGCTGGTTGCATTGGGGCCATTGTGGGTAATGTTGCAAGTCAATGAGTGAGACAGATTATAGTCTTCTATCCTTGAACTGTTTCTCAATTCCATTTCCAGAAGTTGTACAAAATCATAATAGGCATGGTTGGTGTCATTTGAAATAACTTATAGAAAGAAGATCAACCACCTTAAATGTGACCAAAAAACAAAATGACAATAACTTGCCACATTAAACCTACCTCGTTACAATGAATAAATTGGTCATTATTTTTAAACACATCATCTTTTCAAATTTTCATTTTCCAGGATTTAAAAGGAACTAACCAACTACTCTAATTTGAGTAAATTTAGTGGTGCAAAGACAATGTTCACTAAATTATACTCTGTCTGCAACATCTGTCAGAATGTCAGCCTCCATTTGCCCAATAGAATGAACAGCCAGCACTCCTGTGGTAGGCACCCAAAGGTTTAGCAACATAAAAGGAGCTCAATATCAACCAAGCACAATTAGATCAATATTCACTTAGGCTTAAGAGGCCAGAATCATTCCCATCATGGTGCGCTTTATCCTTTCACTGTAGGTAAGGTCTGCGGGGTGGCCTATCTTTTTGGAAATTGGTGGGGATCATTGATATCTGTGCCTACACACGCTTGAGCAAAGAGAACCAATTAGCCAACTAATCTCCAATAAGTTATATTTTTCTCTTTTACAACAACAGTCTTATATCTGCACTAGCACCTGGGCATGTACCAGTCCATCTACACTTGCGTCCCCTTAAAATACCAGTAAATAAATCCTGTATCCGTCTTTGTTTTCTCAACATGATGTTTACACATCGATAATATAAGGCTATGGGTGACCTGCGGCCCTTTGCTGCGTGTCATCCCCCCCATATCTCTCTCCCTTTCATGTCTATCCCCTGATATTATAATAAAGTGAGAAGCCCCCCAAAAAAATATTAGTAGGTTAAACAAAACCAGCTGCCCTAACTCAACTCAATGGAGTCTACATTCACACTAAAAGGACAATTTAGAATGCTAATTTCATGTTGCCTAACGTGCACTTTGGTGGTAATTTGAGAACAGTCGGTCCATTAAACGTTTTTCATAGAATGAAGAAAAAAAAAATACAGACTGACTGCTGACATGCAGATTCTGAAAATGTGTCCTCTTGGGCAGTCCATCATCTAACAGGTGCTTGGCCTTTCCTAGGCAGCATAAAGAATACTGTATGCCTATTAGTTATTGGTAATATTCATGACTGGGTCTTTACTTTCTTACTGTACCACACAATAATATCTCCTTCCAGCAACAAACACTGATGAAAGATGCCCCAGCTCACCATTTTCTGGTTTTCTGTTTACTTAAGCTTTCAGATCCTTCTCAATGGGCCTTTACTTAAATATTGTACAACAAATTGGGTTTTGGGCTGCACTGCAATTAGTTGAAGATGATAACCTATCCTCATATTAGGAATGTCACGAGACACGGTACTTCGGTACCAAGTGGATACCTACATTCTAAAAAGGTGACGGAACTCGTTTTTCTACAGTACCGTAGTTACCGGGGAATGCAACTTTTCCAGACCTGCCGGGGGCAGTTTATGTGTTCTACAAGTAGAAGTGTTCTAGTCTGCCACTAAATGCTGGAGAAGAACAAGAACGCCCACCAGCATCTCCATTGCCGTGCACGACGGCTTGACCACAGTCAGCCTTTGGTTTTACCGTAACATTACATCTACAGCATCTGCTTTCTTGACTTCAACTGGAGCTCGCAAACCAAAAGTAAAGTCTCTTTCATCAGTTCCAATAGCTGAAATTAGCTAACGTTAGCGCTTTTTAGCAGTCATTTATAACATCAGTTGAAGTGGCTAAATGTAACTTTTAGTTTGTGTTGATTTCAGCGGCCCCTTTGGACAAAAGCTGTAGTGTTTTCACCACACTTGCTGTTGTAAAGGTCTAGGAGATAGCGTGACAGGGAGGTCACATAGTTGCAATGAATGTTTGGCTCAGACAGAAAATCATTTACTTACTATAAGAGAATACGTTACAGATGCATTGTTGCATTTCAACTGTTAGGGTAACTTAGCCTACTTTGGATGGATCTTGAGTGTTACAAGCCAAAACAAAGAGAGTTAGTTGTAGCAACCAGCGTAATAATAACTTAGATTAATAAAGCGCATTTCATGACACCCAAGGACACTTTACACAAGTACAGGGGGACAAGGGAAAAGAAAATAGTAGGCCAACACAAACGCGGACTAAACAGAAGGGGGACAAAATTGAACGTCATCTACTAACGTACAACCACATCGCGCAATCTAAAGTTATTTTATGAAAGAAATAGACATATTACATACCTGAGGGACAATTAAGGGTTGTTTTGAATCATTTACAATCCCCGTAATTGTCTCCATCTGTGGATTTTGCCGGTTGTCTTTCATTTTCCCTTTTAGCTTTTCTTTGTTTAATTTCTATCTTTTCTGTGATGGCCCTGCCCCAGTGTCACCCATAACTACACCAGATCACTTCTAAAATAAAATTCATATACAGTTAGGCCTATATAAAGAAATCTCCTGCTACCCTTTACCTGGCTGGATACAAAAATAGAGTTTTTTCCGTTGTTATTAATGTGTGCTCTGTAGTGCAGTCTACCGGCCATAACTAAAAAAAAAAATCAGACCCGGGGAAAGGCATTAATAAAAACTATATTAACAGTGTTCTTTTACTGTTAGTCTAATTCGCTGTTACAGGTAATTTATGATCATCAGATGGAACATTACACAGTTTCAGAAACATTTAAAAGTTACATATAGTCACTTTAAGTTAACCTTACTATGTAAACCTTAACCAGACGGGATCTATGTGAAAAACAACAATGGGAGAAACATGTGTAACTACATGCTTGCTGCCTGGGAGTTCCAAGTGAACTCATGAAAGACCGGTACCACACGCTGGCTGTGTGGTGATACCAGGCTTCAGAGCATCAGGATGTGGGTCCATAAGGTGTTTTCTCCAGATTCCGCTTTCTTTCCCACGCCCCCCCCCACACACACACACACACCCCTCCTTAAATGTTTAAATAAAGGAATAATGTTTAAGTATTATTGTTCTTTTTTTCTTTTTTTTTATACACGCAGTGGTATCGAGTATTGTGCACTTTTGGTGGTATCTGTACCGACTACCAGATTTTGGGTGTTGTGACATCCCTACCTCATATATTCTGCTTCTAGCATAAGGCTGCACACATCATAATGAACAAGCCCGTGCATAATACTAGTAAAAAAATGTCTAAATTATGGTTAAACTGCTGTAGGTGTATGAGGAAGAAGTGAATCACACCTAGACAGGACAGGTGATGAGGCCAGACCTGTACACTAGACCTAGATTTTGGATTGGTCATGGGGATCCCCAGGGTCTCTCAGAATGAAGTAAGCCTCAAAAGCTAAAGTCAATACCTCTTCTGGAGTCACAGAGGGGAGAGTGAGTGCCATTAATTTGGCAATTATACTTGCTAAGATGTGATGCGTGACCAAACAACTTCTCTGACTCAAGACATTCTCCATGTGAGTAATGGCCATGCTATATGTAGGTCAAGGTGGATGCTGACCAGTCTCTGTGGGGGCCCTGCTAGGATCTCAGGCCTGGGGGAAATTGAGCCAGCATGGACTCTCTTATCTTTCCCGGTCTGCTTGACCCCCTTCCCACAACAACCAAATGAAATCTGCAGGGGGTAGGGAGTGGGAGCTGCTGTGATAACCACCATCCATAAGAGCTCAAACACCTCACTACTATTTTGTCCATAAAACTAACTTTGAAGCACCAAAACTCCTTAGTGACCAATGCATCCCTGGTTTCATTCATCTTGACTACTCTCGGGTGTGTTTAATCCTTCTCTGTAAACTGTTCCACTATTGAGAGTTGAAAATCAGACTACACTTTTCAATAGCAATATGGGAGCCGTGGTTAGAGATTGGACATACTGTAGGCTATGTGAATAAAAATGGCTCTAAAATCGTTAGACTAGTTGACACCCTGGATGTTTGTCATTTCTGTGAAATACTTTTAGCTTAGGTTGTTCTGCCCTCCCCTTCCATAGTATTACCCTGTTGGTGCCACAACAAAATGGAAATGTGCAGACCTTATCTGATTGTTCTACCTGCTTGATTTGAAGTATGAATGAGTACCTGCCTGGCAACTATTGTCCTCCTGTCCAAACTGCTGTCATAGATCAGCAGTTTGTGGACATTCTGATTGTAATATATGAAGAATAATACAAATCAACTCACCTACATAGTCATACCACTAACCCAAACAAAATAAACCTCTAACATAAACTCCTTGATTGTATTGGAGCTCCCCCAAATTGTTAAATAGCACCCTACCTACCTTACCTTACTGATATTGTCAAAATGACTAGATTAAAAACACCAACTGTGTTTTAAAGGGACATTTGGGGATCAATGGGTGCTATAACAAATGCACACCATCGTTGATGGAAACATAACTGCCCATTCTTTGATTAGCATATATATATATATATATATATATATATATATGTATATATATACACACACACACACACACACAAATAAATAAATACATAAATAAATAAATGGTAACCAGACATGCGCAGTTAACATATATCAATTCCCCTCAGTAAGTTCACGATGTAACCATTTCCTGACATGTTTTTATAAAACCCTTGAAAGACCCTTGATTAGATTTGACTATGAAAGTGTTCAACCAATGCTTGTGAAATTACAAATACATTACAGCAAATGAGCTTAACACTTCCTCTGAGGGCATCCTGAGGTCAAACTGCACCGGTCAGGTAGTTGAACACACCTTGACTTTTTCCAAAGGTATCCTGCTGCCAGCTGAATGGCATGCTTAACTTGCTGCTTGTTGGTATTAATCATATTTGTACATAGAACGTATCTTTAACCTCTCACTTTACCCTGCAACGCTAGCTAATGTCAGTACTCCCAAACACTGTATGTGAGTGAATACCACTTAAAACAGTAACGTTATCCTAACGCTAGCTAAAGAGCTAACGTTACACTCACTAGCCGGCCGGCTACAAGAACCTGCTGTGGCTAGCAAGCTATGCTAACGTTGCAATCACAATAACCAATTGCCTGAAAACATGAATTTGTCAACAACGTCGCAGTAGATGTCCGCATGAAAACTGATATTAACAACTAATCCTCTATCAATAAAGTGCGACAATTGAGAGAAAGCGTTGCGTTCAGGGGCTTGCTGCTGTCACACTCACCATGTTGATGCAGTGCAGCTGAAATGGACTCTACCCCAACAACACTGAGCACCCCGAGTCGGAAATCAAGCGGCGAGGAGCACATAAGCCCTTCTTGCGATGGGTATGCACACAATGAAGGGGTTTCTCATTCAAAGTGTCACTGTATCCTTGCAGAGATGGTTTACATCGTCAAAAATAAATGGATTCAACCTCCGCTCCCAAGTGTTTTCAACTGCAGTAGAGGTCACGCTAAAACTCTGGGAAATAAGGTGTCTTCAGGTTCGCCTGTACACAAAGAGCAAAATACGATACATTTCATTATTCCCAGTCTCCCAAATAAAAATCAAACTATGATTATAAAATAAAGTCAACGTGTATGTGTGCCATTTCGTTCCTAATTCGACGTAAAAATGACATAGACGTTGCCATTTTAGATAGGATTAGACAGGACCACTATAAGCATTCACTAGGACCGCCGCTACCGGAAGAGGTGCAGAGCACTATGCATATGACAGATTGGTTCTCTTCTTATACATCCATGATCAGAACCTGCATCAGATTCCTGACTGGCAGTGGCGTGGACAGTGGACACTTTGACCAATGTCTTTGACGAGTAACGTTCAGGAAACAATACAGTCTCCCAGTTTCTGCTTTTGTTGATATGCCTCTCGGAATGTGTCTACCAGCTGTCTTTTCGGCTCTATCAATTGGTAGTGTAAGTGATGATCAAGCACTGTAGGCTGTCCCCTAAGGTGACAGTTAAAGGAGGCATGAGCCCCGGAGTCTTTGTTATTGGGACATTATAAAGTTATATAAAGTAATAAAAACAGGCTACAGTGATTTAGGCCTAATTAACTACCTGAAGCTATTTAGAAAGACTCAGATGTCTTTTTGTGTTTATTTTAACATCTATGATCTCATTAATTAATCATTAATTCAATGACTATTGATGTTTTCATTAGTTTTTCTTTATTTTACTGATATTTAACATGAAATTCTAATAATGCACATTCTGCTTTAATGTTATAGCTCATCTGATGGGATACCATCTCACTAGAATTGTACCTTGCATGATTTCAGGTTAAAAAAACTGATTGATTGATTGACATCTTACATAAGTTACACTGTTTTGATAAACAATTACTTTTTCAGGTAATATAAAGCCCTAGGTTTTTTTTTTAACTGAGTGGGAGGTGCAAACTTGTTTTACATTGGCATAAGCAGCTCTAATTGTTTGTGTTACCATTTTGACATACTTTGTAGTTTTCCACAGCTATATCTGGAATTTATATTTTATTTTTACTCCTATGCTTGTATCTGAAAGTTAGAAATACTCAATTTCTTTGCAGAACAGTGTGGCATTTCTGGTTCTGGTTCTCTCTAATAAATTAATAAAAATACTCAAAAGGTAACATTTTAACATTGGCAGTACTTTTGATACTTAGTTACATTGTAGGCCATTGTTCATACTTTCATATACTCTTATTTTTTATGCAGGACCTACAGTATATTCTACCTGGTCTCACGGCAGTCGTCACGGTCTTACGGTCTTTTCTATCAAGTAAATACTTTGAGTACTTTTACCACCTCTTCAAATGAGATTCTGTTATATAAGCTATAAAGTTCACCAACAGTTTACTGTCAGTGGCATTACTTCCAGTAACTCCCCTGATCAATTCAGTGAAATTAGACTTTTCTTGTTTGCTTTTAGTAGCGGGTGTGAGTTTTTCTCATAGAATACAATATTTAGGAGAAAATAAGGCACATGAAGTGCCAAAAGTACACGCTACATTCATTAAAACAGTGTACGAATTACAGCATGGTTCAGGCACAATCAAAATCTGAACACTTATGGCGTTTTTCCACTGCTGGCAACAGCTCGACTCGCCTCGACTCTACTCGCCTTTACTCGACTCGACGCACTCTGCGTCCCTTTTCCATTGCAGATTGAGTAACGCCTCAGCGTGGCTGGTCACCATAGCTACGCGTGATGATGTAATTTTCATCGCGACTCACAACAGCACGTCGGCTACTTGCCACAGCCAGAAGAATTTTTTTGTTTCAAAAGAAGCTGAAGGAAGTGTGGAGGAAAAAGTTTATTTTGCATTATGCTCCTTGACAACAGCTAAGTGGGTCACTTGTATAACTTCTTGACATACTGCTGCTTTCCTGTATTCATTGTTTTGTGTTTCATTTATCAGTTGTATAACCTATTTACTCCATGTTTTGAGAGCCACCGAGCTCGGGTGTTGGGAACGGTTTCGAGTTGAGCTCTATGTTTTGAGAGCGGCCCTCCTGTTTCGAAAACATGCTTTCGGAGCAGGACACCTGCTCACAGAGGATGGGCTGAGAGTAAGGAATTGGCCGTCCTTGCTCGCACCCGATCCTTTGTTTACTAAAGAATAAAAAGACGGGGAGTCCCTCGGTCTGGCAGAGTCTGCTGCGGGTCGCGTACGGACGCCCAGCCATGTTGATGCTGCTCTGCTCGGACTGTCGGCTCTCCAGTCCTGTGTCAAGGTAAGAGCTCTAAAAGTAGTGTTTACTTTGCATCACGTATTGAGTGCCTGTTGCACGTTGATTGCCTGTCGCAATGCTTGTTGCCCTGTTGTATACTGTGGGGAATAAAAGACACATTTATTCTAGCAGTGACAGCGTTTGTGTTTTTGTTTGCGAAGTAGTGTTCACTTTGCATCACCTGTTGATAGTGTGAGCGTGTGCTCGCAGCTATATGGTGTTCTGCGGGGGGTAAAGGGGCAAATTATCCTAGCAGAAACAGCATTTGAGACTGTGTTTGCAAAGTAGCGTTTACTTAGCATCACGTATTGAGTGCCTGTTGCACGCTTGATGCCTGTTGCATGTCTGTTGCATGCCTGTGGCATTGCTGTGACCTGTGGGGAGTAAAAAGGACAGTTTATTCTAGCAGGAACAGTATTTTAGGAGTTTTATTTGTTAGCAGCCGACCACCCCCCGATCCTGTATAAAGATTTCACAAAACAGGAAGCAACAAAAATCACCGCTGAAAAAAAACAGGAGTTTGGGAATTCCAACGGAGTTCAGACGTCGACATGACTGCTGTTTGCTGACACAAAAGGGTAAGTTAAGTTTCCTGGTAACGTTAGCTAACATTTGCATGTGTTAGGGGCCCCGGTCAGTATTTACTATACGCTATATAAAGTACATGAACTTTAGCAACCATAATTACACACCAAAATATGTATGCTGTGTACTGTTTGTGTTTCAGAGCATTAACGCTTTGCAAAATCGCCGCCGCAGACCGTCTGGTGGGCGTTCGATGTCCGACGGGTGAATTCTCTGGTTCTGACCTGCTGTGCTTCGTATAATCTTTATGAGAGTCATGGCTTATGACAACGACTGGGATGCATCTGGGACAGCAGAGCCGTGGGGGGACACTGCCACAGGGTGCAGAGGAAGAAGACCGGGATGGACGGGAGGGTTTGATGTGCTACTTGAATAGCTAAATAAAAACTTTTCTTTGATATATTGTCTTGTTTTTTTAAAAGTAACAGTGTGCAATATTGGAAACGACATGCAAAAGTCCCTAATAGCCCTTAATATTGAACAGTTGGAAAGTGAGAATCGTGCAGAGAGTAGATAATCTGTCGGTGTCTGGCTAGATTTTTTTTTGAAAATGTCGCGTTTGTTCCGGACACACACTCCGCACTCTTGTTTGCTAAAAACGCAGTGATCCGACCAACCAGTAGTCTGCAGATTTCCACGTCACCTTTTGGTATCGCCTCAGCTCGCTTGGAACCTCGACTGAGGTAGTACTAAAAAAAGTACCTGGTAGCAGGTCCCAGGGACTTTTTTTCGTAATGGAAAACCAAAAAATGTGAGTATAGTCGAGGCGAGTCAAGTAGATACCACGCAGTGGAAAAGCACCACAATGGCGGTTTTCCACTGCGTGGTATCTACTCGACTCGCCTCGACTCTACTCCTACCTCTACCTTTTTGGTTTTCCATTACGAAAAAAGTCCTGATCTGAAACACAAACAGTACAAAGCATACATATTTTGGTGTGTAATCATGGATGCTAAAGTTCATGTACTTTATATAGCGTATTGTAAATACTGACCGGGGCCCCTAACACATGCAAATGTTAGCTAACGTTACCAGGAAACTTAACTTACCCTTTCGTGTCGGCGAACAGCAGTCATGTCGACGTCTGAACTCCGTTGGAATTCCCAAACTTTTTTTTTCAGCTGTGATTTTTGTTGCTTCCTTCAGCTTCTTTTGAAAAAAATTCTTCTGGCTGTGGCAAGTAGCCGACGTGCTGTTGTGAGTCACAATGAAAATTATATCATCACGCGTAGCTATGGTGACCAGCCACGCTGAGGCGTTACTCAATCTGCAATGGAAAACGGACGCAGAGTGCGTCGAGTCGAGTAAAGGCGAGTAGAGTTGAAGCGAGTCAAGCTGTTGCCAGCAGTGGAAAAACGCCATAAGTGTTCAGATTTTGATTGTGCCTGAACCATGCTGTAATTCGTACACTGTTTTAATGAATGTAGCGTGTACTTTTGGCACTTCATGTGCCTTATTTTCTCCTAAAAAAAAAAAAAAACAGTGGAAAAACACCATTAGACTTAGACTTAGCTTTATTTGAAGTGTACATGTTTAGTGTACATATGTTTAATGTACAGATAAGTATACATATGTTTTGTGCATATGTGTTTGCAACTGTACACGGAGTGGCATGTACATCAACATATGCGTGGAAAGGCTAGGCTGTATATGCACATGCGCATATGTTTGCTAAGTCCTCCTCTCTTATTGCACGGACACCTTCCCCACCCCGTTGATGCATCATACCAGCCCCTCATGGCATGTAGACAGGCACACACACTGTTGACTGGGCTTCTACACTGTCTAACTAATCTACTCTCTTGCACATTCCGCCGATAAATGTTTTTAAAATTCAGCCCTGAGGTCTATGAGGTATCTTTCCAAAGATTGCTATTCACTAATGATGATGTAAGCAATGAATGCAATTAACTTAAAGCAATGCAGTAATTCATATGAGAATTATTATTTTGTTCATAAAGACACATAAAATCAAAAGTGGCTGTAGAGAGACACTGACTGTTTTATTTCAGTATCTGGGTTATTCCATACATTTCACACTGATTTCTTTTTCATTTATAATTGAAGGGAGTCTCATACTGTACATTCTCCTCGTTGTATTCCATATCCCACTCAGCACTATTACTGCTGCTGTTTGAACTCTATTCTCTCTGGAGCTTGTGGTTTTTTACTCTTTTCTTTTTCAGTGTTGTGTGTTCTTTTTAGTCAGGCTTGTTATTTTTAGATGAAACATAATAGCCAGGATCTTCAGTGTGGTGAGAGTTTCACACCCCTTCCTAGTGTTTAATCCGTATGACATCTCCTCCGTGCCTACTGGTTCTTTTGAGTTTCAACTCACAAGCCTTACAATATAAATAAAGATGATGAGAATATTACAGTGAAAATCTCAGCCTAGTCAATCAAATAGACTCATTGTTCAATGTCATGATTCATTTTTAATGGCAGCGCTTTTTGTGTGCGAGTGCTGGTGAGCATTATACATTGTTTCCTTCTTTTATTAATCAAACAACAGTTTGAAATGTGTGTCACTGATCTCAGCAGTATAGCTCGAAGCAGAGCGGGAAAGTGGAACAAAAATCCATGTCAACTCGTCACCAGTAAGACTCAAAATGGTTCAGAATGTAATTCTCTTTGGTGCAACGCCTCCTTCTCTATTCTCTGTAATCTACTAAAATGCAAATTACAATGCAAATGCAAATACTACTGAATAATTTATGTGTAGAGTACAGGTTCCTTTACAGGAACCGGGAGTTTTTTTTGCTTAAATAGAGTAATGTGGCACCTGGAGCACACATTTGGTTAACCGCAGAAATATCCTATAGAAGTCCACTGTGTAAAATTCTGCTCAACAATTTAGTAAAGCTTTTGAGACTATCAGGATTACATATCTAGGATGCACAATTTTTATTTCTGAATTGAATTATCTCAAATTCCCTACTCTGTTATGTCTTCACTATATTGCTGAATGTTGTACACAGTCAAACTCTATACATAAAAAACATACATTAATTTCCTTTTGTTTTACTGGTTAAACATTAAATTAAATGTGATTTTACATCCTTGATTTGTCTTTGGTGTTAACTACTCTGGCCTGACGAAACGGCAAAAGGAAACTAAATTTGACTTGAAGTTACTGTAGGTTATAGCCAACAGTAGTTTTAATTATTTGTCATTTATTCCCATGTTCATTGCACCTCTTGGTAAATACCTCCAACATACTGGATGGAAATGTCTATCCAAACCACTGTTGACATTAGATCCCATCTTTTAGATACCACATCACACACAGTAACAGGGCCCTTTCAAGGTCCTCGTTCAAAACATTCTAATTTCTGTAAATCAAGTTGAAGTGTATTTGTATTTGGCGTGGACGCTGGGTAAAACAATGTACACCTATTACAATTAATGATGTTCATATACACTTGAACACAAAAAAGCTTCTGTTTCTATCATAAGGTGTGGCTGCATTCAAGCTTGTCCCTCAGTGGTTTTTCCATCAGGGATTGTAATTAGGCAACAGCATTCATGAGTGGGCATGCTCATTTAGCCTGCGTCTGGGCTTAGACAGCTTTAGAGGGATGAAAGAACAAATCCTGGTGGAACAAGGCAATGTATGCTATGGCTAAAGTGAAAACATTGCAGACAGAATAACAACTACTAACTTTGTATGCATGTTTTTCAAACATTCTGCAACATATATGAGTGTTTTGTCAAGTGTGTAATATTTGTGCTTTTGATGTGGTTTACTTTTCAAATTATACAGTGTAGTATACTAACATGGGAATGAGAAATGTAAATTTTAAAATATCATTGTTTTTCATTGTGCTTGTATAAAATGTTCCCATGCTAAGTATCTTATATGCATACTTTTATGCCCGTAAACGGACATTATTGTAATTACTGGGGTTGAATTGTCAATTTGGAAGCATTGTAGTTTGACAGGTGGTGGAGTTCTCTTGATGCGGTCATAATAATAATGATAACAATAATAAAGAACATAGCTAAGTTTTATTAAAGTAACATAAAGTCTATGTTTAAAAATCAACTGAAAATAATATGTTACACTTAAATTTTACATAATTATGCCGTTCTATTCTCATTTGAATATAAAAGGATCACGGAAATGTAATTAAATTGATTCTAGGGGAAGCTGACTCTGTAATAAAATCTCAATATGAAATCATAATTATATTCGACGATTTTCTCTTGTAAAACATGAGATGAATCTGTTCAAGAATGATATGTCTTTTTGGGCCTCTTTTTAATTGTTCTAGAATATTGATATTTCATACTCAAAGCCAGAATATTTAAATTTCCCTTTTGCTAAGTGTAACATTGGAACTTCCATGCTCTTAATTGAATTGGGTTCTGTGGTGTCCGTTAGCGATTAACACCACCATTTTTCTTCTTCTTCTTCTCCTTCTTCTATGTCTCGCACACAGAAAATCAACAAACTAACAATGCAACATAAGTCACAGTGGCATGTGCTTGGCATCACATTAGCTTACCGTTTCTGGCAGAGTTGCCACCTGTCCTGAATTCACAAAATCAATGAGTGTCCCGCCATGGCTCGTCATTTTACTGTATATGTAATTTCCTCTTTTAAATCTCTATTGTCTGTTGAAGTCACAGGAAAGCGCCATTGCTGCACCAGAAAATATTAATGCAGAGGGTGCACCCCCCATTGAATTGAAGACTGATTTATATCAGAATTAGGCTACAGTGTGAGAATGTGTGTGTGTGTGTGTGTGGCATTGAGAAATAAAGGCAGAGCTAGAAAGAGAGAGAGAGAGAGAGAGAGAGAGAGAGAAGCTCATTATAATCAGGCAATTATGCTGGCAGAATTAGAAGCGTCCTTATTTTCTGTTGTGGCAGCCTGAGTGTGGAGACGGGTTTTAAGTGACTGCAGACTAAGCCATGGATATTACTGACTGCCCTGTGCAAATATGGAGCATCTGTAATCGTGTATGACAACAAGATTTGGAGGTGAAAGCCTGTGATTTCGGCATTTTTGAAAACGGGTGACTCAAGCAAGGCTCTCCAGGTTGTGGGCTCTAATTTGCATTGATGAGGATTTCTTTCGTGTTTTTTTTGCAGTAGTGAGTGAGAAGCGAGAGCAGTTATACACGCCTCAACTCAGGACCATGGCTGTACACAATCAGTGCCTTCCAAACTGTGGTATATAATTATTTTGCATGTTTTTTGGGACAATTAATTCCGTTTTTTATGGCATACTGTAATATGTGCATTGCTGCTGTTGTAATGTTGTTAATGTTGGTGAAAAAGATTGTGTGTGTGTGTGTGTGTGTGTGTGTGTGACTGTGTATGCCTTATCCCCAAACAAGAATATATTTCATTATTAATTAGAATGTCTTAAAGACATAAACAACATTTTGAATAAATGGGGTATCAAAATGTTTTGGGTTAATAAATATTTTAAAAATAATGTGAAATGATTGATTTTTCTTATATGATTAAAATGTGAAATAATTACAATAAAACTCTCACCACATACATCTGTTTGTGGGAACTCTTAAATCCAAATAAATGCACTGTTTTCATTATTGTGGCAAGATTTTACACATATTTGATTGTGCACCAACGGCATGTTCACGCTAAAGACTTTGACCTTATAGGTCAAGGGGTTTTGACCTGCATTTGACTCTTGACTTCTACTACATGTCTTATCAATTGGCCTGTTAATTTGTATTGATCATCCCTCCCTGGAGACAGAAAGACTGAAATATATTAGTAGTAGTATAGTCGTTTTGTAAAATGGGAGTAATTGTTGTTTTTCTCAGTATAAATAGGCATTTGCAAAGACATTAAAAACGATTTTTGTTTTTGATTTAAAAAGTCCTGATATTACAACAAAATAAACAATGCAACATTTTTCCATAAAGTATGTTTGCTTGAATTGAAAAAATATTACACATATAAAGACGACTTTAATGTCCGTCTTAAGGACACCAACCAAACACCCCACATCTACAACCCATTTTCCACTTGAAAGATGAAATGTTGAATTGTGCATGGAATTTGCCAATAGGGGTTGTCTACGTGTGTGTTGGGGGGGTTAAGATGAAGTGGAATGACGACTCCCTGAAAGTTCTCAGGGAAGTGCTTGTGTCTGGCCATGGAGCAGGCAGCTGATTTGGGATAGGGTGTTAGCATAACAATGGGCCTGAGCCTGTGAACTTGGGGCACCTTTCGACCCTGGCGCTGTTGGGATGAATAGTCTCTGGGCCTCCCCATAGAGCACCCCCATGGCTAGCCTGATCGTGGCTAAATTGTTAATCAGGGTAATTTAATATAGTTTTCAATATGCCTCATCTTTCATTGGGAAAGCATTCACCGGCTTCTCGCCTTCCAGCCCAAAAAAAGTCCCCCCTATTCAACCAGGCGAGACAGGCAGCTGCAGGTCTTATAGCCTTCTTAATTGAAATGTTCAAACAACAACAACCTGGAGGCCTTAGTCTTCTGTTTGTGTTTACATGTGTGCATGAGCAAGTCTGGTTCTTCCACACTTAAACATAAAAGACAATTCATGCGTAAATGTGTAAATCTGGACACACAAACACACACACATAAATTCACACAGAAATAATGAATGACAGTGTGAGCAATGGAGAAGACAAAGAGAGAGATAACGACTGTAATGCACAATTTTACAGTAGAGATCCAAAACAACTATGGCTGCACCACCTTTGGTTTCACAAAGTGCAGTGCCACATATTTACTTTGACCTGTGCTCAGAAAATGAGGAAATGAGGCAGTGTCTTTAGCTCTGAGATGACAGACAATCTCTGGCACTCTAACCTGGATCAGAGTGCGGTCAGTGCGTGCAGTAACTCTCGGTCTCAGGACAGGTGACGTCAGTTCTCCTGGTGCAAGCGTCCAGTAGCTGAGCTGAGTCATTGGACTCCGGCCCTAGTTTTAGGCAGTGTGAGTTAGAACACCCATCCAACCACACACATATACACAATCTCACACATGCACAAACACAGGGCCTGGGTCCTGACTCTACTGTCTATAAATACATACTGTAATCGAAAATGACTCAGACACTTCATGGCTCTCTGTGGGGAGGCAAAAGATGAAGTGGGGAGGACAAGGAGTATGTAGGAATAATGGAAGAAAGCTAGCAAGACCCTGCGTTGCTGTTATCGTGTACATTTTAGCTCCGAGCCCTGCGCTGGCATGGTGGCGGAAAATGGAGGACAAAGAACAGGAAGTAGAGTTTCAGATGACGCTTTTGTGGTACTTATTGATTAAGAATAAAACATCACCCACACAGATATACAGTATGATTCAAAATTCAGCACTAAAGATGTTGCATAACATGAAGCCAGTTTTGCCCATTTATGGCTATAAACTGCTATATTATGCTTATTTGTTTTTGTTAGAGATTTTACTTTGCTAATAATACTCAAAGTTTTTATACTGCTTTATGTTACAGACTTAATTGTGTTTTCATTTGTGAACTTTGCCTGTCATTGTACATGTGTCAGCTGCCAAAGTACCCAACAGTTTTCTTTTATTCATTATCTGCTTTTTATGCAGCATATTGTTCCGAGAGAACCCCAGCCAACATGAGAAGGGTGTCAACTATAGATGATACAACCATAGGGAATTCCATTCAATTTTGAATGATGACATGTAATGGCTGATTTATTTATGCACCGTTGTTACCTAAATATTTCCCCTTTTTTCAAATTTTCTCACCTTTGCTGTTACTGATAATATTTTTTGTCCACAACCCTGTCTTTTCAAACTCTTGTTCCTGGTCAGATAATGAGTTTTGGCATGTAGACAATATAACAACGTATTGATGGCAAAGGGCACACATATATGTGCAAACACTAGCTAATTAGCATAGCACCTCGCCGTGAGGAAAACAGACACTAGGAGTCTCAGGCCAGCAGACCGTGTTCCCATGTGGGCCATTGAATAGAAGTGTTCTGCTCTTGTGTACTCTGTCTAAGGCTGTATGTTAATTTACACGGTGTGACTAGATGATAATTCATGTCTAAATTACCAGACTGCACCCCCCCCCCAAATCCAGACATGAGTCTATGGGAACCGTGAGAACCCTAAGTCAACATAACACTAGACAAATCACCCGCACCAAGACAAATCCATAAACCATAGTAAAACAATCTGAAGCATTATATTAACCACAGATTGCTTTTTTCTTTAATATCACCACATATTGTCGTGAAATATCTCCACATTGATTGACCACTAACTAAGCATTTACTATGTGGTTTATTTAGTTGATTAATTGATTTTAATAAACTATAATCATCTATGTTTGGCATTATATCGGTAAAGTACAGCCTCAATTTCTTTCTTTCTTTCCTACTGCTACATACATGCCTGTAGTCTAAGTTTCAAGTTTGGATGTCACAATGTTTGTTGTGTGGCTAGTATACGACAGGAAATAGAATTTATCAACATGGAAACAAAGGTATTAAAGGTCCCTGGGGGGACAGGGTCTAACTTAGGGTCAGGACTGTGGGGCCTTGTCTAGACGGCCTGCCATTGTGGTTGCATGGTTTCAGCCTCTATCTCACCCTTTCAAAAGGAGAATTTGACCCGTGTCTAGCTGCCGTGGGAGTCCGTGAAAAGGAGACAGGGAGAGAGAGACTTACAAGGCAGCGGGATGGCAGTGAAACGTTTTTGGCAAGTGGGTAGTGGATAGGCTGACTTTTTAATATTTTAAGGTAAAGTATTAAAGTATAAAAATATATAGTATTTTTGACTCTCAAGTTACATTGTTTCACAGCCTGGGATTCACCACAAAATGGACCTGGCTGACTTCAGGTCTTCCTTCAAGGCTAAACTTCTAAATACATGTAACCATTTCTGGGTACATCACTACAAACAATATCTAATTACAGAACAAATCTAGTCATAAGGAGTTACATTAAAACCAACCAACGACAATACCAATACGCAGCAACACCAAACACCCATTAAACGCCAAATTCAAATAAGTCCCTCCTACTCTCTTAGCTTGCGTCTTGGTGTGGAGGGTGCTGCTGCGGGGCATATTATAATTGAAAGGCTGAAGAAGCATACTGCTTGTTTAAACCAACCAGCAGACAGCGAGGGCATGATGGGAAAACAAAGCCAGAGCCCCAGGAGTGGGTGACACAACATCACTAATCTCGGAGCAGAGAGGAACACTGGCTCTGTTTTGTTACCCTTAGTCCTTGTGCCAACCAGCAGGTTGAAGATTCTACACGGTACACTCTACAAATTCTAATCTGAAGTTTGTGGATATATTTAGTTGGTTCACCAGGATCTAACATGGCTCTTGTAGTGCTGGTTCAAGAGTTATTTTCTTTTGGTTGTGGAAAAATATTGTCAATCATCAGTGTAATTTAAAGAAATTAATATGTATTTTGTAGCTGTGATGTCTTTATAGATGTTGGTGTAACTTGCATTTCATATTTTCACTAGTGATATAGTTTTTAGGCTGCCACAAATATATGATATAAGGGCAGAAGGAGCACTTATAGGTTCATTTGCTACTGCACGTAGAACAGAACCTCTTTATTTCTTCACTCTCTTCCATGTACAGTACATATTTTATAAATAGACACAGCCATGGAGTGTAAGTGATAGGTGTATGGAAAGATTGTGAGTGAGAGTATGAATAAGCTATTCTATTTAAACAATATTGAAAATCTTCTCTGAGACCCTTCCATTTTACTTTTTTTTTCTGCAGCTGTGAATTCCCTCAAAGCAAATCACCAGGCATGTCTGTCTCTTATTGACCCACATCAGGTATCCCCACCCACCACCTGCAAGACAGCAGCTCATTTTAGCCAGCAATAAATATCAATATTACATATCAATAAATCCATCAGAGAGGTTTGGAGATATAGCAGGGAGGAAAAGGACTTAGATTGAAACAGGGATGGATGGATGTGGAGAATGAGAAAGGGCAGACATGGGAGAATGGCCTGAGAGAAGGAGATAGACTGAGAAAAAGAGAGTAAGAAGAGAAAGATGAAGAAAGTGATGTTTGTCTGTTTCTGCCCTGTGGTCCTGTGCCTCCTGGGATGGCGGAAACACAGTGTCAAGATTCTACGCTTCAAAATCAATCACTCTCGACTGCGTACAAAGAGAAAGACATGTGCACTCATACACGCAAACAAATGTACATTCACACAACATGATACAGGCAATGTCTTTTGTCCTTGTCCACCTTTCAACAAGGCAGCCTCGGTATGTCACTGCAATGTGTGACAGTAGGCAGTTGTGAGGAGAGGATGTCAGATACCCAACTTTCTCATGCAGAGATCAACTATGTGATTCCTAACCACGGGTACAGGTACCTCACAGGGTATTTCTGCAGTTGCTACATGGCAAGATTGTGGAGTAGCTCAACCTGAGGCAGATCAAAGGATGAACCTGGATGTACGCATGCCCACCCAGATTGACAGCTGGGTGGGCACAGATCATATTCATTCAAAAGTAAAAAAGTGCTTTTGTCTTGAGAAACATTGCAATTTAATATATGTACTATGAAATAATATTAAGAGCTTCTTCTTCTCTAAGCACAATTAGAGCACCTTGTGGGTGTAGTTCTGTAGATATGTGGCACATACCTGTACCTCTGGTTCTCCATTCAACTAATCTGCAGTGATCAGTAGCCTACTGTTAGTGAGTGTTTGAGCTTGTGGTGCTCTCTATCAGTCGGGGCTGGGTGTTGACATGAGTACTAGGCATACTAATATTCACTAGCGAACCAAAAGTATTTTTCCCATGTAGTTTTTTTTGTATATATCTTAGCTTTAAAAATTGTAGGCCCATCCAGTTTCCTCTATGCCCAGCTACCGCGTCGGTATCTGCAACTCAGCTAAACTACCAGTAATAAAAAAGATGAAAAACAAGATACACATACTGAGTCAGCTGTACCATTTGAACATTATGTGTTACAATTAAAGATATCTGAAAAATACAGTTAATGAGTGATTGGAGAAGTCTCAAAGGTTTGCTAAAAGTAAGGGCAATTTGAACTAACTGCCTGATTGACAGTTCAATTTTATGAAAAAGAAATTGTTATCATAGCCACTTTTATATAGGCTTGTTAATAGTGTTAAATGATATTCAGTTTAAAATCAATTAAAAAGATGTTCTTAATGATGAAGGGCTGCTTGAGTTCATCTGACAAGGTTGTGGAGGTACATCCGGCAAAACAGGCGGGGAGCTGCTGATCAATAGTATCTATGCGTTATTTTAGTTGATGTATCTGATAAGAACTGAAAAGTCAATCAAACCCAATTAATTTGTGACAAGATTTTCAGTAAAGCCAATTTAACCCCCAACAACTTTCAATAACCCAATCAAACTCCAGCTTCCAACACCAGATTTCAGTTGTGATGTTAAATAAACTGCTTTTTTAAAAATGTACACACATCCTTTACATTTTATACCCCTGTAACACTATGCAGACAGCAGCCTCTTTGGTTTCTAGATCTTCTTAGGGAAAAACCAGAGAGTTAAAAACACACCAAAGGTAGTTTCAGTAAGACCTCATTTTTCTCATTGTGAAGTTTCCAGACATGGAGTTCTGTATCTTGTCGTCTGTTGGGATCATGGGGAGGGTAGTACTTGTGAATCTTCTCCCAAACAAAATAAGATAACACAAAGTCCTGCTATCTGTAGATAAAAGTGAAACACTGTGCCGTCAGGTGTAAAAAGGAGCAGGGAGACAAAGAAAGGAGCAAAAACCTATCATATAATGTAGTTAAGAAGTTTTATTCTTTACTTTTCCTTGCTAGCATCTTCCAAGGTCATGTTCCTGGGCCAAAGAACACCTTAATGTAAAAAAAGACATTATTTTCTTCAATGCTCTGCATCAATAGTAGAATTCATGCATTTATTTTTTACTGCGTTCAGGAGATCAATCCTGAGTGCCATCTGAGATCTTTTTGGTTTCCAAATGCTCTCGGCACAATTCAATTGTACTGAAAGATGTAGACAGCTGCATTATGATTCCAGGAAGACCAATTTAAACTGGGATACATGTCTTCCACATGTTTGAATCTGTCTCTATTGCATTTCACTCTACATTCATCTACCAGCCAGTGTGATACAATATGATCTGTGGTGATTGGATAAAGCCAGGTTATTGACAAAGTATTCATCAAGATAAAAAATCACGTTGTGTACATGTACAGTATATTTAACACCCAGTGATTGGTTTTGCATGTTTTCCAGCCCAGAAGCTGAATATGAAATGTATTTCTATGCTAGAATCCTGGTTCATTACAGTAAAACATATTAATATTCTTGTCATGTCAGGAGAAAACAAAAACAGGCATGCAATTTTTGGGACAAAGAAAGAACGAAACAAACCATGATCTTAATAATTTCTAGCTGCTTAGTAAACCTAAAGAATTAGAGTAATTATAATAATAATTAGGGCTGTCAAAATAATGCGTTATAAAGATAATGCAGATTAATCCATTTCGTATTGACCTTTGACCTGGAGCCGTTCTTGCCACCATTTGACTGCAACATGAAGGAGAGAGATGAGAACACACTGCCTGGATCATTGATTGGAACATTTACTTATAAACGCCTTCTTCCTAAAGCACTTTTGAATTTATTTTCTCAGCATATTAGGTCATATTGTTGATTGTTATGGCCATTATTTGAACAGTGAAAATAATGATAAAAGAGTTTTGAACTTTAATATCACTAATGATGATTATTCATTGATTCATTTGAATTTAAATATTTAAAATACTTTCACAGCAAAAAGTAATTTATGCGATTAATTTAGATTAAATAATCACAGAGTATGAAATTAATTAGATTACATGTTTTAATCAATTGACAGACCTAATAATGATTAATCATTATGTAAGGCTACATTTCAAAAACTCGCTTGTAATGTGTGGATTATTTGTTGTAAATCCAAACAAACAAGCCTATAACCTATACTGTATTGTGTCCTGATTCCAACTAGAGTTCTTGTGTTCACCAAAAAATGTTGCACGTGAAAATATTTTTTTTTCATACTATTCCTCTTCTACAGTAAAATGAGCATTTACGCATCTCTGAGAAAAAAAGCAGGGCTCCATGCAGCTTTGTTGTGGTGTAGATCACATTTAGATCTGTGTCCATTAGAGAAATTAAATCCTATCAACATCGGCGCACACTGTGATCAGGATTTACTTATGATGTTTGACCTTTTTTAAGACTTTAGACCCTCATAGTGACACAGTATTTGTAGTGAAAACACAAATAGAATGTTGTTTCTCCATAAACATACTATGTGTGCTTCAGGGACAACTCGTAAAACCAGATTCTGTAAACTCCAACAATGGGATAAACCATCTAAAATTCAGAATCTACTCTAGACTGAACACTCCAAACTATATATACACGAATGAGGATTTTTGTCATTGTTTCTTTATTGTTTCAAAAAGGAGTCAAACCATTCCTTGGTTAAACTGCTCCCAATTTACACACATAAAAACTGTGTCAAAAAAAGTTGGAAAACTACGGCTCTATTACAATACATAAAGATATGATAAGCTATGATGAAGAATTTCTGCAGCTAAATAAGGTCCGTTATGTGTTTGACTCAGGCCACACCTGCAAACTGTGGTACTACCAATGCAAATTAACTTGTTTCTGCATGTGTTCAAATAATTATTTTAATATTATATAAGTATGTAATGCAAATATTTGCTTATTCATAAATCATTATAAGATGCATGATCATTATAAGACGTAATGTGCTGAAAATTACAACATGCTAATACAACTTATTTGCCAGAAATTACATTTGTTCTGAATGAGACCATAAGTAAAATAACATTGTACAGCTGTGTGACGCTGGTCAATTGGGGTTCTGTTTTATGCTGCACTAGGTGTCCCACTTTGTAGGTGGGAACATGAACACAATATTAGCCATGGCAGTTTATTTCATTATATGGTCAATTGTATTTTTTGATGCATTTTCTGCCAGCAGCAGGAATGACTGGATATCTTTCAGAAGATTGCGTGTTGCATCCTTCAAGTTGATGCCAAGACATGTTGGAGCTATTTTAACACTCCTGGGACACTTTTTGTTGATGTTTCCTTTATTTCGCTAGTTACCTGTAGATGTGACACTGCTGGCTCCAGGGCATCCTTTTTCTCAGCATAAAAGCCACTAGCAGTTGATACAAATATCAGTGGACACTCTTGGAATACACACCATCTCACCTGTCACACTGTACCAATCACATCGACGACGGTGAAAACATGGAGTCTAAAAAATGTACACATACACAGCTATCAGCTTGGATTCCTGTCCCATTCGACCACTGATGTGTGTGTGTGTGTGTGTGTGGGAGGGGGGGGGGTTTTGTGGTTGTATGTATTTCTGTGAGTCTGCAGTATATGTGAGTGTCTGTCTGTCTGTTAGGGGATAGGTGGAGGCCATCTTTCATCTCTTGCTGTGATCAGATATTCTACATGATATGACATGATGATACAGGCCCAATTAAGGGATGGGTTTGTGTAAAAAATGTGATGACAGGGCAAGCGGAAGAGTAGACTGTGATCTGACATCTGAGAGGGAGAGAAAGACAAAGGAGGGAGAGAGAGAGAGAAAGAGAGAAAATGGTAGCAAGAGTGAGGGTAAGGGTGGGGGAAGACGAGGGGCTACAGACAGGATCTGAAAGACGGTTGTAGGAAAGAAGGGAAGAATGATGCTGGTAAAGGAAATGAAGATGGGGTAAGCATGAGAAAAATAGTGAGGATGAATGTTAAGTATGGAAGGACAGGCAGAATTAATATGGTTATGAAGGAGATGGGAAAATGGAGAGGCACATAAAGATAAATGAGAGGGATGAAATATAGAAAAGCAAGGAAAAATGAGGCTTCTTTCCCATAAGAAACAGTTTTATGGATACTACTTTTTATCCATCTTGTTGTAGCATGAATAGATTTGTAAGGAAACTTTAACAGGGATACAAAAGTCAGATATTTTTCTTAAAAATATAAACCTGACATACAGCATGGCGAGGGAAAGGCAAGACGTAGGTGTAGAAAAGACACATTGAATCATTCTAATCTTTAATTGTTGCTTCATATTTTGCACATAGAGGTACATTTGATTTGACAGACATACCTGTATACGAAAACAACAGCACACAATGTGAAATGGAGGCAATATTAAACAGGTAAGCTTCTTGGTACCGTCTGAACCGTCTCACATCTACAACTGTGTCAGGTGTATGATTTTGATCGGGACACGTGGTGCTTTGATCACCCTTCCAACTTTTATCAGCACGCATGCTCTTTTCATAACCAGATAGGACCCAATTATGTCAAGCACATTGTTCTTTACCTGAAGTGCCAACACACTACACAGAAAGAAGGAAATAACTCACACTAAAACATCACTTTAAGGAGAAAAAATAGCTTTTATTTAGCTGTCAAAATGTAGACTTGTTAGACTCAATCAATTACATGAAATAAATTCAAGTTTCAATGTGAACAGTATGTTCATCATATTTTCTTATTCTAATCTTATTATAAGTATTCTTTCATATAAAAATAATAAATCTATATAAAACGGTTGTATATTAGTGCAAGATCACAGTATAAGTCGGTTTGGCCAATAATTGTATATAATCAGTCGACGCACATACATAAATAAAGAGTACAATGCAGGTCCAAGTGTTGCAAAGAGTATTGTGAAGCTCATTGACATCTTGAAGCACATCTTGATGAAATGCAGGCTCCATGGTTGATCAGGACCTCAATAACCTAAAAAAAGAGAAATGGGAAAATTATAAAACATTCAAACACCTTCCAGAAATTAAGGCACCAAGGCATGAAATTTTGGGGAATTGTCACCCCATCCTGTGTAACACTTTGGCAATTTGGCAAAAAACACAAGCAAATGTCCTCTTAGCAACTATTAGCGAGACTGTATCATCATTCCCAGCCAGAGGGGATCTTACAAAAAACTATTATTTACAGTTTATGTGCAACAAACACATAACCTCTGTCTGTACACTTTGCCATTGCTAATGCTTGAGAGACAGAACTTGTTGGAGAGTTTCATCACATCCCAAAGCAAGATGCTTAAATGAAAGGAGTTCAGTGAGCTGTGAGTTTCCGGTGTACTTGACAGTCACAAAGGCCTCAACAATAGCCACTGACATTAGTCCACCTCATATCACACTGCACTTTTCTCCCATTGTTCCCACTGCACTTCTCACATGTATTGTCTTACGTGATATCCTTAGAACCTGATAAGACGCCCGGTGAATGTTTTTGTAGCTCAGGACACAGGCCTGGGAGTGTCTCAGGGTTACAGCTGCTTATTATTCTTTCATAGAGGAGACTGGGAGACTGTAGGGTCTGGGGAACGCCTTATCTGATCCCCTTTACACCCAGCCTAACCTGTGTTACCTGCACCTCCAGCCCTCCCTCCATTACTCTTGCCATACCTGACACTCCCTTCCTCCAGAAAGACGTATTACATTCCCCCGAAACTGTAGAGCTTGTTGACAAGCATGAAATGCATTCTGGGGCCTAGTATGAATGTATAGGCTTCAGAACAGCTGGGGTCATTTGAGAAAGTAAGGATGTCAGTTAAATCTTCAGTGTATGGTGTTATTATTTGCCATAGACAACAAAGGCAGAGCAACACGTCATTTTAGGATCCCATGACTTCAACAGAGATGTCTTCTTAAGGATTACTCTAAATTTGCTGATTTATCTTGTTGGACATTTTAAATCTCTTGAAAGTCAGCAACTCCTCTTGTGTTTTTTCCAGGAATTCAGAAAGTACAAAAGTACTATTTTGGCCACGCTGTCTCCCTCAACAAATTTCTCTGATGTTTGGCTGACAGTATAGAACAGTTTGGGGTTGGCAGAGGGTCCCTGAGCCATCAACAGACAAACTCAGCCCAACTGCAAAAGATGAAGGGAGGCAGTTCAAGCACACCACCCTGCCTGCACACAGCACCTCAAGGGCACCCGCCGCCTTCCTGGCATGCCTGTCTATCTGTGGCAGCTGATCTTAGTTAAAGCTACATGTGCCTCTCTCTGCATCCTCCTCATCTTCTCCGCTGACACTGCAGTTTAATGCCTAGATATAAACATGATGTCCGCAGTGAGTGTGTGTGTGTGTGTGTGTGTGTGTGTGTGTGTGTGTGTGTGTGTGTGTGTGTGTGTGTGTGTGTGTGTGTGTGTGTGTGTGTTTGTGTGCGTATGCATGCATGTGTGTCCAGGACATTGCTGATGGTTGTCACTATATCTGATAATTTGGTTACACCAAACAAAACCTTTGACAATCACCAACAGGTTTAGAGCTGCAACAGTGCGACACAAGAAAAATCTGTGCATACAACACCATACATGGTAAACAGCAACAGCAAAATGTGTACTTTCACAAAATTTATTAAAATACCGAATCAATATATTTTGCTCACAGAGTCTCTCTTGCATTTACATGTTTCCTCAAACCGCTTAATAGCAGACCAGGGCACTGCAGTATGTCTGTTATAAGTTTGACTAAATCATAAATCAAGCTTTTCATTATTGGTGGTTAAAAATAGCCTAATCATCCATTTTTTCTTTGCTCCACACACTCTGTGTCTAGTGATGTTATTGTCCTGGAGGCCTTTGAAAATGACCTTATGTGTTAGCTAGTGTAGAAACAATAGACAAAATATTGAAAGTGAAACACAAGATGTAAAAAAAAAGCTTTTTTTTAAAGTGTATTGCTTTTCAACACATTTTGTAGCTCACTAAGTAACATACACTACCGGTCAAAAGTTTGGGGTCACTTATACATTTCCATACCACTCCATTATAGACAGAATACCTGCTAATTTGGGTGGGGGGCTGATCTTTAATGCAATACCTACATTGCCCATTATCAGCAACCATTCATCCAATGTTCCAAAGGCACATTCTGTGTACTAATCTATCATTTAAAAATAAAAAACTAGAAAAACATTGGAGAACCATTTTACTATTATGTAAGCACATAATGTAATCTGAAAACGGCTGCCCTGGTTAAAAAAAAACAATGCAACTGATCTCAGCTGGCATTCTGTCTACAATGGAGTGCAATGGGAATTTCTATGTGACCCCAAACTTTTGACCGGTAGTGTATATAATTAAAAAAAATCTCTATTTTTTTTGTTCTAATTTTGTAGATTCTTCAGTGACAGAACACCAATATTTTGCCAGACCACATCCGCAAACATGGATGGTTGTCATGTTCTCCATCACAATGCACATTTATGTGTAAAAATACAGGATTTTTTGGGGAGTGGTCTCCCCTCATCTACAAAAAAAGGATTTCATGTCAAACTGTCCCTTGGGAAATTGACAAAGGCAGTGTTGTCCCAAGTCTGAAAACAGCATGGAATGGAGCATGGTATGCCTGCTCTCCTTCTGCTAACTACTCCCAGTAGACTGCAGTCAGATGCCTCCACCCTCCATGAGGAGTCAACTAATGCTGCTGATTTGAAAAATGACTCGAGAAACACTTGACTGAAGTCTATCAGAACTGGAAGAGACTATTGATAAAGACTCAGTGCAGGAGAAACATGATGCATACACAAAGCACAATCATGTGTATGCACTATGTGTAACATTATCTACATTATATAATCTAGGAGTGGAGTAGGCTTGGACACATACTGTTGTACATACAGAAACCAACAAACTGGGAATACACATGTACACAAATGCACATACATCAAAACCAAACACGTACAAAGATAAGACTTGGACACACATACACATTTCTCCACTATCCTTTTCTATCCTTCTCCTTCTTTCTGTATATATCTCTGTCCATGCTTCTGAACCTTAGGGAGACATGTTATTTTTCATCTGTCAGTATGGATGGAAACAGACAAGTTCAAAACACACAACAATGGTCTCGTCTGCACGGAGGAGTTTCTATGATTTGTATGCTTGAAGCACTGCATTATCTCCTAAGTGTCTAGCAACCCTAGTATAGTAAATAATGGATGCATCTCTTCCTTCTGAAAAAACCCTCTTTCACTTCAGGGACGAGTCATGGTTTACCTGTTCAAATGCCCTTTCTGTGTCTTTGGAGAAATGGATAGCACTAAAGGATGTGGGTCAGACGATTTCATTAGCACAGCATTTCTGTCTTTGTCTCCTTCAATCAACCGTTTGACAGAAGCAATGTCACTCAAAATGTCTTACAGACACTTTCATATAGAATTCACTGAGAAAAAGGATGCAGAGTCTGCTGATCCATAGCAGGGAATTCATAAAATATAGCCCATATAACAAGATGGTAGACACCATGATGCTTGAAAGGAGTGAGTGCAGTCACCTCTGAGATCAGCTGAATATCCTTGACATCTTTAGCCCGGAGACTCCAGTCATTATGCCATTTGTTTCTAGGTCATGATCTACAAGGTCTCCATTCCAACCTAGAAACACAGAATAGGCGTAATGTTTAGTGCTGTGGATGCACATTTACACTAAAACTAGTACACATACAAGCAAAGTATACATATCATTTTACAGATGCTGCATGGCATCCAACTTCATTAGATGATGAGAGTTCTATATGACTTATTGGGTATTGCTTTTTGACCTAGTTCTTTCTTTTTAAACACGAAACAAAACATGAAGCAGGATTGGACAGGGCTGTTGGTGCCACTACGTGACTAAGTCTCTTTGGTCTCCCTCCCCCATTCATTGTGAGGTTACATCAAAAGAGTTTCAGCTATTGTGAATTATTTACTTCATTCACCATTCGCCCCCTTTAACCCCTCAGCAAATGCACAGGCAGTCGGGGTTAAAAATACACTCCCCAAGGATCCGGGTCTGACTCTGTATGTGAGCATGTGTGTGGTTGTGCATATGTGTGGGCAGGGATGTGGGCTTAACAAAAAACACACACAAAAACACACTGGAACTCATCAGAGCATCATTATGTGGGTACTTTCTGGGTGAGAATCCAGGCTGTCCCAGATGGAATTATTATAACACAACTTGATCTGTGCTAGAGCTACGGGTGTGATTGTGTGAGAGTGTGTGTCAGTGTGTGTGCATGTTTGTTAGACAGTGAGTCCTGACCTGTGCTTCCTGACCTGAGTGAATGTGAGGTTGCACCACTCTGTTTCTGTGGAAGTATAAAATATATAGTACAAGCATAAAACTGTGCCATGCCAAATCATTAGGAAGGAGGTGCTTTCCTTGACAACTGTGTCAAAACTACAGAAACTGGCTTAAATTCACTTACAAGAGAGTATGTACAGTGGGCATATTCATGTTGAGCCTCTGAGTCAAAGGCTGAAATAAAGGTGTCAGTGATACATGCCAGTCAAACAGCCAACTGATTGAGGCTGCAGAAGCTTCCCTGTCTGTCTGAGTGAATATTAATGTCACTGAGATATGTGGACCTTAATAGATCTGCACACACACACACCAACACAAACTCTACATGGCCATGTTGCCGTGGTATGTCCCTGGCATGCAGTGTTGTCATGGATACCCCCAGACACATCCGACATCCCATAAGCGGGGGGATGCTGAGCGCCTCAGAGGGGCTGGCGCCAAGGCTTCCCCCCTCATCCCCCAAACCCTCAGCCCCCATTTTCTATCCCCTTCCCCCAAAACTGAATCCCTGTCCCTCATTCTTCCCGAAAACCGGCTCAGCCTCAAAAAGGCTCTCTGCTTGTCAGCTGAGTAGGCCTGGAAGCACACAGCTGATATCTTGTCCCAGTGTTGGGGCCTCCATTGCTCTTAACTGGAGTGGATTGTAATGTAACTGGAACATGAAAGGAGCAATGAGATATCGACAGAGAACACCTAGTATGCTAGCTCTGGTTTAAATCTTGTCTGAGAAAACCTAAAAAAGATGTTGAACAGGGGAAATGAATAGTGTTTTGTGTGTGTGTGTGTGTGTGTGTGTGTGTGTGTGTGTGTGTGTGTGTGTGTGTGTGTGTGTGTGTGTGTGTGTGTGTGTGTGTGTGCTAGCCCTCAGGGCTATGGTTAAGCCTGTACTTTATCCTGAACTGATCCTTTTCATTAGCCATTATCAATAATTCAACATCGCACTTGCTTTAATGGTTTAACGTGGGCAAACCCTCAGTCCGCACACATCCACACTGACACACACGAACACTCGCACACTCTACTTAATAGCACTCACTCTGTTGGCCTGTGCCAAATGCCACTGAGGTGAATATAGATGTGTAAACGTGCACATAACACAGTCAGCGCACCTAAAGCGTTTAAAAGTAAATACCTATCAATCACAAAAAACATTTACCCCACCAGGCAGGATTCTAGGATCCTTTCAGCTAAAGAAGGAATACATTATTATTTCCCTACAAAAGTCTGTTTTACTGTTTATCAAGTTATATTTGCAATAAAATGCCACATTAAATCTTCTACTCTAAGATAAGGATATGAAAGGGTTAATCTTTTATGACACGTCCCCTCCCATCCGTGCTCTCTTTTGCCTTCCCTTTCATATTCTCCAGTATGGCAGTGCTCAATGTCTGCACATATGCTGGAGAAAAGAATCCTCTTTGATTGGAAGGCTAATTTGAAGTGTCAATTATTCTTATGCAAATGAAGGTACAGTTTCTCACGTCTGAAATGGGTTGGGGGCACAGACGGGTGTGTGTGTGTGTGTGTGTGCCCGCACAAATCTCCCTCCAAAAACATACAGCACCATTCCATCCCCCCTCCAACTCTTCATCTATACCTCTTAGGGAAGAAAGCTGACGTACAAAGACAGCCGGTATAATGGCGCTAGGATATTTGCATGCACATTGTCCACACTGAACGCCAAATGGTTCATACATTGGGAATACAATGGCAAAACAGTGACAAAGACGCAAAAGCGCAAGTAAGCATCCAACATTTGACAATAAGGTGGCGTGGTTACATGTTGTAATGTAAATAATGAGATGATGTTGGGCAAAAAAGAACACAACAACAGCTGGTATCATGGAAAGTATTGTGGGCAAACAAAACAATTTACTATAGCTTTTGTCATTCAAACACTTTCCAGTAACATTTACTTTCACTGTTGCCATACTAGAGGTGCAAGTGAGAAATATAATCCCAGTGTCTGTACAGAGAGGTACAACAAGATCCTGTGTAAAGATAAAGGGAGAGAGAACGAGGGAGAAACCAAGAGCGACAGAGTGTGCCTTAAAGCATATGCTCATGTCTAAGTACAATATGTTAACGAGTGCACGCTTCTCTTTATGGTAATTAAAGCTTCAAACTCTGACCTGAATCTGGATGAGAGATTTAGACTGACAAAGAGAAGCAAAATGAGGAGAAAAAGGAGAAAGAAAAACAACACAGACAGACAGAGGACTCTACAAATAGTGTCTGCTGTCTGAACCTCTCAGCTGATGTGGTTGTTCATAAAAAAGCTTTTCAGGCCCAAAGCAGGATCAAACAACCTGCTGTGGAGTCCGGTTACACCATAACAATGGCTTACATTCACTCTCGGCCTCAACACACAAGCTTTTACCTCAAAGGGTGTAGAGAAAGTAGGGTTTGTAGGGTGGGTGCGGGTATGGAACGGGGTATAGTGATATCTTAGACAATAATGGTGTTCAACAGATCAGATGGTATCAGCCTACCATGTTTGTTTTCAACTGTTGGCTTCTGCAGCTACACTGAGATCTATGGTCAACCCCAGAGGCAATCTCAATCTCAAGGAAACTTTTAGATATTGCAATAGAAAGTGAAGTACTCTGATGTATATCACGGAACACTCTTCCATAAAGACACCAGTTGAAGACAGAGCAACTGAGGAGAGATCTTTGCCTATAAAGTAAAATACAGAGATGCCATTGTCAAAATCAGTTATTGTCTGGCTGATCGCATTGAACATTTGATGGACTTTTAATTGACTGGTGAATGAATGAATCGGCTTTTTTACACTTCCCTTGATTAGCTCAGGATTTCAAACTCAGGCATATTGACAGATACCTAAAGCTCTCATATAGCCTACTACAACAGCTGTCCAAGTAAGCTTCTCTGTCCACAGCAGACAATCTAATTAATTACAGACACACAATAGGCAGCTACTTTCTGCTAACCTCCTAAGACCCTGACTCTCACGCAATGAAGAGTAGCCCTGGCAATTTGTATTTGTTTTACATTGGTTCAGTAGTTCTGGGGAAATTAGTATGCAGTCAGGGATGGGAGAACTTGTCAAGATCAGGGGGAAATGTCTACCCACCCACATTCATGAACAAGGTTGACAAGAAAACTGGCTAGTGTAAAGACAAAGAGCAAATAAAACGGTGGAGAACACCATAAATATTCTTTTTCATATGAGTGCACTGAGAACACCTTCATAGACAGGCCCTGTCTTTATCTGTCTGTCTCATATGTCTCACTCACCCACTCAATAACTCACTCACTCACTCTCTCTCTCTTTTTCTTCCTCGTACCCTCTAGACAGTCTCCTCTTTTCCAAAACTATGTGTCATGCACGTCAAAATTAAAAAGGCCCCTCATTTTTGATGGTGTTCTGCTGGACCATAGAGCAGATAAACATCCATGTCAGGAGAAAGCGATCTAGGACCCTCTCTCACTGAGTCCGAGCTCTCCTGGGAAACACACAGCTCATACAATGGATAGAAGAGGCCTTTTGTTGAGTCTGTGGGAGCTGCAGGGCTAGCTCTGGATCAAACAGGGGTGTGTGTACATTTCCACATTTTGCACATACACACACACACACACACACACACACACACACACACACACACACACACATGCACACACATACAAGAGCAAACCACACTGACACGCGAGAGTGAACACACTCACACCTTCGCCCACACACACACACACACACACACACACACACACACACACACACACACACACACAGAATCACAGACCTTCCTCGTTGCCCTAAACTCAGTGTGACTAAGTAAACTTCTTCACCCTTTTGCAGTAGTTACTGAGGGCAGGAAGATGAATTTCTCAGCAGCAGAAGAAGACAGAAGAGACAAAGGGTAGAATTGTGACGTAAATCAGTTTTGGACTGATTTAGACTGGTTTAGTGTCAGTCTAAAGCGGCTTTCTGTTGTACTATATACAAATCACAGTTCAAAGACTGTGACTGTGCTCCTTCCTGGGGTCCAAGGCAGGGAAATCCTGCAGGGAGGTGTCTAATACTAGTGGGTAGCCTGTGTGTGTGGCACAGTTATTTATTACATAGGCTTGAGACATTTCTCAAAAAGATGATCTAATATTGGCATGGGATATTGGGGGAGCTGTTGCACAGAACGGCAATGCAGGAGGAGAAGCAGTATTAAATTGAAATTGTTGTACTCTACAAAAAAATGTAACACAAGAAACCTTAGTGCAGCAGATGAGTAACATTCTGTATGTAACACTATCAGCTAGTTATGTCACCACTGTCTAAGACCTGTGTTTATAATGGCTAAATAGTGGTGGAAATACCGACTAGAATACAAAAACTGCTAAAATGTATGCCTTCTTCCCCAGAATGCATTTTAATAAATTTCCATTCAAGCCACTGCCTTGCTCCTGGCCGTCTGTCCCTCGTGTAGGATCTGTGGGAATTCTCCTTGCTGAAATGAACTCACACCGTCTGACCCTATTCATCCCTAAGACTGCACTTTCTCTAGGACTCCCCCTTTTCCAGTCCCCCGGTTTCCCACAGACCCCCTCTCTCCTCTCTCCCTCTCTCTCTCTTTGCATCCTCCCCTTCTTTCTCCCTACCTTCCCACTGCCCCCCTCTCCTTCCAAGTATCTGCCTTGCTTTCAACTCCAATTTTGGGCACAATGAAGTTGTTCTGGCTGACAGTTTGGCCAGTAGAATAAGTGTTGTTTGAGCCTGCTGTGTGGCCCTGTAGTGGGCCCATTCTCCCCCTCGCCGGCTCAGTTACCGAGAGCCTTGTTGGTGGGACACGGAAGCCATCCGTCCCCACGCTCCCACCCTGACCCAAACAATTAGCGTCAAACTGCACTCAGGCTCACCTGCTCCTCCTCTTTACATACTTTACATTTACTATCTAATCCTGCTCTTCTCAGCAACTTACAACACTTTTTCAGCATGATATTTTGAAGTGTATAAAGGTCGTCAAACTTGTTTCTTTCAGATTCTTGTCTATGTTATGAGTTCTTCAAATTATCCTGCTGTTCTCTTCCATATTGCATCTGGTATGGTTGCTGCTAAACCACAGCCAGGTTGGCCTGATTTACTCAGTTACTCCATGTCTTGTAGGACGTGTCAGAAAAGATTCTGTATTGGGGTCAGCTGAAAAGACAAAGCCTGCAGCCCTCTTTCCTCTGTCGCTTTCACTAAGCATCAACCATCATCCCCCCTCCATTACTCCTTGTTTTTTTTCAGTTCTCTGTTTCTCTGTTCAAATGAGTTATCAAACAAGTATAAACATTCACACTATAAATATTCTTCTTGTGTGTAACCACTCTGACATATGCACACACAAAAGTGCACACACACAAACACACACACACACACACACACACACACACACACAGAAGCCAGGACATGAGAAAGTGTTTGGGAGAGGCCCTGATGAGGGGACCATATGTCCAGGCGTTGTATATCAGTCTGCTCGGCCTCAGCGCTCTGCCAGACCACCATAACTTAGTTTGTCTTCAGCACAAAGTTTGGTCCAAGCTTGGCTGGGTTCATTAGGAACCTATTCTCTGGAGCCAATGAAGCTCAACAGACCTCCAACAAAGGAGCTAATCACACCCACTGCTCTCTCTCCCCCTCACCTTTGCTCTGTCTTTAAAAACTCTCCACTGTTTCCGCAAATTGTCACTCCTATACTAAATATCAACCAAAATATAAATGATTAGTTGTTAAAATAATGGTAACTGTCAACCAACATAGCACAATCTGTGGACTGTCTGTGGAGCATGAAGAATTAACAATCACAGCAGAATAGCTACATGATGACAGGAAATAGCAAATAGTCACTAGTCATACCTTCCATTGTTGTGTGTCTAGATCGTCTATGGTAGAGAAACAAAACTGGATAATTGAGTTTCCATTGAAGAGTCACACCTGCGACTGTTAGTGGATGTGAGTGGACTTACAAAGTGTCATGTTCTCACCTGACAGACACTTTGCTGTCTCGGATGCAGGCGTTCGTGAGATGTGGTGTGTAGAATGTACGCCTACCAACAATGTGTTTGTGCGTGTATTTGAGTGCATGTGTGTTGTGATGCACTGACAATGGAGAGCCCGAGGCTGCTGAATACTTGAAATGACCTTGAACCTCAGCATTCTCCATTCCCATGGCTGCAGGGACGGTGAGCATGTCTGTGTGTTTCAGCGTGTGTGTTTGAGAAGAAGAACAATGAGGCTTTGCATTTTGTCTGACTCTGGGCACAAAATAGCTCTTCCCAAATTCTGTATCACAGTCAGGGTCAAAATATTTCTAAAGAATCTATAGTGAATCGTAAGTATATAAATTATGAAAAGGTTAGTGTTGCTCTCTACAACAGTGGACATTTTTGAACATTTTATGAAAACCAAGACATGACAGATTTTTCAGGTTTTTGTCCTGATAGGATATATCATGAATCTTAATTCTACATCCTTGACTATATACATTTGATATATTCTAAACTTTTGCACACCCATACAGCCTCTTTTTTTCTAGTTATATGTATTTTATTTGTTTCTGAGTTTTTTTTTTTTATTTCACATTAATGTTTAATATGTTTATGTATCCATCAACAACCATGGCAAGTTTCTCGCAAGTGTTACTTATTTGGCAATAAATCCCTTTCTGAAATCCTTTTCCTATGAGCTATCCACTTTCATGTGTGCCCCACCAACTCCCTGCCTGCAGTGACTGTATTTGCTCACCCTCCATCCAGCAGAGAAAGATGCTTGCTCCATAACATGTCCCCTACTGTGCACCCATGCTACAGGCAAGCCTGAACGGGTTGATCTGGACATGGCTTAACCACACAGACACTGTACACACACACAATGGTCCCAAAGCACAAACAGACATACATCCGTGTGCACGCGGATGAAGAGGACTTGGCGGGTTAAGAATGGCGGTAGGGGGTGCAGATGGCGAAGGGAGACCCAGCGAGGGGTGGTAAAGGCCATGTCACTGGACCCTGCTTGGACACAAATGTCAGCAGCATGACTACCTGTACATGAAGACCCAGCGGTGAGAGAGCCCAGGAGATAATCAAGAAGAAACAGATAAAGAGGAGATGAAAAGACATTGCTGCCCAAAACAAACAGGGGCAAATAAGGTAGATGCTTATCAATGCTTGACAATGTAAAGGACATCCTTTGAGACCAGGCTTTAAGAAAATTGTTTCACCTTAATCCCAAAATGATTCATGAAAATTGAACTGCAATATGTAACACGGCGCAGAACACAAGTTGCCTTTTAATTGTTCATGTTTAGTGGGATTTCAGAATGAAATAAGGGAGAAAGAGTGGTCAAAACATGACATGCCAAGCACTTTCCATGAAACGGCTATATGACTTTACTAGTTAAACACCAACACATGAGGTATTTTCTAAAACCTCAACCTGCAGTCAGATGCATGACTCAAATACACTGTGTGCTTCCCTCCCTCTCATACCCTGTTACCATTCCTGCTCCCCATCCATTAGATGTTGAACATTTCAACTTTCAAAGTGAAGAGAGAGAACACAATGCCCTCTGCAGCCTAGAAACACTGAATACATTATAAGCATTTTGCACTTGAATATTCCAACAAGTACAAACAAACACGCACGCATAAAGTATACACTGAGAACAATTAAATGCTTTCTCCCCTCTCTTTTAAAGGTCAAAACACAACTCTGCACCATTCTGTGGCACTTTGAAGGCCAACAAAACACTTTTATGCATGCACTCAGATAAAATTCCCTCTACAGATAATCAGTTACAACAGAAATACATTGTAAAGACAAGTGGACTATATGCATGAGCCTTATATTTCATATACAATGTAATCATGTTTCTTGTATGTTTAAAAACAGCACAGGTGTAGTGGGATTTACACCTAAGACTTGGACAACCAAATACACATGTTAGCACAAAGACACACAAATACAAGGTTAAACACAGCCAAACAGACAAAAGAGTAGTAATATAAGCTTTGATCCCAGTGGACAATGAATGGGCACAATCGATTATTATACATTAAGTAATTTATTTTAACTATATTTTACTGTACAGTGGAGAAATGTTGTTATGATGACGCTGCTAATGGAAAATACAGGGTGTGTTCAATCTGATGGTTGTAGAAGTTTAATTGAGCAGTGTACTTCTAAGTACCACGACAAAAGTAGTAAATGATAGATGTTTTCAGAATAGCACAAGATACTTAAGTTACAGTCATGCTGCTTTTCTTGTTGCTACCTTGCCTTAATTTCAGAATAAAATAACATGTGTATTGTAGAATACATGTTTCTCAATGAAAACAGAAAAAAAGGCCATTCATTGTTTATAAGCTGGAAAAAAGCAGAATTTTTTATTGTTCAACACTACATAGCACAACGCATGTTGCATTGCATGAAAGGAAATGTGATTGAAACACACACATACAAATGCACGCACCAATGCATGCAGGCACACACACACACACACCAGATGGCCATAAAGTGTAAATGCTCTGCCAAACACAGGAAAAAGCAAATTCAATCCAAACTAAACCCAAACCCGAGGCCATCTTCCTCACTGCACGCACTGTCTTCAAAAAAAGGTCCTACTTCCTGACTCCTCTCTCCTCTTTTCCTTTATTTCCTTTTGTTTCCTCCATTTCCAAACTCTGCCTGGAACCACAGCAAAGTTCCTCAGTGAAAGCAGTGTGTTCTACTCATCAACGACACTTTTACAGATCCCCAGCCAGACAGTGGTGATTTGTGCCTGTGTTAAGGCGGAACTACTCCTTGCCTCTTTCACAATATAGATTGCTGCCATTATCTGGAGCTATTCCGCTAGCTGACACAAAAAAGAAGAAGAAAACATGGGGGGAAAAGGATGAAGGAATTTCACCCAACTGCTGTATGAATTGCTGATGGGACCTGAGTGACAATTTGGTATGCAATTGTCAGTGTCAGTCACAGAGACATTGTCATGCCTGGTTCTCATCTTGTGGAGTCAAGCTTTAGTGGGAACAGTATGTTGTCAGAGGACAATTTTCCATTGAGGAAGTACAATCAGCATCACAACGCTTTTATTGGTACAGATGGGTCTACATAGGGTTTGGGCATTTATTTTGATTAAGATATATGCTATTACCTACACATTCAAACGCATGCATTTTTCATTGAGCCAATACCTTTGACTGTAGCAAAACCTGACTTATATTTCAACTAATGTGGTGTGAATGTGGCGAAAATGCAAATTCACTGCTGTCCCCTTTCACATTGGAGAATGAAATCAAATCTTTTGTGGCCGGTGGGCATTGAGGGTGGGAAAAACAGCGAGGCGAGGGGGTTCCTTGGGCCATTCGTTTGGGTTGTGAATGAGTCAGTGCCCAAGCAGGAAAGATGGTGTGCCAGTGGTGTGCTCTCTGCTAATTGATTGCCTTTACTAACAAGAGCATAATGTATTCTATTGTGATCATCCTTTGCCCATGTTCATTAAGCAAGGAAACAGCCTGATCTTTTCTTTTTGCTTGCTCCTGCCCCTTTTCTCTCGCCTGCTCCTCTCATCCCCCCCATACTCTTTTTCTCTCTCGGTTCTTCGTCTCTCTGCCCCTCTCTCTCTTTCTCTCCGGCGCCGGATGGGAAAGGTGATGCAAAGGTGGTATGACAGGCAAAGCATCCCTCGCCTTTCCAAATGCAAAAAAACGAAGAGGAACAAAGGACAGATGGAAGGAATAGAGTAGCAAGGCTGGTAGAATGATGCTGGAAGGAAGTGGGGATGAAAGGATGAGAGAAAAAGACAAGGACGAGAGATGATGGTTGAGAAGATAGAAGGATGTGGAAACGAGGAAGATGGTGGGAAACCAAGACAATGCAAGTGTGAAAAAAACAGATCAGAGAAGCACCTCTTGCCATCTCCCTCCATCCCTCTCATTTTCTCCACATCCCCCTCCCACCACATCCTCTGTTCATGTCAGGTTCCCACTCGCTCCTGCTGTGCCACACACTTCTTCTTTTTACCCGCTTTTGCCCCTTTTACACCCACCTCCCTTCCCTGCTTCTGGTCCTCATCCCATCTCTGCTTTGCCTCTTAATAAGAGCTGGCGGGACAATAGTACCACTGTTGGCCCTGTTTGGGAACCCTGGACTGAAACAATCGCTGTTTACCCAAGCAGTGGCACAGCCTGAACCCTCTTCTTCATTACAGTGGGCCAAGTCTGATTAAGTCTTTTCTGCAAGTGCTACAATAAGCCACTGAGCCAGCCTCTACGACTCATCACTCTCCTCTGTCTTCTCGCTCTCCCTCTTTCTCCAACACTTCCTCCCCTGTCTTTCCTCTACAGTCAAATTTATTTGGATTTCCTTTCTCGGTATGGGCTTGCCCGTGCTTCTTGTTGCTACGATTGTTGCCCCCTGATTTACATATTATTCATTACCAGTGACCAGGAGAATAGCATTTACCAGAGGAGGAGTGAAATAAACAGAAATAGAGCAGAGATGGAGGATAAATGACAAAGTATTTCAAAAAACATTGGTTAAATCTGTACTATTTTCAAAATGACCTTCATAATGTAGGACAAAGCTAATTTCTTTATTAAAAATTCCCACATGGTTTGAACATGCTGCAGGCAGTGGCAATATGACTGACTGCAAGAAATAAGAGAGAACTCTCTTTCCATAATGGTCTCAGATCATAAAAAAAAAATTGGCATGGAGGTAACGTTATCAAGCTGATGCTTGTGGGGAAGACACACTGAATCAGTGGATTGAAAGCCATTTCACTCAACCACATCCCTCAGCTCTGTGGCTTGTAACAGAAGTATGCTACCAGCACTATGCAAAACAGCATCATGAATATGCGTAATTAGGTGGGACTGGTGCAATTTTTCTGGGTTATGGGATGTGACATTTGTGGAGCAGAAGCATACATCAGCGTAAGCACGACTGACAAATGCATAATCCCTTTCTCTCCAATAATGCATTTTACACTTTGCAATACAAAATTTTGCCTTCATACACTTAACAACCACCTGCAAAAATGCTCTCATTGAGATAAACACACGGGCACACATCCGTACAGTCACACATGCATATATATGCACAGTTGGACACACATGCAGTAAACTGAAAAAAAAGCTATGTGCACAGGGCACTAAAATAAATCTGTGCAACTGAACACAAATATTTACTCTAGCCCAATCACACTTCAATTTTATTGAAGTAACTAACACAACAACAGAGAGACAGATAGCCAGAGAAATTTTGTCTTTACTGTAGTAAAAGTAAAAAAATAAAGGTTGTGTTTTATCTATCATCATGAGAGATGAGGGATTTCAGAAGGACACAATTATTCAATGGTGATGGAGGTAACCTGAAATACATTATAAATCATTTAAAATATAGCCTAGCCTTGGAAGGCAGGACGGAAAGACTGCTATTGTCAAGCAACAAGGTTAAAAGAGGATTGACACACATGGATGTTCAACATAATATGCTAGTAGATATCAGCTGGTAATAAGCTTTAGACATTGTTGTTTGCTAGCAACCAGGAAATGCAGCACCGCTGATGAGAAAGTCCAAGCTAATTACTCTCCACACTTAACTGTGTTGTTGAAAAAAAAACACACAAAATCTAGGAAGATTTTCCGCTTTTTTTACAACTACGTTGAATTATAAGCATCTTTTATACGGTATGTTTTTTTCTTCTTAGTTTCTGTGTTGGTAGGTGATTTAGATGAACATTAATTCACAAATAAGGACAGGCACATGTGCATAGGTACACTGACAAAAGCTTCTATTCATAATTGGATCATATTCTTACACTGCCAGACACACACACACACAAAATGCATATACTCTTTCAACACACCTCTCTGGCTCTTCAGAGAGAGCCAATTTATAGAAACTGTACTGAACCCCCCTCACCACCTCTTGTCTCTCTCTTTGCCTTGCCATGCTCCTTTCCCTTTCCCCATCCACCCATACAGACCCCCACTCACGCACACACCCACACACACACACACACACACACCGGCATGCACAGCACCCTGCCACACAATCCACCGCCCTGCCACACATAGCGAAGGGGAGGACACATCCCTCATAGCACCCAGGAAATTAACTTGACATTTGATGCAGACAGAAAAAATATATTTCGGTGGGGGGAGGAAAAAAAAACAAAGTGTACTAAAGCAGAGATAGCATAAACCCATCCCTTGTTCACCCTTCCCCACCCCATCCTCCTTTAAGCCCAGGGACGCATGCGAAGGGGATTTCAGCGATCTGCAATGCAGACGCCACTGGGTGCCCACAGAAAAATGAGCTTCATCTTTTGCCTGTCCTTCTCAGTGTATGCTGTCTGTCCCTCTTTGTTTCCATCTTTTATGATGCCAGCGCTCCATTTTCATATCCACTCCCCACCCCCCCTCGACTTTGTGTCTTTCTATTTGGGAGGAAGTTGTAAAACATTTGTATATATTTTAACAGTATAACAGTATAACAAGATCACTTAATGATGCATGCATTTTAAATTAAGGCCCACCCTTTAAGCCACTATTTGTGAATACAAATATTCATTAAGTTAGGCTAAGGATGTTTAATTTGTTGTTGCCACGCCATTCTTTTAAATTTAGCATGTATCTTCTCTTGCCCCTGCTTCACACTATATGCCTTTGTTGAGTTGTCATATTTAAACAATTTTGTAAATCTGGGTTAATCCCTCCAAAATGAACCATCATTTGAAAATAAATAAACAATATGAATATGTCCACTGTTTGTAATTTTGTACAAAGTAATAACAGCAGTCGCTGTTGTTACTCAGATTAGCGTGCGCCTGATTTCATGAGAGCAGGCTAGATACTAAATTGCAATGTGATCTTGCATATGTTTGATATGATTAAAAATCAATGTCCGCATAGTAACCTCGGCCAGGAGCCCAAACACCATGAGCAAGAGCAGGCCACAATTAATTCATCATTTTCCACTGCTACCGTTTACAGCCGTGAACATGCACAATACACAGCAAGACCGCCGACCAGCTAGTGTCTGTCTCAATATCTCCGGTATTAGACATGCAGGAATGTTAACATCATTATGCACAATTGTGAACGTCTGTCTCTGCCCTCCCCCCTTTTATTCCCCTACCATATTGTGTCTGCGGGTTAGTGTGTGTGTGTGTGTGTGTGTGTGTGTGTGTGTGTTTGTGTGCTGTTTGAAAGAGGGCAGCTTTATTTAAATATGTTTTTTGTATGCAGGTTGAAACAAATTAGTGATTGTTGTATGGCTATGAGAACCACTGAATACAATATTGTGAAACCATGTCAATATTAATATCAGCCTTTTGTCGAGAGAAGGGATGCTACAGGAATTCATTTCATAAAAAGATACATGCTTTGCAAAATTATAATTCTGGGTTTTATCATTTAGGATTGGATCAAAAATTGTTATTAATTTGTGATGAAACACATTTCGAACACTCAGTAACGCTGTGTTTTAAAATGAATGATACAATTGATGATATATAATTTAGGATGAAAGCAAATACTTTTTTACCTTTAAGTACACAAATGAATGTTTTATATGCACGTTATATGTGTATATGTCCAGATGCAGTATATTGGAATCTACTAGTGTTTTAAATATTCACGGTGAGAACCAAATCTAATATCCAAAGAAATAAATGAAAACACTGAACATATGTTTCTTTTCGTGGCTAAAGGAAAATGGAGACTGACTTAGTTCATTACCTAATCCCTTCAGTTAGTGAACGCACTCATGAAAATGTCGCATGTTTGATAAAGTTGAAGTATTTACTGGGAGGATGAAGAGGTAAGAAGGAGGATGTTCATTAGGGTTGGTGTTAATAATATCTGTTCTGCATTTGTCTGAGGCAGTGCAGTCAAAATATTGCATCACTCCAACACACACACACACACACACACACACACACACACACATACTGCAAGGTTGTTTGTAACAATTGCATTGTGTTTTAGAACAGCGTCTTGAGTGAAAAATATGCATTTTGTTGCATCATGAATAAAAACAAAACAATTTCGAACAAAAAAGAAAAAAATACAAAGCTACACATTGTTTAGGCATTGAGAAAAAATCAAATCTATTTATTAAAAGAAGAGGAAACTCAAAGTCTCAAAGTCAAACTCTTGTTTTATTGTGCAGAAGAGATTTCGGAATTCAAACTAACATATTTTTATTTGTCTGCCATAACTTAAAGGAAGATTGTCCGGCAAGTAGTGTATACAAAGTCCATGGCATCCCTCTGCTTATACAAACACCCCTCCTGCCACCTCGCTATTCCTTGCTGTCAGCAATTTGCATTCATTTGCATGATTTTACGATGTGCATATCCTTTGTTCTGACTGTATGATGATGCAGAAGAAACCCTCCCTACGCAGAGCTATTACACAGCCCGCTGAAAGCTACTTGGTGGAAGAAAAAAAACTGTAGTTTTATGTTTTAATTATAAATTGATAAAACAAGATTTCCTCAAATTCCAGACTCACCCCGTGGTACACCAATGATAATGTAGTGCATCGGAATGAGGGAAAAAAAGATGAGTATGTTCTAGTTTGGTGGAAGTTTGGAACAACCATGGAAAGGACATATTGTGCTATCGCTAAGAGGCATGAACATCTGCAATATATAGCACGGAGAAAGGATTGCATCCAAGCATGAAATATGGAATTACTCGACGAATAGGAAAAAAGAAAATTATAGATGGAAACTAATTCATTGAAAAGAAAAATATCTTTCACATATTTTACAATATTTCCATAAATAATGTTTTATTTTCTCCCTCTTTTGCCTTCCTGGTTTAAGTCATCATTTATAATTGTTTGCTACTGTATTACCTTATCATCAAGAATTAAGTCTTTGCATTTACTATACTATCTTTATTGGGCAAACTTGTTCATTTTGATGTTTGTGAATGAACCTACTGCAAAGCCTTCCTGTATTTTGGTGTCTTTTGTTCTCTGTTGCTGTTTTATCTAAGACAACATGCACACACTCACACACACGCTGACGCTTTAGCACTCCTTTATCATGCAGACAAATGCAGACGACTTCATTAATCTCTGTGGACTTGCACTGATGATACAGAAGCCGGGCTACAAGACTGGAGGGTTTATATCCACGAATGCGGCGCCACATTATAAATACTTACCCCCTCTGGCACCGTAATAGTAAGCAGCTGTACTCCAAATATGCATGTCTGATAGATGATTATGATTATGAGTATAGCATAGGAAATTAGGTGATGCGAAACAAACTATACTCTATAATAAACATTCTGTGTTTTTATTAGGTGCTTGTCTTAATATTCAGCAAATGGTTCTAAGGCAAATTTTACAGTGTAAATCTATGTTTTTTATTGTCTGAGCTTTGCAAAAAACACAGAGAAAGAGAGAGTAAAATAGATGAATGCAACTCTCCAAAAATATCTTTATTCTTATTCCAAGTGGTAACATATCCTGAAATTGTCAAAGCTGTCCTGGTTTCTTGTTTTAGCTTCACCCCATGGCCCTGCTATATTCTGCACACAGGTAATAGCTGATGGGGGGGGGGGGCGGGACATGTTACTCATATAAAAAGCCTACCTCTCTAACTAAATAATGCAAAGTCAGATATAGGGGTCTAATGACCCTGACTCACTTTTAGTTGGGCTTTCAGCAGAGGGGTTGAGGTCCATCTAAGATAAAATGTTTGCACAGATGCTCCACAGATGTTATGTTTACTGTATCTTATTGGACCATCTGGAGAAAGCCATTGAAACTGAATTCTATTATTAGCTGTTTAGTGCTGTTTAGCAAAGTGTTCGATATTTGAAGCTGTTGCCCCAACTTCATTATGCAGTGACACAATTTTGAAGTCTCAGTTAACAACTTCAACCTCTTTCACAAAAAGCTAATGATTTGTTCAACCTGGTTAACACCAGCATCAATGATCCAGGCTACACTCAATGTGACCTATTACAAAAAAGCAGCATTCCTGAATCCTATGCTAAATGTATGCTGGAATAACAATATGTATACAGTACAGAATATATACCATTTTTTAAGTTTTAAGACATTACCTTCGAAGCAGTGCTGTGGTGGCAAAAGTGTTAATTTTATACAAAAATGACAATTATGAAAATGTACTGAAGAGTTTGCTTTAAATCTCTCTGTGGTATAGTCAAGATGACTTGAGCACTAACTTTTGCTCAACTACCCAGTGACTTGCCCTGCCCTTCTAATTGGCCCTTCTGAGCAGTCCACCAAATGCGTGTGAGTATTGGGAGTAATTAGGACGAGTAACACCACCGCACACTGGGGCCCATGGGCGCTGACATACCACCTCTTCTCTTCATTTTTTTTAGCATCACCAAGAAATAAACTTTCGAACTTTGAGAACTCTCAACACAGAACATCTCTGAGTCACTGGGGTATTTTCCTTTGCTTACATTTATTCATACCAAAGTGCCACTGTGCGTTATTGCCTTACCATCAAGAGCACAAGCCTAGCATCGGTACCATGTGCTACTGTATATTTTCTGCTGACAGGTGTCAATCATTTCAGCTAGTGGTGCACAATGTGTACCACTAATATCCAAACACTTTGCACCACCTCAACCTCTGCAGACGTCACGTAGTTGCAAGAAAAATGGGGTCAAAGTAGAAATAAAGGCAGTTGCTAATCAGGTAATCAGTTGCTGCAGCCAGCTAACATGATAGATATTTCCTTTTCATGAGAGAGAAAGCTCAGCTCATTAAAATGTTTGTCTCTCTTCAATATCATCAAATGTCATGTGTAATAATGGCTGAGGTCTAATTGATAGAGCAAGATGTCCTGCACGCAACGCAAACAATGCCAGGGATGAGGGCAATTACTGTTATCGCATTGGATTTCAATGTCCAGAGGAGATTTTTTAAATCACTTCCTGGTTGTAGCTACTGTTGATGTGTTGGGTTGTGTAGTGTTGTGATGATGAACACTGAACAATAACCTATTTTTCCCCTGTGCTTTTTGTCTTTGGTATGGACCACAGGGCAAAGAATGGGTCATGGGATTTGATATTGCCCACATCGCCTGAGCTCCCTTCAAACCACTGTTATTCTGTTTACTGTGTCCTCTGGACCACTACTAACATATATGCCTTTATCCAACACACATATGGGCTAACTTTGCTGTAGGCAAACAGACACACACTGACAGACTCACACATCAGAAAATATAGGCACAGAGGGGAAAGAACAAAACCCTTGCCAACAAAGAAATTTGGCTTAAACAATATTTGTTCAACAATAACAATACATTTCTCAGATAAATATCAAAATCAAGTGTCCCATATTTAACTCAGAGCTAAGTGATTTGTGAATTTGAAAAAAGAATTATTATTACAGTGAGTTTCACTGGATTTTGTTTTTTGTCCTTGAATTGCCAGAGCTAACCGTAAACCCACAAATATGGAACAATAGAGTTTAGGTGTAATTCCTAATGTTTCTTCCATAAATACAAATGCATAGCAGACAAAACACAAAAACTAACAAACACACACAAACACACACACACACACACACACACACACACACATTTTATACCCAAGCTCACCTCATGTGGTTCCAGTAGAGAGCAAAATCCCAGAGATCTCGTTTTGACCTCTACTTCCTGCTGCCTCTAGTTCTCCACAGCTCCCTTTCTCCATCACTGCAGCAATGAAAGACACACACACACACACACACACACACAGGCAGGGAGTGAATACGTATGCCAAGAGTTAACCTTTACATGTTGAATAACTCCTCTTGAGCAAATTGCAATTAACATATTCTCCACTAAAAAGAGAGGAGTGGAAAGCAAACACAGAGTTATATGGTAGAAGAATATAACAGAGGTAGCATTTACCATCACTAAGTTGACTAGCAGGTATTCAGAATGGCAGTAACTTTGTGCAAATGTCTGCTCAACCTTTACATTTTGCCACAAATAGCAAGTCAAATGTGGTACTTTCATGGCAACTGAACAGATACGTTTTAGATCATTTGAAGGTCATTGGAGGTATGTTTTTTCATACTTTAAAATATTAAAATGAAACTTTGTTTATTTGTTAAGGTCAAGGTCTAAAGTTATATTACTAATGTACATATACTTAAAACTATATCATATGAAAAAGATCATTTTGGTCTAAACTGCAACAGCAAGTTTTCTGGGCTAATTCTGCTGCATGCTAACTCAGTTTCAGCAGCCATGTTGCTGATCATGGTTAGCTTTGTTGACCTCACACAGCAACATGCCGATGAACATACACATACATACATACATACATCCCTAAACAAATTATTTTTTAATTTTTGTGCTGACATTCTCATGAACCATGTAAAAAAAAAAGCTGGCCTCATGAAATACACTATAGTTGAACCAGAATGACAAAAGAGTGACGTTACAAAGATTTAATGAAACATTTCTTTGATTTTTTTCATCCAAATATACTGTATATATATATATATATATATATACCTACAACAGCCTAATTTTATTTCTGGCATGTCAGTATCAAACTATTAGAGCTCCATATCAAAGTGCACACACACACATACACACATACATAAATACATAACCTCACACTTGCACTGACGCACACTGGATGCCTGCATGGCACTAATCAATAATAAAACCACACAAGAGTCATATGATTTAGTTCTCAACTTTATTTGTTTTTGTTTCATCAAATACAAAGTCCAAAAATACATTAAAATCAAGGATCCTGGGGGAAAAAAACATGAACGTTAGACAACTATAACCTTTAAATTGAATTACTGTTAACACTTGAGGAGTAACAGGAAAAATACAAAATAAAACAATTAGGACATCATTTATAAGGCATATCCTCATACTCCCCATTGCATGTTCTACACTGTCCTGGGTTTGTTTTGCGGTTGTGTGTCAAATCAGTGTGTGTGTGTGTGTGTGTGTGTGTGTGTGTGTGTGTGTGTGTGTGTGTGTTTTTCATCCCTACGGCAGGGTTTAGGGTAACTATACAGCACTCCCCCCCTTCACCTTCCCCCTGTTCCTTTTGCGGCTTGTGTGGCTTGTCTCATCCCATCTCCCTTCTGCTCCTCTATCTCCCTCCTTTGCTCCGCTCCCCCCTCTCCCTACCACTACTCTGCCTACATGTGGGTGGGGGGTAGGTGGGTTACACTGGCGACGACAGTGCCAAGAATCATCCCCTGCTTTCTCTAAAGCAGCAGTGAGGTGATGCAGAAGATGCTAAATCTAGTGCAAATTGCATATGTATAAATATCACACACAGTCACACGCAGACAATGTGAGGAACACACAGATCATAGACCTACAAGATATCTTTTTATAGAGTGGAAAAAAAAAGATGTTTATCTTAGCATCACAAATTTGAAACACTGTAAGAAATTTAAAATTGGAAAAACTGTGTATATATATATATATCTTGACTTATGTGATGCAGAACGCCTTTCTCACACTGTGTGACTCCTCACCAATTGCACCTACCTATATGACAAAAAGAAGAAGTCATAGAACAAAAGCATTTCCTTTATGAGAGGTGTGTCTACTCTCCACCCGGTTTCTTTCAGTGTTTCATTATCCAAAGTCGAGGCTTTGCTTTGCCACCCAGCTCCCCCATGCTGCCGGTCTCATTTCTTCCTGGTAACAATCCATTAGCCAACGCTAGGCTCAAACACGCAGCTGCTTAATTATTCTCACTTCTTTGGCAGCACGCCGGGGCGTACCACTCATCAGAGGAAACAGGGAAACATCTGATATTGTATATTTTATGCATGTAAAAAGGGACACAGGCTGAGTATGACAAGGACACACAGCACACATAGATATAATATCCACATACACACTTCTAGTATATAAACATGATGACTTCCTGATGCACACACAGCAATACCTACAGAAACAAATTCAAAACATACATTTGCAAATAAAAATCTAATTGAATCTAATTGTAATTGTAAAATATTATCTGGTGAACGTGTGTGTATGTGTGGGTTTGTGTCTGTACGTGTGTGTGCGTGTGTGCATGTGTGTGTGTGTGTGTGTGTCTATGCTCGAAAAATGGGGATGATGTGTGGTCTAATTCATTTTGAATAATTTCCTGCACATTCTTCCTCATGCTATGCCTCAGGAGCACTTCAGGATGAAAGGGAATGCTAATGTTGTGTCTGTATCTCACTGAACAATGTGTGTGTCTGTGTGTGTGTGTGCGTGCGGGCGTGCGTGCATGTGTGTGTGTGTGTGTGTGTGTGCCCGTGTGTATGTCGCCTCACTAAGCACATTTATGATAATTAACAGATAGGGGAGGTCAGCTACAGTGTGTGTATGTGACAGTGATAGTGAGTAAGAGCGAAGGAGACAGAAAATGATATAGCGCTGATTTACATAAATTGGCAAAATTGTCACCTACTTCCTTTCTTTGCTTTAAAGCATTTGCATTATCAGTTTTGGTTTAACAGTTTGAAGAAGTATATTCTCACAAAAAGAACACGTTTTATCAATAAAGTAAAATACTGCACCTTTATCCTTAAGATTGAGGTAAGTACACCTCAATCACCAGATAGATTTGTGATATATACAATATGTTTTATTTCTATGATGTGTGGCACTTTAAGGTGGCACGCTCTGATTGAAGATTACGGCAGTCAAATAATTTAATGAATTCTTTGCATAAATACACATTATTAGCCTACATGTAACTTGAATTATTTTCAAATAGAATTGTGTGTCCCATTACAATGTTTTGTCAAACTGAACTCAATAAACCTGCAAATGTGTTTCTTGGGCTGAAAATACATAGAAAGTGTTAACTTAAGATTCTTAAAATATTAGCAAATACCAGATTACTTCTGATGATGGTGCTGGTATTAGCGCTCATACTCTATAAACGGTGTGCAATAGAAAGCTAAAAGCTAAACAATCTCATAAGTGACAGTAATCGAGGGAATTAATACATGCAAATGAAACGCTCAGCATGCATGCATGCCGATGAGTCAGTAATTGAATAATCGACTTTCAGAGCTTGGTGTTCCTGTTCACACGCCACACAGAAATTTGTAATCGTTAATGTGTATGCGTGTGCGTGTCTATGCCAGCGGACATTTTAGGTCTACCCTCCTCACATTCTCACTACTGCCAAACGCCTTAAGATGGTGGCACCTTGAGGCAGAGAGAGACACTCATAGAGAAAGCCAACCTCCTCCTCCCTTTCCCCCTTCTTCCACCTCGGGTCCTCATGACAACACAGGACAGGCCCCCCCTTCCTAACCCTTAGCCCCCCTAATAAATATTTCACTCACCCCTCTTTAATAAGGATATTAGGCGAGTACACCCCAGCCCTAGCGTATATGCATGAGTCCTTTCTCATCAAATTTACATAAAAGGGCCAGATGCTAATGCGAGCGTAGCAACTACTGCTCACTATTCCATATTCACTTGTCCTGGCTCTCTAGTCCGAGAGCCCATATAATTTAATTGCCGGTCTGCTTTTTCTTTTTTAAATGGTTCCCTTTGTTCAAATTGCATCTACAGCTCAAATACCATATGCTTTACAAAGACAGCAAAGACGGGCATATTTTAATTGTAGTACGACTACAGTATGTATGCTTATTTAATGTGAAACCCCTCCTCTTCTATGAAATGATAATGCAGACGTGCTTATGCATAATGTGAAAATGAAAAATCTGGATGTGCAGACAATACATATGGGTATGTTGGGTTTTACTGAGTCAGAGCTTGATCGTACATTAATTACCATTTAACAATAAAAGCCATTTAACGTTTAGAAACTGCATTATGCTAATATTGATTTCTAATGGGACATTGAGATTAAATACAGTAAGAGACAATTAGCCTTATCATTTACAAACAGGTACCTTGATACTGACAGATCGTGGACATACACACGGTATACTGTGTATAAAAAACTGCATGCAGTTGGCTTAAATGTAGAGTATGGCATATAGCGCGGTGAGACTGAAGGCCCAGATGATTGTAATTAATAGAGGATGAATAATGCAGTAACACAAACTATATTATTTACACCCTTTCATCTTCAAGGAAGATTCAAAGTATATTGCAGATGCAATTGTACTAATTTATTTATAGTGCATAGTATTTGCATAATGAAATGCCAGTGAAGCACGGATATCCTAGACAGGCTGACAGCCATCTTTAGACCCATAGCACCAAAGTAACGTGCGCATACAGTCTGATTGTGCAGTACTGCTGCCACAGTACTGATATCTAATCATGCTGCTACATAACTAAGAGTGTAATGTACTAGTTGTTAGCAGTGTTATCATAGGGACACAGTGTAAAATATGTCATGTTGCATCATATTATATTTTCTCCTACAATTGTTGCAATATTAAATTTTAATTAGATTGCGGAAAATCATTATTAGCTCACCCAGTGTTGCTTGCATTACACATTGTGATTCAACAAATTACCTTGACAACAATGTTGTGGGTGTTAGAGAAACACTGGGACAAGATAACCATTATCCTATCTTAATAATGTCTACAGATGATTGTAATTATATATGTTTCAAATAATAAAGTGGACAGAAATTCTACTTAAATCAAATCCTTTTCTGTTTTTCTTTTCTTGGCTCCAGATTGAGTCTTATTGCAGTGATCAGTTCTGTGGTCCTAAATATACTTATATATAAGGGAAATGTAGGGATTGGTGTGGCAGTCTAGTAAGCACACCGATGGAGATTTTAGATTACTAAGGCAGGTTTGGGCAAAATATAGCCTAAGATGTTGGCAGTATCAATTTTGGCAACAACATTTTGGCTTAACTTCGGTTGTAACTGTCAGCTTGACGGACAATTAAGGAAATAAACACAAGCTCACAATTTAAAATAGGGTGACTATAATTATAGATAATCATAACATTTGTCTCAGAGCATCTGTGTCATGAAAATGGTGTTTCACTGACACATTTTGTAGGACTCACTTTTAGCTCGCAAGTTTCACTTATAGTGGTAAAACTAAAAAGTTTGTATAGATGCATATTATTCTGTATGTCATAACTACCAAATAGATTGTTTGAATACCACAAGCAAGAGCTGAATAATCTCATCATGCCAGACAACAATAAACCGACACCATACAGACAACACAACTATATCACTTTCAAACACAATCACATTATGTTGCGTATGGAATAGATCTTTGTCGGCCATGCACATCCATGCAGTTAGCTGATGGGAGGGCCATACAGCATGGCAGAGCACAGCATGCCCGCTGCTCCCCACAAGACACTCAAGTGGCCATGCATGATGTCATTAAAATGGGCCCAATCATGACATTCCTCAGTGGATTATTGGCAAGTTATGGCTGGCTAGTTTGTTATGGGGAGAGGACCATCAGATCCGTGTTAATCGGCAATGACACCATTAATGAAGCCGATGGAACCTTTTAAGCGTGTGTGTGTGTCAGTATGTGTGTAAAGACCAATTTACAATCTCAGACTTTGTTTTGCCTATATACAAATCACAACCTCAGACTCGCACTCAAACTTCATCTAAATCAATCAACCAATGCATGCATGGTTACGTGACAGGAAACTCATTTGAACACTATAATGTGTCTACATTGAGCCATTGAGGGAGGGAGTGGGTGGCATTATGGTTTCTTGCACAGAGCACTCTACACACACATGCAACACACATACACACACACACATAGAAACACACACACTCAGACACACAGAAACCAAGAATATGTCCTGCATTGGCAGGGGCTGATGCTGCCATGCGCACGGTGATCTCACCTACCGTTGCCGTGGCGACACCAACCAGAGGGAAAAGCCTTATTGTGTGTGCGCATGCGTGTGTTCGCGTGCACTTGTGATTGTGACAGAAGCTCGAGCTGGAGGAAGAGAAGGAAGAGAAGGAGGAGGAGGTGGAGGAGAAGGAGGGCCTGCAGGAATTCACATTGTGGCTGGCTTGTTTAAGGTTTATGCCTCATTCACTTACTACCCTTTATCAGGGGGGATACTGAACCGGCCCTTTCAATTATCAAGGCAATAAATTCCACATGGCTGTGTCATTAAAATAGCAGGCCAGTGCTTTAATGGGGAAAGGGCCAGTATATGGGAAGGGAAAGGGTGTATGTCACTTAATTTGCATGAGCTATATAGTAAGACAAAGATAAACAGGAGGGAAAACATGCAGGGTTTCATGCAGACATGTTTAACCACTGACAAGCATACAAATGCAGGCAAACACACACACACTGACTGTACACATGCATGTAAACTTCACTACTGCTGGCACACCACTACTCTTAATTCTCTTTAGGCAAACTCCCCTACTACCAGCTGGTATTGTTGAATTCTATTAGTGATGAAGAGCTAACTCAGACTATAGGGGTCATCTGCTCATCAATGGGTGGCAGTGGCCTGGCTTGCTCCACTGCCATGAATGCACTGAATTCATTACCCCTGGTGCACAGATGGTGTCTGGCTGCCTGTCTCAAGTTCAAGTTCATGTCCAGCAGACACACACACACACAGAAAGAGAGAGACATGGCCCAAGCCAGACAGACAGACGTTGTTGACTGAGACACAGCTATTGTTCCCTTTTATCATCACGATGTAGTAACCTGAATAGCTATCCGAGGTCCGTTAATCACAGAGACAAACGCACAGCAAAACATACACACATGCACACATGCAAACACAGACATACATACGCAGATGCAAACGGAGCCTCTCTCAGCACGAATATAGCCCTGCATTTCTGCTCAGTTAACCTGGATGAAATCATTTTGACTGTAGCTAATATGGCACATGATGCTTGATGGTAGCTTGGAATATGAAAACTTTCCCTACTGAAAAATAACTAACCACTTTTTTATTGCAAAACATCTGGGAGTAGGCCGCAATTAGTAACAAAAAAACACAGCCATGCAACATATATGCACAAATGGCACCTGTATGACGACAATATTCACATCCTTCGTCTGGCACAGGAATTACCCTGGGCCGATACACATTATGAACCTAATACTGCACCTGCCATACACGGCACTGAGGCTCAGAGGAAGCACATATAAACCCTGGGCACGCTCAATATGCTGATTGCCCATCCAATGAATATGAAAACACATTCCATGGTCGCCATGGTTTTGTTACTTAACAAATCACGTGACAACAATGGCTGCGGTGCACTGTGTGTGTGAGCGTGGAAGGAGGGCACAGCCAAGCGCATAGCCCCTATTCACTAAGGAGAAGGAAAGGGGGCCGTCAATACCCGTTTCAACATGCATAGTCAAATCACACGGCTATATTTATATATATGAAAATATGGGGTGCTGTGAAATGAATGGCAGGGCCTTTCTTTCTCACCAGCATGCTTGAATGGCAGAAACACTTCTATAAATAATATAAAAGCATACCTCACACACTAGAAGACACCATTCAGCCTCATTTATAAAGACACAGGGAACGGTGGAAGTGCACCTTTATAAGCAGGTCAATTTGAAATTTAGATATGGAGTCCACCTCATCATCACTGATAGGGAATACTGTACAGTTCATTTTTTCTAAGGACCCAAGGCAGCAGTGGCTGTCAGTGTTCATAAAAAGCACTAATGTGAACCATTGGTGAGATTTACTCAATCTCCAGAGACAGGCAGTAAAGACCTGCAAACTGCTGCGAAACCATACTACATCTCTCCTCCATGCAGCCCAAAAGTACTGAAGGTGGCTGAGAAGGGAGATGCATGCAAGTATGTTTTGCAGCTGTTTGAGACATGTGATGCTGTTTTCTCCTGTTAAGAGTGCATCTCAGTATTGCATTGCATTGTGGACTATGGTCATTTTTTTTTCTTTGAAGGATGGACCTTTCAGGTCTTATGCCTCTTAACCTCTAAAGAATACAGTGCATCTGATGAACATAGGCTATGAATAAATAAGAGCATATTTACTCAATGTCTTGTTTGAGTGAAGTAAGTAACTATTGTAAGAAAAATGTACAGGTTTTGTGAGAGATGCACACCTGCTGTTGTAGAAATTTTAGTGAATGATATGAGATGGCTTAGTTACAGATACAAAGTTTTTTTTTATACTCTGGGTTGACATTTAGTGTGGCCCCCAGACATGAAAACAGTGCTCCTTTTCATACAGCTTAACGACTGTTTCAATCGACATAACCAAGGACAACAAGACTTGTTTTATTCAGCGCTGCTAAAACCAAATTGCGTTCTCAAATTTTCTTTCGGGTAAACGACCTGGTATTGTATGGGGTCGGAAACTAGAGACACTAGTTTTGTCTGACGGTGTAAGAAAGTCGGCAAGAGACCTTTTCAGCGAAGGCCGTTGAATTCAGCCACTGTGGCTCTGTTTATCTCTGCACTTGAATCCTCAAAATATATATATATATATATATATATATATATATATATATATATATATATATATATATATATATATATATATATAAACAGCCTCCAAGACATATGAACGTAGTCCTACGCTGAACTTGAACTATGATTTAATCAGATCATTTGAAAACTGGGAATTAAAAGACAAAGGCTACACACTTTCTGCGAGGGTCCAATGAATGAAGAAGTTCATTCTTAAATTCAAAACACGTCAATAAAACGATCGAGCCTGTTTTAAACACGTGATCTATGCAGGAAACAGCCTGTCATCTGACAGATGGAGCAGTCGTCAAGAGCGTGACAGTCACATCAAACTGTGTAAGAAACTAAATCACTTATTTATAATAAAATAAGTGCAACCTCAGCAACAAGAGCAAAATCTCGCATTATGAAATCCTACATCCGTCATAGCCTACCATAGCCTATTTTTTGAGAAGGGCAATGTGTTCTTTGACCTAATAAAATATGTGACATTATTGTGAGAGTTGGGTTTATCCTTAAACAACTCAACTACCAATATTTCACTTATATCCCCCATAATTATTATACGTAGGCTATGCTTTTGTTAAATATTATGCTCCTAACTAATTTTCTTTCAGCAACCTTGATCCCAAATCCGTTCATTGCCAAGTTCAAATACACAAAAGACACATAAATGTCACCTATTCAACTTCTTTATGCAACATTATCTGCATTGTTACTAATTCTCAGGAGAAATCCAACACCTGGTTACGCGCGCCGGAGTGGGGCCATGCAGGATTACAGCACATCCTTTTCAGATTCATAAACCCGCATAGTTTTAAGATAATGACCCAAAGTCCTCATTATCAGTACAATTGGCGAGACATAACGCTTTCAAAACCGTTACTAGCCTACTCCAATTTTAGGAGTGCCGCGTCTGCTGGGGCTGGGAAACGTCGCCTCTTTCTTTGGGGATGCAGATGAGTCTGGTGCACTTGACGTCTTTTCATGACCCATGTCGGCCCCCATCCCCCCTCCCAGCCCCTCCAGGCCCTCACTGCGCTGTCTGTCATATTGGGCCCGGGCATGGCATTGCCACTTGCCCCACCGAGCGTGGGAATGGGATCGTCCAGTCGTTCACATCTCCTGCACTGCGGTTAACGGAATCAATTAAGCACCCCCCCCCCAACACACACACACACACACACACACACACACACACACACACACATTTCCCCAATCCCCTTACTCCCTCCCTCCCTCCTGTCCTCCCTCTTCTGCCACCTCCCTCCCTCTCCTAACCCCACTCCCCACCTCTCTCTATTCCTCTCTCTCCCCATTTTTGTCAGTTCAGTATCCGTCCTAATTATTACTGTTTGGGATGCCAGCGCCGTTTCCTGGCCGGACTCGATCATGCTGAAATAAGAAGCACGGAGGCGCACACGTGGGTTTCTACATTAGCCCCAAATGTCACTCTTTCATTTCCGTGAAATGCTCAAGATGAGCCAAGTTGAAATTACATTCTAATTAAATAATGTTCAAATTCATACTTCACGTTACGATAAAATATGCTATAAATATTAACATGCAATATCAGGCCTGAAGGGAAGTTTAGTGTGTGTGTGTGTGTGTGTGTGTGTGTTTGTGTGTTTTAATATGGGTGGGTGAACGTATGTACAACAATAATGTACATTATTCTCTCTGAAAAAGTGAATCACAAAAAATAATATAATAATATAAAAGTAAAGTCACTTATATAGCATCTACAATATCTGGTCCCTGGGAAAATTGAGTAATGTGTCATGAGTCCTCCACAAGTCTTCGACGAGTCTGGAAGTAGTTTTTACTTTCGGTTATCTAGCTTTATGACGAGCAGAACACTCATACAGCTAGATAACCAAAGATAACAACCCACTTCCCAATCTTCAGCAATACTCCACATGTACATTTCCTCTTCTGGTCTCCTTGCAAGTTGTCATCTCTCCGAATATAAATAGCCTATATTAAGCAAACGTCATCAGTGTCCTTTTTTCAAGTCACAATTATATTCCTTATATTCCCTTTTTGCCATTGAGGGCCAATATTGCACAGCCCGAACTGTTATACACCCGGCGTCAAAAGGCGGCATAACAATTCTTCGAAAAATGATATATAATCCCAATGTTAATGTCATATTCACTTGACATCACCCAATATTACAGACTTGAAGTAGGCCTTGAAAATCGCGGGTAAGGTGCAGTCATCCTTGCACAGGGGCCCTAATTTGCAATGCAAATAGCTCCAATCCCACAAAAGGCTCTTTCGCCTCTATTAAGTCGTTGTGGCAGTAGCAATAGATATCCTGTGAGGCCGCCGGAGAAGAAACACGGCAGAGAAGGCGAAAATCCGGTTTCCCGTGGAAAGTGCAATAACGGCAGGGAATTACGACGCAAATGTTTCGGATTATGAAGACAGAAGCTTGTTTTTTTGGCCAAAGAGAGTGTCAGGTTGTCCTTTCACATCCAGCATGCACTTAAGGAGAGATAAAGCCAATGACTCTGAGCCAAAGGGTCCGTTCTGCAGGCTGCATGCTTGGTCGGTCTGAAAAGAGTGGGGGAATAAGGGCCATCCCCAAACGATAGGGGGCTGGGGGTGGCCAAAATATGGACCAACCCCGGTGAGGTCAAAGGCCTCGGACCACGACAATGTAACTGTGGTGATGTCATGAAAAAAAATCGCAAATGCACCCTCCTATCCATGCACAATCTCCATCCATTACACTGAGCGCGCTGGAATAAGTCCGCCTTGCATCGAGCAGTCTGCACACCTCTCACATAGGGATGGGAATGGATGGCAGGCAGTCCATGTGTTTTTTTACACAGAAAGAGAGCGATTCAACTGCTTTTAAGAGACGATGCGATCAGATTTAATATCAATTAGACAATAAAAAGGAAACTCGTGAAGAGAGCATCCTGGAGCAGCCGGAGCGTCAGCGTCTGCTGTCTATCCATATAGGCTACATTTCCTATACGCAGTAGCACGCTACTCGCTCGCTCCTTGCTCTCCTTGTCATATATGCGGTAGGCTATCACTGTATGAGTTAAATCGCTCTCACGTACTTGATTTCGCGTCGAATTCCTTACTATTGTAGCCCGGCGTTTTTATGCCATCGTCGCATTCGAAGGGTATAGACTACAAAGGCTCGCGGTGTCGCCTCATGCGAAATATAGCCCAAGCGATTCGGCGTGTGTCAACCCCACAGAACTGTAAGTACAGTAGATAACCGATAGCTTCGCACAAATGGGTTACAATATAGCCTAGGCTCTTTGGAAGTGGGTCAACAATAACAAACAGTGGAACATGTGATGGATCATGGGCAGGAGCATGCAAATACAGGTTGCTGAGTCCGTAACTTTGATTAGGTTCGGACCTTAACACACTCCCAATTTAGGACAAAAAGTAAGCCTCTGACAGCAATCGACTCAAATCATGTGTGTCTGCATATAGGAGTGAGACCTTGTGAGTGTGTGTTTGTATTTGTGTGTGTGTGAGTGCGCGCGCTCGTTCGCGTGACAGGCGAAGTGAACTATCAGGGGATGACAAATTAACAGTAGCCTATTATTTGTAACTGCATCATCAGCTTTTTTTTCTTCAGGTGTCCCATTTACTTGCTACAGGTTTAGATCTGGCTCTCAAGTTTACTCTCGTTTCGTCGGTGGGAGGGGCAGAGGTGTTTTAATGAGCAATCATGAGTCACAAGGCCTGTGCATTTCAATAAGGGATTACTTACTAAACAGCACTTTTTCCCTAAAATGTTCAGCCAATCTATTGCATTCTTATTTCGATGTTTAAGTCAACCCTTTATAACAGATTCCACCTGCAACATATGACACAATAATGTGTCCAAATGTCACTTGTATAAGGGGAAATACTCCAAATTCACTAATTTACGCATACATTGTTCATCTCTTTATTTCTTGCGTGCCAATTGTCACCCATCCACAATAATTATGTCCCTCTGATGTGGAGCTGATGAGTAGCAAACTGTAAGGCTAACCTCATATCATTAAGCTCAACATTATAAAGCACACCTCATTAGGGTAAAGGAGGCTTCAGGATAGGCCTCCCACACAGAGGCCGTGATTTAATCACAGCACACAATTTTTTAAACTTACAACCTGCTGATCCTCTTGAAATAGGTAATAAGGTGTATTTCAGTGAGGGTTAATGACACAGTGCTGAGAAGCTAACACGATTATATTCGTATTATTAGCTATGTAATTTGAACAAATGAGGCTTTCGTGCGTAATAACACATGGCTAAACATACATTGTGGCATATTTTGGTAATCTCATTCATTCAACGTAAACCGAACGTTCTACTTTTGTTTCATCACATTTCAACTTGTTTTCTGTAGAAAAAAAATGATTTCGCAATTTGCTAATGTTCTTCTGCACGTAAATGAGTCTGTCCATTTAAAAAAAAATCCTTTCTCTGAAATAGCCTTATCTCAAACACATCTCTCCCGAAATGACATTTCTGACAGGGTATCAAGTCCACACTATAACACAGGCAGTGTCTTCACTGGTGTATAGGCCTACTAATAATGATAATTTCACACAAAACAGTTCTTAACAATATGTTCGGTTTTTTAGAGGAACTAGAGGAACAAAAGCAGATAACCAGAGACGCATTTAGGAATACTGCCGAATAAAGTCTAAAATGAACTTAATTGCAGAAGGCAGAATACAAGTAGAGCAGCCGGCCATAAAGTGCACAATATTAAAGTATAAATTATATCACATATCTGAGACAGACTTTACTAAGTTACCGGTCAGTTGGAGTATATACAGTTGCTTTTTAAAGGTTCCAAACGTCGAATCAGTGCGTCCTAAATCTAAACTGCGAGGAAACATTCACAAACTTCACATTTCATTCTAAATACGTGGAATATCACCACGATTACTCATTCCTTGTCAACTCTTTCTTATAGATTGCCTTATATTTAACTTTTGCGCACATGGGAAACCACGCACAAGATTGCATCCACGCAGCCTATTAAAACCGGCACAAAAGTTGCACTTACTTACTAAAGGTGGGTCAAATCACTGCAATCGACCAGAAAGCGTCCCAAGCAGGAAAAGAACAGCGGTGTTCAGTTGGGTCCGTGTATATGGTGTATATGTTCCCCTCAAATATCCCAGCCGTATTAGTTGGTGGGAGGGGGGGCATCACTTTAAAATTACCGCTAACACACAGTAGCCTGCATTTAGGCGTGCTTCGGCTGCTCTGTGTAAAGCATGAGCATATCCCAGGCACATGATAGACGAGGAGGAGGGGGGAGGAGGAGGAGGGAGGGAAGGAGGGAGGGAGGGATGGGGAGAGAGATCTAGGGAGAGAGACAACTTTCCCATAACGTCTACAAGCACCAAATAGAAAAGTGCATGCACAGTTGAGCTCTCGTGTGCAAGTCGTCCCTCCCCACGTTGGTGGTGCGGTGGGATGAGGAGGGAGGAGGTGATGATGAGGAGAAGACGGTGGTGGGGGGGGGGGGTAGGAGGGGATATAAAGTCCATCCTTCTGTGTGAGGAGAGGACGTGCTCTGAAATTCAAACAACTTCCCTCGGTTCTTTTGTTGCACGCACGAACTGAGGCAGCATTGTTCGTGGTTCGTGGTCGGCGTGGACCTCTCCCTCCACCTCCCCGTCCAGGTTACGAAGTGAGCCTCGCAGTTGGGTGGTAATGAATTTGCTGCCGGCGCTTCGCTAAGACGCTTTGACAAACGGAACGAATTTACCGGTTTTCAGACAGAGGGGGGAATGATTTGCTACATGCAATTCCCAAACTAAGTCTCGAATGAGGTCTATCATAAAAAGAAAAGGGGAAACACGGCTCCTTAAACTTCATTCAAAATGTTTGAATTGAGCTACAAATAGCTACAGTTTAGGCCTACATGTAACCTTGCTCCCAATATCCTAATACGAGGTAATCTTTAATTTACCAACTTTTTATATAATCCACACACAAGAGCGCGTGCTCCCTTCCAGTGCACACACAAACACACACACACACACACACACACAACATAGAGGAATAAGGGACAAGAAAGATAAGAGAAATCTTTCACACAGAAAAGTTAGAAGGAGGTGACCTACTTGTCAATAGCCTAGCCCGTGTCTTTTCTTGGTGATGACATCATTTTTTGTTTTTGTTAATATATTATTATAAAGCTCGACTTTTCAGTGAAATGACTTGGAGCGCTTTTTTTTTTTTTTACTCTGCAAGACTTCAACTTCCCTCTGTCTCTGGCGCAAAAGCGTCAAGCTACAGCTGCTCAGTTATTTCCACAGGTCACAGATTTCAGATATTAGACTTTTTTTCAAAATGTTATTTTTCTAAATGTCTCATAAGAAAATTGCAAATGTCAGAAAATCATAACATGCCTGAAAAGAAAGCAAACTGGGAACGCAGAGCATCCTCTCTCACATTACTCCCCCCACACTCCCTCCCTCTTAATTGCAGGCGTAGCCATTTGAATCAACCGAATTCACGTTTTAGTTTAACAGCAAGGGCACGTTCAGTGACGTAGACAAGCATTTCAGCTACGTGCAGCCATATTTAAATACATCAAGGCAATTAGTGCATCAAAATATGCAAATCCCGCTTACTACATAGTCCGCCCGGCCGCAGTCGGAGTAATTCCCCCCCAGCCAGTTCTTGGGTGTTTGATTGCCGTTTTGAAAGCCAGCCTTGTTTGTTTTTCCAAGAGGCTTCGTTAATGTGAACGGGACAGAATGGAGAGATGAAGAGAAGGGGAACCATGGCTCCTGCGTGGAAAACCGCCCATGCGTAATGAGACGACCCGCTCCGCCATTCTCAATTCTCCGACGCCGTTGGCTCTGGTGTGCGTATTATTTTTAATATTGATGCATATTCAGTGGACCGATTTGCATTGCATACCTATCGCTCAGTGTTTATTTTACACGATTCTGCGTTTAGAAAGCCCTTGTTTAGCCTGTTATAGCGATTTCATTTTTTACCTAAAATCACAGATTTCATGTAGACGTTTTCAGTTAATGTGATGTTGACTGCAATGACACGGTATCGGCGGCATTTTGGTTTTAATGATTACGATTTTCTCTAATATGAATGATGTAAATCGGCGAAAGCCTTTGAATACTCATATGCAGCATACATGAACAAAGAGCTATCTGATGGGCAAACAATAGAGAAGATTCAGAGGTAATACTGAGAAGGGGGTACTTTAAAGATTGGCACGGCTGGCTCATAACAAGAGAATGACTCGGGCTGTGCAAAAAGTAATAACCAAAAAACTCTCCTGCTCCAGTTTGTAAGAAATCCAGTGACGCAGCGCTGACATTTAGGCTTTACAATGGCTCAGGCTGTCTCCTCTGTGTCCGTGCGCGCGCGCATAGTGGTGCCAGGGACGAGCGTGCGCATGCAAGTGCACTGCGTTTAGAAAAAAAATATTACCACATAAGTATCAAGTATCTTTACTATGATTTTATTTTTGTTCTTATTTTTTTCTTTCTTTTACAAAATCGCACTTACTGCGTCTCTGTGATCTCACACAGTGAAGTCCTACATCGAAGGTTTGTTATTTTTTTTTTTTTATTAAACTTACCTCCAATTAACAAAATCCCACAGTGCTGCTGCTGTAATTCGGTGCTTGGTTACGTGTGACGTTTCTTTCAAGTTGTTGGGACGTTGTTTTTTTTTCCAGGAGGGCAAACTTTCAGGTATCGGCCAAAGCAGATGCAGTCCCTATGGGCTACTCCCCTCGCCATTTAACCTTACTCTTAATCTGCTCGTGGCTCAACACCAGTGTTCAGGCTGGCTCACGTACAGATATTCGAAGCCACAGAGGACAGTTACCCACTCACATTTTACTCATTACTGAAATATTAGAGTATTTCGTTACTCAAAGGTGGCTCCCTGTGAGCTTAAATAGTCCACTCATCATTCTCTGTTGTATCGCCCACGTTTTCATCACCACCTTAGAAGAGCACACACACACACACACACACACACACACTTCGTTTACCTTCAAAAATGAAATGAAATGTAATACTTTCTAGTGTTTCACGCTTTGGCTATGGATACAATCAAACTATAGGCTTATTTTTTTTACATTAAATGTTCTTAATGACGCGAGAGGAGGTCTTTAGGAAGGAATCGGGAAAGGTGATGCTTAATGATTTGACAAAACTAATATAACCTATTCTTTCGATTGGTGGCTGTCATTTCTCACTAAAAATAATCAATTTGTTAACATGACTTCTTTCTGGGAAATGTGGACCTTCAAAATGTGCAAGGTAGAGATGAGGTCTTTACTTCCCTTTACAGGTCTGTGTCTAATGGGAGTCAGAGAGTGACTCCCATTGTAGGCCTATAGGAGAGACCCAATTTATCGTCACCGGGACACTCGGTGTTCCTGTTGATTAAACATTTAATACGACGCCGATTTATGACAATACAGCCACCAGGCCGGAGTCAGAAAAAAAAGAAAAGAAAATCAACAATCTTGCAGATTCCAAACAGACGAGTTGTTGTGGTTGAAAACAGGGACAAACTAAATAATACAGTTTTTTTTTTTTTTGCATTTACAGTTCTATATTAAAATGCTCTTATATGGAGATGTAACGTCAACCAATAAGTCGGCTAAATGTTCCATTTAAAACGAAGCAAACGAAATAAGCGTGGGCGGTCATTTACTTTCCAGATATCACCAGGGAGTCAAAAAAGATTTACTGTATTAAAATACATATATTTTTTTGTCTTCCAATTTATGGCCAAGCATCAGTTTATGATGCAGATTATCACAGGAACAGACGAGCCTGTTGAACTGATGAACATTTCCCCCCTTTTAGTAATAGGCTATACAAACAGAAGTCCATAGCTGTGTAGCCTATGTGTAACAACAACAACAACAATAATAATAATAATAATAATAATAATAATAATAATAATAATAATAATAATAACAGTTATTATTACGTCGCAGTTGTTTTTACCTCATATTAGATGTTCTTTTTAAAATCGGATGTGTAGATTGAAATGATCAGCCATGGATATTCTACAGCTTTCACTAACAAGGATCACAAAACACTGTTCGTGGAGCAGTTAGTGGAGAGGTCTTATGTATGTGTTTGATCTACATCAAGTCGTTGGAGACTAAAGGACTTGAAGGAAAGACTGAAGAGGATGAGGAGGGTTGAGGAGGGCGCTGACTAGACAACTAAATGGTGACATCTAGCGGCGATATTAGAGAATGGTGATGATGAAAATGTGGCCAGCCTTCACGGGCACAGAAGTAGACCACACGTACACCTGCTGGCGCCAAATAAAATGCGTGTAAAATGCCATGCACAGTGCATGCACGTGCACAATCTTAACAAGAAGAAGTAGCCTGTTTTTGTTGAAAGCATAAATAACCACAGCACAGTCAGATAAGATAATACAATATAATGATTGACGTCTATGTATCAAAATGCGGCACTTGTCATAAACTGGGACCCATTGACAATGGTTAAGGTTTCTGCAGTGTTAAAACATTATTTAAGCCTACTTTTTCTTCTTCTTGTTAATTTGTCTTTTTTCTTTTCTTTTTTTCTTTTGAAAAATAAAATGTTATTAAGCTTGAGACTTTAATGTGCTTGTTCTTTCATATTCTCTGACCTTACTCCTGGTTTTTATTTGCCTCACATCTGCAGCGTTTAACAGGAGACTGATCACATCTGAGCATCCTGTTTGCCAGTTCAAACGGTGACGTGTTTTGCATCAGTCTGACCTTTTAAGAAACAGTGAGAACTGTTGTCACAATCGATTATTTTAGACAGATAATACATTATATTGTGCCTCCAGCGACTTTATCAGCCCTCTTCCTCCCAGGCTCCTGGAATTAACCCGTCGAATTCACCAAAAGCTTAATGTAATAAAGCAGTGGGGGGACTTTATGGAGAGCGGCCTTATTAAAACTTGCGAAAACGCATTATAGCAACCTGCCAAGACAGTTCAGAAGATTTCGTTTATAGTAGTATGTATACTGCAGGAACATTATAAAGATAAAAATACTATAAACTCAAAAACCATATAACTCGCCTCGCAGCATATAGACACACATCCCTATCGGAATATTGCAGTAATACAGCAAATACAATGAACATATACCGTTACAGGAATGCCATATGAACTTACTCTTGAGTACCGTAAATAATAGTATAATAGAGCGATTGGATTGCAGCATGCTTGTAGACTGTGGAGGGATTTTACTGCATCTACGATTTCGTTATCTTCGATTTTGTGCTTATTTGTTATGATAAAGGTAGGCTACGTGTTTGTGTCTGTAGTTACATTTTTTTTGTGAGATAAAAGAAAAATTCAAATTTTGTTGGATCTGTTTCTTTGAGGCAACGTTAGAACACAACGTTATAGCCTACCAATTACCATTGTTTTTATTTATTTCCTTTTTTGCGTGTTAAAAAATGAAAATAATCAGATTCAATTTATATTATATGATACTGAAAATATATATAATTTTATTATTAACTTCATGGAAAAAGGATGGAAAATCGAACTTCCTCATTAATAAAATAATAGGAAGCGACGCAAACACACACAATAAAGCTTTAATGGGGTTATTTAGAAATAATGGCATTCCATTGTGTTGATTTTACAATGAAAATGTAAAAAAAAAAAATCATTGATGATGACACATCGAAACACAAAAGTGTTTACACCTAGGCTTCACCTGCCAGTAGGCCTACTGACAGTTGCATGTACTGTCAGTAAACGCTTCACAACGCACGTTTAAAACCATTCAATGTAGGCTAATTGATGGGACTGATTCAATGAAAGAATACACAGCAGGGCTCCCCGAGTGTCTCCGCACGTGTTCCGAAACGGAATGGATGTAGAAGATTAACGGAGCTTCACTTCCAGCTCGGTTATCTTCTGAGAAGTCAGCCTGACAGGATAAAGAATGGATTTGAAACGCATTTTTTTAATGACGTGGTCCTGGTCTATCAAAACAGCATTGCGGATCCAAGACTAACGAAAAACAAAACAAAACAATAATCCCATAAAAAAAAACATAAATATGATACTCTTATTTAAAAAAAAAAGTTGCAATACTGATGGGGAAACAGAAACGGTCACATTTCAAATATACTAGGGGAGCATATATATTGATTGTTTTTATCTGTATCCACAATAGGCTAAGTGATAGGCTAAATAAAAAAGAAACACTTGATGAAAAAGATTTCAAACCGCGGGCCATGTAGCAGAGAGGAAATCTGGGATTTAAACATTTTCTAACGAGTGTTTACGTGTTGACAAGGTAGGTTTACTGCAAACACACCATCAATAAATAACGGTTTCAGAAGCCAGAAAGGCATCATCCACTGGCATTAGAAGCTCCGTAGCGTCAGCCAGTCCCACACGATTCTTACAGAGTAACAAGAACAATGTAATAAATGTATTTCTTCTTCTTCTTTTTCTTGTTATCTTCTTGTTCTTCTTCTTGTTCTTGTTCTTCCTCTTCTTCTTCTATTCAGGAATGTATGATAGTCCTGGAATAGGCCCAGACCATTTCCATGTTTGTGTTAAGGGAATCATTCCACATCTCTTTGATAGTCACTGTGTTTGCATTGTTTATGAACATGTATTTTTGTTGGACTCTGAATGTCATGTCCATGTGCATTGTGCTTAATGTATCACTGAGAGAGGGAGCAACTGTAATGTTACTGTAAGTAAGATAAACCTTGGCTTTGAATGTCAAATAAATGTCTTCAGTATGAATGTATGTCAGAATGCCACATTTAAAAAAAAATGGAAATGGAAAGAAATGTCAAAATGATGCTGTTGTTATTATTTCAATGTTATGCAATGTTTCTTAAAGTCAAGCCGCTATGTGGCACCCATTCAGGGAAGGTTTTCACATGTTGTTTTTAGTCTGCACAGTCTGAACTTAGCCACCGTTTGGAGATGCATGCAGAAACAAGTCAAACACAATGAAATCACACCAAGTCACATCAGGGTAACTAAGAAAGCCAGCAACTTTACTGAAATCTCTGCAAAATACAAATAGCCTTTCCCTCCAGCAGAGGAGACTTTTATTTCATCCCTTTACGTTTTCACTACTAACAGCTGAATCAAGTCCCTTGAGTTACAGAGATGTGGATTTAATGTATTACCATCTTAGTCTCAAGTGGCGACAAAGGCCAGCTTATGCCGCTGAAAGCCGCTCTTGCGTTCCAGAAAACATTAGTTCCAATCTTTTCCCATTTTCAGGTTTATACAAGCTACATGTGATACTACTCACTGACTTTTTAAGCATTTTAACACATTTACTCTTTTCAGCTTTTGAGAACAACTTAAATAAACCACAAACAAGGAATCCCGTTTAAATGTGGGGACCTTTAGCAATGGTATTACATGGTTATTACACATGGCTGTACAGGTGTATGGTCTCCTCTTTTCACTGCAAGTGACTTATCAAAACATCAGCTGAGGTACTGCTTGGGTCAATTTTCAGGGTACCGACATTTAGTCTATTATAATAATGACAGAACAACTGATCAACAGGTGATGAAAAAGAATGCCTTGAAATGTATCACATGAGAAGAAAAAAACAAGATATGAAGACAAGTTTTCTCTGTGTCTTTGGTTCAAAATGTTGTCAAAACTACAGCACCTTCTCACAAACAGCCATCAGTATACTGTATGTTGGCATTGTTTCAATCAGTTATTAAGAAGCCTGATAATAAGCGTATGATGCGCTTTGATCAAGTGCACAGCAAGCATGCATTTTAACATGATCCGGCCTGAATGATTCTGTCAATTCTGAGCCAATTGTAAATACAAAATACATTTTTGAGTAAAACATTTTCAACACATATAGAGACAAATGAGTAACAAAACAGGTACAGTACTGTGGTTGGTATTGTTACTAAAGCTACATTTGGCTGAATCAAATTGAAATGTGAAACCAATTGAACATTTGAGCAAATTCTTTTATTCTCTTGTTTCAATGCTTGCAAAAAACCATAAATGAATGTGAAAATAAAAGTTGAGTTTACAACACAGAAATGCCACTGGCTTTGGTTTCTCCACACATAACGCTGCCTGAAACATCATGTTTATTTTTTTCTCAACCTTTTTGTATTGAATAAAAAAAAAAGAGAAGAACACCATTATAGAGGCTCTGCCCCTGTTTGACTACACAGACTGTATACAGTAACAACATAGTGAACCTGCATGAAATATGCACATAAAAATATTATAACACTTAAGTGACAGCAGATACGGGAGTGGGAGGCAGAGAGATATGTGGCTAGTTTCATTGTTTAAAAAGGAGAAAATCAAAACAGCTATTTATTTAAAATAAACATTTGTGCTTTTTTCATACCAGCATGATCAATATGTCCGTGTATCTGACACTGGGCTGTCATGATGTGACGTGTGGTAAATGATGTGGAACCTTGTTTTGAAGAGTGGAACATAAAGAGACACGGGACAACATTGAGTCAAATTAGGTTTGCAAATCATCAGGGATAATTAATCGCAATGCACTTGCAAAATGATATGACATAAATATGATTCAAAGGGCAAATGGTATGGATTGAGTCCGGGCCTGTGATACATCTTGAACACAAGTGGGGAAGATTTGAAATGGAACAGAACAGCGCTAATGTCAAAAAACATGTTTTATGAGATTAACTTTATTAAATTAAATGATTAAGAATGAAATATCGGATGCATTCAAATGCATCTAGACATGTGAATGCATCTGAATTGAAGGTCAGTCATGTTTCCTCATCCGTGTGACAATCATGTACATCATGTGTCAGCATTTGTTTCCGTGTCAGCCCGAGTTCCAGTCTCACGACATTTTCCACTAACAGGTTTGTGTTTCAGCATTCAGGCCTGTCTTTCTCTCCGTCGCACAAACCTCCAGCTGGTTTTTAAGGTTAGACTAAATACACGCCTGAACAGCACTGTTCAGGGCTCAAATGAAACAAACCAGACAACATGTGCAGCTGCACATAGAAACTCCACTAAGAAACCAAGAAAAAAAAATCATTAGTATATATATTCATATATTAGAAAGCTATACACAAGCATGTTAATTTCACAGATTGTTTTTTTTTTAAGAATCTTAATATTACCATTATTATATATAATTAGAAATACACGTTTAAAAACAAACCTCTACAAAGATAAAACAGTTTAGCAAAGCATTGGATCTCGGTCTGTTTTTCATGGCTTAGGGCTGCCGAGCTTCGTCGTTTCCCCCTCTCGGTGAACTATCCATCTCTTATTAGCAAAGCTATCAAAAACACATTCTGGCTTATAGAAACTACAAAAAGCCACAAAAATGCTTTGCATTGTATTCCTTTCATATGAAAATATAAGCAAGTGTATCGTACAATTGTTTTTTATTTTTTCCTTTTTTTTGTTTTTGTTTATTAATACTGAATATTAATACTAGATCCAGAGTTTTCTTGATTACACTAACGTAGTTCTCAGATCAAAGGGTGGTCCTTGCTCAGCTCCGTTCTTTAAGGGGAGCGCTAAAATCAAAGGTCCCACATATCTAGCATTGGGTCTGCCTGTTTACCTGTACAATCCTTCAAATGTTGCATAATAGCTTTTCATTTCGTGAGTAAATAAATCTTGCAATGTCTGGCAACTTTTGACCCCTGCCCTTCCCACCTTCACCCTCTATTTACATAAATACGTTGAACCTGCAACATGACATCATCTAATGTTAACACACATTTTTGCAAGGGAGAACCGCAGAGAAGGTATATAGCAATGAAACCGACACTGTACACATGTATTGTTTGCCCAACTCAAGTGCTAAAGTGTTTTCCATTGGACACACTCACTCTCATGTTATTATTTTTTTTAATTTATTTTTTCTAGTCACTGATATATCGCTGAGGCAAAGTGTAAGTACGTTTTATGAAACAGAGTACCTGCCTATTTTTTTTTGATTATTTGATGATATGCATATATGTACACATACACACACGTGTAAAGATATATGCATACATGATTCTTTTTATCCAAACACAATACAATTTATGCATAGTTCCCCAACAAAAATACCCCCAGATCCTGTCCCAACCAACACCCCACCCCTCCCAAACCCCCATTACAACACCCCACTGGTTTATATAATGTCAATATGTATAGCACACACACACTCAGCAAAAAGAAAAGAAAAAAAAGAAATTACAAATATATTTTTGAAAAGGGCTGTCCCTTTTCTTTCCTTCAGCGTTAAAGAGATAAAAGGAGAGAGGCCATGGGGTTGGGTGGTGAGTGACTCGTGATATCAAGTGAGAGGAGAAAGTGGAGGGAGCTGACTTTGGGGGCATCGTAACGATGCGTTGTCGGGGGGGCTCAGGGCCACTCGGGGCTCTGCCGGGGAGTGGACAGAGCTATCATGTTGCCCATCCTTCTGACAGGCGCACCCGTTTGATGGAGGGGCTCTCGCGCTCGTCCAGGGCGGGCCGGGCCAGTCCCAGAGGCGAGTGGAACTCATTCCTGTGCTCATCGCGGTCGCTGCCCTCATGGGAGCTGCTACAACTGCTCAGGCTATCAACAGGGGAGCGTCCCGAGTCCTGGCGGGACGAGGGGTTCTGAGGAGGTGGTACCCCACCGTAGCCCCCCGTGCTGCTGGTGCGATCTCTAGGAGGAGAAACAGGTTCGGACTTGATGTGCAGGCTTTGAGCAGAGGGCAGGGAGAGATTTGAACCCTGACATAAGTGAGAGCTAGAGCAATTTCTGTAGGAAGGAAAGGAAACGCAAAGGGGTTACAGAGTTACAGAGAAAGAAACAAAGTGATTTTTAAAAGTGTGTAACACACAAACATGCATGCAAGTAGAAACACACACACACACGCACACATATATACACACACACAAACACATATTTATGAAACCAGGGAGGAGTGATATTTGTGTTGGACCTTGCAAGTGAAAGTTGAAAAAAGTGAAGGACTCTTAAGGTATCAAAAAAATAATCACTAATAATTGATGTGTTACATCATGCATTTCATTGCAACACTTTGTTGAAGTTCAATGCACTCACCCTAGCTGGCCGAGGGCTGAATGCTGCATGTTCTGAAGGTGTTGTTGTTGCCACCCGCTCATTGAGCCGAGGTGAAGGGAGCTGCCACTGTTGAAGCCAGACAGGGAGGACAGGTCTGCACTATTCAGGGAATACTCTGTGTACAGAAAAGAAGAGGCGGATTAAGATTATAGGTTGTCCAAAGAAGTTCAAGCAAAATTTCAAAGGGAATGAAGCTCACGTTAAAATGCTGCTGTGATGTAACATGAATGTGTTCTGTGTTAGTTGGTGTGACAATAGCACCATCTGCTGTTAGACTCATGTATAACACTTGCATTTGGGAAGGAGGTTTAAAAAGAAACACATTTAAACACTTGAAATGGGTCAAATCATATCCCATATGTTGGGATATGTAGGTATAGTAGAGGGTAACTGAAATTATATCACATTATCTAAAACATTTAAAAGGTAATGGCAGAGAATGTGTCAATGGACACATTGCAATAGGAATTTTACAGTATAAATAAATGGGATTTTGATGTGTAAAGATGACACAGTAGCCTACATACCGGTACCATAAGAAGTAGAGATGGCAGATGGGTAACCGCCCATGCCTTGTCCTGGTAGAGTGGGCGTTGCTACTGATACCACTGGGGTTGCCAATGACTGAGCAGACTGGGAGTTGTTTATTCTCTGGTTCTGTGACAGGGGAAGGGAAGACAGAGAGCAAGAGAGATGGGAGAGGCTTGAGAACATGAAATCAACTCCCAGACAAAACAATCAAAACACTGCAATAAACTAAGAAAGTTTTTTTTCTTCTCATTTCTTTCTTTCACTCAACAGATGCTGAGAGAATAAATGTGATGCCAACTTCTGGTGAAATTAATCACTTGACATGCGGCACGGCTGAACCCTGCCAACCCTATCATTTACCACCCTTTCCAAGTGCTCACTGTCGCTATAGTAACACCATCGGTCTCCAAGGCAACGCAGGGGTAGCGACGGCAAGGGAGAGGCACACAGAGGGGAGGTTCTGGCAGAAAATAATGGAGGTTTGATGCAAAAATGAAAAAGTCATCTTTTGTTGCGTTTCATTTCTACATTCTGAGTAATAACAGCTGTGAGCTGTACTTGTGCGGCACAAGACGCTATACAAAGGCAAAACGATAAAAGGAAGGAAGGGAGGAGTAGATACGAAAAGGCTGAGGCAGAAAAGAGGCCACGTTGCTTTTACTCTGACAAACCACTGGATGGCACTATGTGCCCTCACAAAAAGTCATGAGAGGTGACATTGGAGCCTTCAACATTGTCAGCAACAATAAAGGACAAAGTTACTCTAGAGCAGGAACCGCTTTTTTCCAAAAACGCTGTATCTAGCTGTATTAATCTTAACGGTGATGGCGAAAATATCATGCATATTAAGACGTCAGACATAAATGTACATGGGAATATTTATCACTTTCTTTCGAAAGGTCAGATCAGTGTTACAGGTGACTGCAACCCTCTCAGTTCTACAAGGCACATCATGCTCTCAAGAACTATCTTAACCAGTTTCTCATTAGAAAACCTTTTTAAGTTGTTTTGATTTCTAAATCTGAGTAGCAGTCTGACTTACCAATAGCAGATCAACATCCTCAGACTGACGGCATTAAAAGGGAGGGTAATACATTCATATTAGAATATATAAGTGGTGGCTAAGTGTGGATCTAGGCATGAAGCTGCTGTAGGATTGAGACAACGGACACAAAACTAATGTGAAAAGAGGACGCTAAGAACTATCTATACTAACATAACACACCTTATTAGAATGAGAGGAAAAGACATTTCAGAGAGCACAAAGACACAGCAAGTATATCTGATATGAAAAAAGAGATTTTTAAAAGCAGGCCCAGGGAAAAAAAAGGACATGAAAAATAATAGCAACAACAAAAGAGAAAAAGCCTGAAAAATAATAGAACAACCCTAAAGACTAGAAATAAAGATAT